>JAWWLS010000098.1:4893676-4915687 GCA_035040975.1 Myioborus melanocephalus | reverse complement strand
TTTGACAGCTGGAGGAATTTCTTCCCCTCAGTGAGGACAAAATCCTGCAGTGACTCAGCTCCCAGGGCTTCACAGTGAAGAAAAATTTGCTTTCAACATTTTCTTGTCTTGGAAAAAATTCAAAAACAGGCTTGGATTCCCAACTCAGGAGCATCCAGAAGCTGTTGGAGTAACAATTCTGGAATTCCAGTTTCCTGCTGTACTCTGTGCTGCATTCACAAGGATTTTATTTGAGGGCCCTGCTGAGCTTTCAAAGCCAAACTTTCACCCCATTTGCAGGGGGGAAGAAAAAAATTAATGGAAATAATCCACAGGGAGAAAAAGCAGAGAATTTTGAGGAGTTCTGTTTGGGGTTTCCCTGCAGGATGAGAGTTCTGGGTGCTCTGGGACAAAATAAACCCCAAAAGGAGGAGGTGCTGAGTGTTCCTGTCCTGGCCCAGCTGGGTTTGGAGCAGCTGAGCTCTCATGTGTCCCTTGGCTATTTCTGGCCCTCCTGGTGACCCTGGGCATCCTCAGTTCTCCCTCCTCCTCCTCCTCCTCAAAACCACCTTTTAATTGGAGGCATTGCTTCCCAAAAGGGGGATTAAATTCTTAATTTGTTTGGAGAAATCAGCTCTTCCTCTTCCCTGTGGCTGCATGAGGCACGATGGGGTGGAAATACAAATAAAAACATAACAGTGCTGCTTAAATGCATTTTCTGAATGAAAATTGACACCTGGCTGTTGTATGGTCAGATATAAACCCCTAAAGTCTGTAGATTTCTCTTTTTTTTTTTTTTTGGTGTCTTTTTAGCTGTTTTTAGGCAATCAAAGAACTGAAAGTGTTTTATTTCCTCTCCTGTTAAAATATTATTTTTTTCCAGTTGTTTTCTCTGTAGTAGTAGAGAGAAATTTTTCCTTTAGTAATGAAAAGCTGGATATTTGTATTTAGGTGTTTTTTTCTTGGGTTGGCTGTGGACTTTTGGGTCTGAAACTTCTCCAGTTGATCTTGGAAGGGCTCCAGAGTGGCTGGAGGTTGTTGATAAGTGGGACTGAAACTTTCTGTGAGCCACAGGGCTGAGGGTGCCTCAGGCTTGAAATGAGGAGGAGATAAAACTGCAAACTTCCTCCTTACAGCTGGGAAAAAACAAAAATACTGGTTTGCAAATGAGTTCTGAAGGAGTAACTCAGTTCAGGGCTTGTTGAGCCTCTGAGGTTTATCCTGAGAAAGGCAAAAATGTGGAAATAATGTCAGAAATGGGAGAGTTTGGGGAATTCCTGCCATGCTGGGGCAGTCAGGGGTTGCCATCCTCAGTTACAGCTTGGCCCTGGCTGCCTTCAGCTGTGCCAAAAATTGGAGTGTCCCTTCCCTGAAAAAACAGACTGGGAGGGAAACTCTGCAGGAATCAGGTTGGAATTACTGCATTTGTCAGAAATAGGTGAAATCCTGAGCACCTGGTGGGACACACAGGGCCTGTCCCTCACCTGCAGCTCTGCTCTGGTGTTATAAACTCCATTCCTTCACTTTGTTCTGGTGTTACAAACTCCATTCCTTCACTTTGTTCTGGTGTTACAAACTCCATTCCTTCACTTTGTTCTGTGGTTGTTATAAACTCCATTCCTTCACTCTGCTCTGCTGTTATAAACTCCATTCCTTCACTGCTCTGGGATTGTTACAAACTCCATTCCTTCACTCTGTTCTGGTGTTATAAACTCCATTCCTTCACTCTGCTCTGGTGTTATAAACTCCATTCCTTCACTCTGCTCTGGGGTTGTTATAAACTCCATTCCTTCACTCTGTTCTGGTGTTACAAGCTCCATTCCTTCACTCTGCTCTCTGGGAATAAATATCTGTGAAAAATGCCATGCTGCTAGCAGGGAAATAGGAATTGCTGCTGAAAAATAAAGGTATTCCATCTGGTTATCCCATGGGAAGGACACAGAGAGGCAGTGCAGGAGCCCTGAGGCAGAATTGCAGAATTCCTCCTGTTTTCACAGAAAACTATCGAATGAAGAGCTACAAGAACAAAGCCCTGAACCCCGAGGAGATGCGCAGGAGGAGGGAGGAGGAGGGGATTCAGCTGAGAAAGCAGAAACGGGAGCAGCAGGTAAATCACCACCTCAGCAGGCTGGGTCAGCCCTAACTGCTGCAACCTGCAAGGATCTGTGCATTAAAATTTGTTTGCAGTCTTTATTTTTCCTATTTTGACTGAGATCTCACAGCAGGTAACTCACCCACCTGAGCAGGCTGGGTCAGCCTCAACACAGCCCAGACTGCTGCAACCTTCAACGTTCTGTCAATTAAAGTTTGTTTGCAATCTTTATTTTTTTCTGTTCTGACTGAGATCTTGCAGGTAACTCACTCACCTCAGCAGGCTGGGTCAGCCCTAACTGCTGCAATCTTCAACATTCTGTCCATTAAACGTTGTTTGTAGTCTTTATTTTTTATGTTCTGACTGAGATCTTGCAGGTAACTCATTCACCTAAGACTGGGTCAGCCTTAACTGCTGAAACCTGCAAGGATCTGTGCATTAAACTTTATTTGCAATCTTTATTTTTCCTGTTCTGAGATTTGCAGCAGGTAAATCACTCCCCTCAGCAGGCTGGTCAGCCCTAACTGCTGCAGTCTTCAACATTCTGTCCATTAAACTTTGTTTGCAGTCTCTATTTTTCCTGTTTTGACTGAGATTTTGCAGCAGGTAACTCACCTGGAGAGGCTGGGTCAGCCCTAACACAGCCCAGAGTGCTACAATCTTCAAGAATATGTCCATTAAAATTTGTTTGCAGTTTTTATTATTTTCTGTTTTGAGATTTTGCAGCAGGCAACTCACCTGAGCAGGCTGGGTCAGCTTTAACTGCTGCAACCTGCAAGGATCTGTGCATTAAAATTTCTTTGCAATCTTTATTTTTCCTATTCTAACTGAGATCTTACAGCAGGTAACTCACCCACCTAAGGCTGGATCACCTTTAACTGCTGGAACCTTCAAGGTTCTGTGCATTAAACTTTGTTTCCAGTCATTTTTTCTGTTTTAACTGAGATCTTGCTTTTTTATCTTTTTTTTTTTTTTCCTCTGGACCCAGCTCACATGGAGAGCTTCCCAAGCATTTTGTTCTTGGGCTACTCGAGTTGTTTTTTGTCTGGTTTGGGGGTTTTTTTTGTTTAGTTTTTGGGGTTTTTTCCCCCACAGATCTTTGATTTTAAAGGTGGGTTTTGGTTTTTTTAGCTATAATTAGTAAATGGGATTATTTCCTGGAGAAACAGGAAGAGCAAATGAAAGTATGGCCTTAACCCTGGGTGTATTTCTTATTTTGGAAGCACAAGGTGATTCCCAAGTGATATCTCTGGAACAAAATATTTCCTTTATTAGCACCTTATCCAAGCTACTTTTTTGCCCATTTTTCCTGATTTTGCTCAAACTCTGCACTTGCCTGCCCTGCTGGTTTAGTGATTTGGATATTTTCATATCTGAGAGCAAGAATTAACACTTAGTTTGTGTGCCAGAGCAGCCCTGGGAGTGCAGAGCTGCTATTAATGACCCCTTTTTATTCAGGTTATTTCAGTCCAGGAGGGATCTTGGTTGAGGAACAAGAAAATCGAGTTGTGGAGCCTGTTGATGGTTATTTTCTAATAACAATCCCTGTGCTCTGCTCCCCACCAGCTCTTCAAAAGAAGGAATGTGGAGCTGATCAATGAGGATGACTCCATGTTTGACACTCTTCTGGTGGATTCCTACGTCACTTCCACAACGTGTGGGGTAAGGTGCCTTCAGACAGATTAATTTAATTTAATTTAATTTAATTTCAGGTTTTGGGGCCCTGCAGAGATTCCCAGAGAAGCTGTGGCTGCCCCATCCCTGGAATTATCCCAGATTGGATGGGGTTGGAGCACCCTGGGGTAGTGGAAGGTGTCCCTGCCCTTGGACAGGAACTGAATTATTTTTAAGCTCCTTCCAACCCAAACCATGCTGGGATTCTGTGCTTGCATGGAACTGCCAAAATCCAATGGTTTTATTCCCTTATTTTCAAGAATGTTTGTGTAAATTGGTGCAGGCAGCTGGAACAGCCACAAACCCTTGGCTAAAATGCAAAGACATTTATTCCTGAGGGGAGAAATTCATTTCTGAGGGGGAAATTCATTTCTGAGGAGGGAAATTCATTTCTGGGGGAGGAAATTCATTCATGGGGGGAGGAAATTCATTCCTGAGGGGGGGAAATTCATTTCTGAGGGGGAAAATTCATTCCTGAGGGGGGGAAATTCATTTCTGAGGGGGAAAATTCATTCCTGAGGAGGGAAATTCATTTCTGAGGGAGAAAATTCATTCCTGCGGGGGAAAATTCATTTCTGAAGAATCCAGGGGGACCCCAGTGGAGCCATGAGCTCAGTCCATGCAGGCAATCCCCATCCCACAGCTCACTCTGGTTTATCAAGGTTTATTCCCAGCTGCAAAATCCTCAACATCTTCCTCCAGTGTTATTTTATCCCATTTTATCCCCTCCTTCCCTTTATCCCATTCTCCCCAGCACTGCAAATGTGAACTGGAGGATTTCTGCTGTGCTGGGATCCCCAGGTTTGAATCTTTGGATTTCTGGCCAAGCCCAAATTGTAGGATGTGATGCCTGGAATAATTTCAGTCTGAAATGAAACCATTTCTGTCTCCTCTGCCTCTTTTCAGGAGGGATTGATCACAGGAGAGATGGTGGAGATGCTTTTCTCAGATGACCCTGACCTCCAGCTAGCAACCACTCAGAAATTCAGGAAATTACTTTCCAAAGGTAAAAATAACTCATCCCTGCCCAAAATCCAACAGAGGGATTTGTGCACAAAACGTTGCAGATTGGGGGAAAAAAATATCAATAATTGAGAAATATAATAATCTTTTGTATTACTGCTGATTGCCAGTTGTGATTTGTACAGAAAATAATTCTGCCAAGCTGCCCTGATGAGTTCAGCCCAATTTGAGATAATTTAATTAACACTTGAGGCTTGTTAGTCCCCTGTTCACTCCCTGACACTGCCTTGCTGTTTCAGAGCCAAATCCTCCAATAGATGAGGTGATAAACACTCAGGGAGTGGTGGAGAGGTTCGTGGAATTCCTGAAAAGAAGTGAAAATTGCACATTACAGGTAAAGGAGATTCTGTTATCAATTCTTCAGGGTGTGGAGCTGTTTATCCTGTGAACCCACAGGTGCTGTGAGGGGAAATTGATATTTTGAACCTCAAAAATGTCATCTATGGGAGAAGATAAAACTAGTCTGTAATGCTCAGGCAAAAAAAAAAAATTAAATTGTAAATTGCTCTGAATTAAATTATTGGAAAAATAATTTAATTCTGGCCAAAAAAAATTTAATTCTGGCAAAAATCACCTAATTCAGCTGATTTTATTCCCTATTTTTCTGAATCATACTTATTTTATTCCTTTAATTTTGCTGAATTAGGCTGATTTTATCTCTTTATTTTTCTGAATCAGGTTGGTTTTATTCCTTTTTTTTGCTGGATTAGGCTGCTTTTATTTATTTTGCTGGATCAGGCTGATTTTATTCCTTTATTCTGCTGAATCAGGCTGGTTTTAATCCTTTATTTTTCAGGATCAGGTTAATTTTATTCCTTTCTTTTACTGGATCAGGCTGATTCTATTCCTTTATTTTTCTGGATCAAGCTGATTTTACCCCTTTATTTTTCTGAATCAAGCTGGTTTTATACCTTTATTTTGCTGGATCAGGCTGATTCTATTCCTTTATTTTTCTGGATCAGGCGGGTTTTATTCCAGGCTGATTTTATTCCTTTATTTTTCTGAATCACACTGATTTTATTCCTTTATTTTTCTGGATCAGGCTGTTTTGTTCCAGGCTGATTTTATTTTATTTTTCTGAATCACACTGATTTTATTCTTTTATTTTCCTGAATCACACTGATTTTATTCCTTTATTTTGCTGGATCAGGCTGATTTTATTCCTTTATCCCTCCTTTCAGTTTGAGGCTGCCTGGGCCCTGACAAACATCGCCTCGGGCACCTCCCAACAAACCAAAATAGTCATCGAGGCTGGGGCAGTTCCCATCTTCATAGAGCTCCTAAACTCTGACTTTGAGGATGTTCAGGAGCAGGTAAGACCCCTCCTCACTTTGGGACTTTGGAGAGAACCACATATTCAAAATGCAATGTTGAAATGGAGTGATCCCAGCTGGCTGGAGTTGCAGGAAAATTTTGCTTTTTTCAGCACACTGCCTGTGTTTCCCTGTCAGAAAATGGATGCTGAAGCTGTTGGTGTTTCCTTTCAGGCTGTCTGGGCGTTGGGGAACATTGCTGGAGACAGCTCTGTGTGCAGAGATTATGTCCTGAACTGTGCCATTCTCCCTCCCTTGTTAATGTGAGTAACCACGAGCAGCCCTTGGACCAGGGAGCAGGGTTGGAGCTGCCAGGGATTGGGGATCAAACCTTCTTCAGGGAGTGGGATTGTGTGGGTAATATTCCTTACAGATTGGGGATCAAACCTGCTTCAGGGAGTGGGATTGTGTGGGTGATATTCCTTACAGATTGGGGATCAAACCTGCTTCAGGGAGTGGGATTGTGTGGGTAATATTCCTTACAGATTGCCTGGGGATCAAACCTGCTTCAGGGAGTGGGATTGTGTGGGTGATATTCCTTACAGATTGCCTGGAGATCAAACATCTGCCTCAGGGGAGTGGGATTGTGTGGGTAATATTCCTTATGGATTGCCTGGGGATCAAACCTGCTTCAGAGGGGTGAGATTCTGTGGAGAACATTCCTGACAGAGTCCCTGGGAATCAAAACTCTGGTCCTGAGTGGGATTTTGTGGATAACATTCCTTACAGATTCCCTGACAGTGTTTGGGATCCCTGGGAATCTAACCTGCTTCAGGGGAGTGGGATTTTGTGGTAGCATTCCTTACAGATTGCCTGGTACTGTGGGATCCTTGAGAATCAAATCTCTGCCTCAGAGGAGTGGGATTTTGTGGATAGCATTCCTTACAGATTGCCTGGCAGTGTGGGATCCCTGAGAATCAAACCTGGTTCTGAGGAGTGGGATTTTGTGGAGAACATTCCTGACAAAGTCCCTGGGAATCAAACTTCTGGTTTTGAGTGAGATTTTGTGGATAATGTTCCTGACAGAGTCCCTGTCACTCTGAGATCTCTGTGAATCAAACCTGGTTCAGAGTGGGATTCTGTGGATAGCATTCCTTACAGATTCCCTTTTAGTGTGGGATCCCTGGGAATCTAAACTCTGGTTCTGAGTGGGATTTTGTGGATAGCATTCCCTACAGATTCCATGGCAGTGTGAGATCCTTGAGAATCAAATCTCTGCCTCAGAGGAGTGGGATTCCATGGATAACATTCCCTACAGAGTCCCTGACAATGTGGAATCCCTGGAAATCAATCCTCTGCCTCACAGGAGTGGGATTCTGTGGAGAACATTCCTGACAGGATCCCTGGGAATCAAACCTCTGGTTCTGAGTGGGATTCTGTGGCTAAAACTCCTTCATGCTGCTCTGGGGTGCTGCTGCTCCTTCTGGAGTCTCAGAGTGTCCCTCAGCTCCTGCTCCCTGCTTGGGCTGTGGATTTTTTGGGATTGGAGCAGGATCAGGTCTCTCACACCACCTCCCTCAGCATGGTGATGACATAGTTGTGACAGGCCTGGGCTCTTGTTCTCTGGCAAGGATTAATCTTCATCCCACCCTGGAAAAGTGAGGTTTTGTCCCACATATTTGATTTTACTGCTCTTGGTGTCAGCCTGGCTCCTCACCCCACAGAGCTCAGTCTGAGCAGTTTGTGTCACTTGATTTCTGGTGATAACTGGGAGTGTCCTCCTGGGCTGAACTGGAGCTAAATGGTTCAGTTTTAATTCTTTTGGTTCCTTCTATTCCACATCAAGGACAATAATCTCTGCTAATTCTCTCTTCAGGCTCCTCACCACGTCCACCAGGCTGACAATGACACGAAACGCTGTCTGGGCCTTGTCAAACCTGTGCAGAGGGAAGAGTCCTCCTCCTGAATTTGATAAGGTGAGAAGGAATGCCCTGATGGCAGCCAGGAGATGGGGAGACACCACTTAAGAGCTTTGGCTGGGTTATTTTGGGCTGTTGAGCTCGAGGAGGGCACAGGATGAGGTTTTTCCTGCATATTTCATTTTTCCCAACCTTTCTGCTGCACCCCTCAAATAAGGGACAGGCCCAGGCTTCACTAGAAAGTTTCTCTAAACCATTTTCTTTTTCATTTTCTTATGAACTCTGGAATTTTGATACTTCAGTTATGATCAACAGCTATTCTGAGACCTGGAAATGATAAAAACCAGAATTCCTGAGCTGGGATATTACAGCTGTGAGCTGTGATATCTTCCCTTTCCCTGTTCAGGGAACCTAACTAAAGGTCCTGCTGCCTTTTCAGGTATCTCATCCTCTTTTGGCAACACAGAAATGTTTTTAAAAAAGTGAAAACATGCTGATTTAAGTGAAACCTCACATACCAAAGCTGAGAAGCCTTTGGTGAGGGGTGAAATCTGAATTGAGTGTAAATATAAACTCACTTATAAATTGTTGAGGTGAACTTAGTTTGAATATTGAGAGTCAGAAATGGAGCAGAACTCTTTTAACAGGAGCTCCCAAAGGTCAGTGTAAGTTTTCAGTGTAAATTAAGTGTAGCAACCAAGATGAGATTGCTTTGGTGAGGGGTGAAATTTGAATTGAATGTAAATAAAAACCCATTTATAAATGATTGAGATGAACTTTGAGAGTCAGAAATGGAGCAGAAGAAGCTCCCAAAGCTCAGGGTAACTTTTCAGTGTAATTTAAGTGCAGCCACCAAGCTGAGGTGGCTTTGGAGCTGTGGCAAGAGGGGATCTGTGGCCATGCAGGGCTTGTCCTGAGCAGTGAGGAGGAGCAGGGGGTGTTTCCCTGCAGGTGTGGAGCTCCTGGCCTGCTGACTAACCCTGGGTGGTGGCTGTTGTTGCAGGTGTCCCCCTGCCTGCCAGTGTTGTCCCGATTGTTGTTCAACAGTGACTCTGACCTGCTGGCAGACGCGTGCTGGGCTCTGTCCTACCTGTCCGATGGTCCCAACGAGAAGATCCAGGCTGTGGTGGACTCTGGGGTGTGCAGGAGGCTGGTGGAGCTCTTAATGTGAGTGACAATCCATTTAAATCCCACCAAAGCTCCCCTGCACACGGGATCCAGGCAGCTGAGCTGGCCCACGAGGGTCTGGAGCAGGGTCACAGCTGGAATTTGCTGGTTTGGCTTCCTGAGATGAAGATTTTCTAGTTCTGCTGTACAATATGAGAAGATACCTGTGTTGGTCTCAATATCTGCCCCAAAAATTACAAATTCATTGATAAAACAGTTATTATCCCTATAAATTTCTAATATTCAACCAATTTTTGAGTGTGGGCTAACTACACAGACAACTGGGAAGAACTTTCTCCTTTCCTAGATTTCCTTAATTATTGCAGAGTGTTTTGTGCTTTCAAACTTCAAATGGAAGCCTGGTTATGAAAGAAATCAAAAACAGTGGCTTGGAGAAATCAGCTTGGCTTTGTTTCTCCAAAAATCTCTGTGGAAAAGGCGAGGGGTGGAATTTGAATTGAGTGTAAATATAAAGCCACTTAAAAATAATTGAGATGAACTTTGAGAGTCAAATGGAGCAGAACTCTTTAATAAGAACTGGATGCAAAGGATCAAACTGTGCTGCAGCTTTGTTTTCAGTGGCTTTATGCTCAGCTTACCCTGAGTTCTGTGTGACAGGGGGTGGAATCCTAAGGAAATCATGCAGGTGGGATCATGGGGAGGGAGCATGGTGAATATCCCAGTGATCTGATGGAGCTGGGTTTGTCTCTGTGACAGGGGATGGAATCCTAAGGAAATCATGCAGATGGGATCATGGGGAGGGAACATGGTGAATGTCCCAGTGATCTGATGGAGCTGGGTTTGTCTCTGCACACTTTTCCTGCAGGCACAACGATTACAAAGTGGCCTCTCCAGCTCTGAGAGCAGTTGGCAACATCGTGACAGGGGATGACATCCAGACCCAGGTGAGAGGAGAGGAGAGGAATTCCCTGCAGGGAATGCAGTGGCTGCTCCTGCTGATCTCACCTGTGCTTCCTTTTCCCCCCAAAGGTGATTCTAAACTGCTCAGCCCTGCCTTGCCTCCTCCATTTATTGAGCAGTCCCAAGGAATCCATCAGGAAAGAGGCGTGCTGGACCATATCCAACATCACAGCAGGGAACAGAGCACAAATCCAGGTACAGTCTTCTCCAGCCTGCCTGCAGTGATCCTACATTGGGAGCTCAGCATTAAGGATTTGCAGCTTTTTCCTTCCCTTGACCCTTAGAGGCTGGATTGGTTCATTTCTCTTATTGTGCAGCCAAATGAGCTAAAAAATGGGGATGAAAATTAGGAATGGCAGCAGCACATGGAGTGAACCTCACAGGCTGGATCATTGGAATTAGAGGAGATACAGCCCCTGTTTGTCCATCCTCAATCCCTTGGAAGAGCTGGAGCTCCTTGAGGTTTAATTACCCTTTTCCTGACCTCCATGGGGAAGCAGAGCTTTGAGCATTGCTGCAATTCCAGAGTTTGTCTACTGGCCTGGTTATGGAATATCTGCTTTTAATAGGATTTGACTCAGGAATAAACCACAGCAATCCCCTCAGCTTGGGAAGTTCTTCACATGGGGATATGGAAGTGCAGGTTTCTTTCAGGAAGCCTTTTGGGAAGTGCATTGATCCCAGATTCCAAGCTCAGCATTAAGGATTTGCAGCTTTTTCCTTTCTCTAACCCTTAGAGGTTGGATTGGTTCACTTCTCTTATTCTGCAACCATTTGTAAATCTGCTGCTGCTAAACAAAGCTAAAAAATGGGAATAAAATTTGGAATGGCAGCAGCACATGGATTGAATGTCACAGGCTGGATCATTGGAATTAGAGGAGATACAGCCCCTGTTTGTCCATCCTCAATCCCTTGGAAGAGCTGGAGCTCCTTGAGGTTTCATTATCCTTTCCCTGACCTCCATGGGGAAGCAAAGCTTTGAGCATTGCTGCAATTCCAGGGTGCTGGTTATGGGATATCTGCTTTTAATAGGATTTGACTGAGGAATAAACCCTTCAGCTTGGGAAATTCTTCACATGGGGCTATGGAAATGAAAGTTTCTTTCAGGAAGCCTTTTGGGAAGTGCTGCCAATGCCTCTCCTGCCCTCTCTTCCCAGGCAGTGATTGATGCCAACATTTTCTGAGGAATAAACCCTTCAGCTTGGGAAATTCTTCACATGGGGCTATGGAAATGAAAGTTTCTTTCAGGAAGCCTTTTGGGAAGTGCTGCCAATGCCTCTCCTGCCCTCTCTTCCCAGGCAGTGATTGATGCCAACATTTTCCCGGTGCTGATCGAGATCCTGCAGAAGGCAGAATTCCGTACCAGGAAAGAGGCAGCCTGGGCCATCACCAACGCCACCTCAGGAGGGACCCCCGAGCAGATCAGGTATTCCTGAGCCTCTGCCTCACCTCCTGGGAGCTCTGCCTTCCAGGGAATTGCCAGGCAAAGGAGGAATTTGGAGGGATTCTGCAGAGTAATTGAGCCAGGCAGAGCTGGGTTGTAATTTGTGATTTCCTTCTGGACGAGGTTAATTTAATCCCAAATTTTCTCCATCCTTCTTTAGATAGTTGGGGCTAAATGTCTAAATTTAATGGCTGGTTAAATTCCAGTATGGACTTGACTTAATTTGAACAGCACCTGGATTTGAGAAGTGGCAGTAGGATAGTTGGGGTGGTTGAGGTTTTGGGTAGTTGAGGCTAAATGTCCAAATGTAAAGACAGGTTAAATTCCAGTGTGGGCTTAATTTGAGCAGCACCTGGATTTCAGAAAGGATAGTTGAGGTAGTTGAGGCTAAATGTCCAAATTTAGTGCCAGGTTAAATTCCAGTGTGGAATTAATTTGAGCAGCACCTGGATTCCAGAAGAGGTAGTTGAGGCTAAATGGCCAAATTTAATGACAGATAAAATTCCACTGTGGACTTTACTTAATTTGAGCAGCACCTTGATTTCACAAGTGGTAGTAGGGTAGTTGAGGTTTTTGAGGCTAAATATCCAAATTTAGTGACAGATTAAATTCCAGTGTAGACCTGACTTAATTTGAGCAGCACCTGGATTTCAGAAGTGGCAGTTGGGTCGTTGAGGTTTTGGGTAGTTGAAGCTAAATGTCCAATTTTAATGACAGATTAAATTCCAGTGTGGAATTAATTTGAGCAGCACCTGGATTTCAAATGGTTCCTTTCCTTAAAAAAAAATTCTGAAAATAGGGTTGCATGCAATGTAAATAAATGGATCAAAATTCACTATTTTAAGGTAAATTTCTGGATTTTAGTTGGACTCATCTCCTTTCCTTCCCCATGGAGCAAAGGTGATGCTCCTGGGCAGGCAGTGATGCTGGTGCTGCTCTCTCCCTGCAGGTACCTGGTGAATTTGGGTTGTATCAAGCCCCTGTGTGACCTGCTGACTGTCATGGACTCCAAGATTGTTCTGGTGGCACTGAACGGGCTGGAGAACATCCTGAGGCTGGGAGAGCAGGAAGCCAACCAGAGTGGGACTGGGATCAACCCCTACTGCAGCCTGATTGAGGAGGCCTATGGTAAGTGGGGCTTTGGGCACTGCTTGGGTGATTTTCTGCTCTGTCCAAGGGTTTATTGTATTCCAAAGTAGCCAATATTTGTTCCAGAATCTTTTCAAACTCATTTAGTGGGTGATGAGAAAATACCTGGAAGTAAAAGCTCTGACCTGGAGGCCAAGCTGAAAATGGTGGATTGCACCAGGTGGGAATATGAAGCAGAAATGAGCTGAGCTAAGTAAAAATGACAGTTTTGGGTCCAAAATTGCTCTGAATCTACCCAGTTTTACACTTTAAATCCAGGGAGACTTTGCCTTTCCCTGGAGTGACTTCATTTGGTGCTGATGGATTAATTTTTTTTGGTCCTGCTCTCGATGCTTTGAAGAGGAACAAGTTCCTATTTTGGTCTGCAGCTCCCTGTGAGCTGGCAGTGGCTGCTTTGCCCTCTCATTACTCTGAGTGTCCTGATTCTTCTCCCTGCAAGGATAATTCCTGGAATTCCTGAGGGTGCAGTGTGTGCTTGGCTGTTTTCTGTGCTCACTGCACTGAACTGGGGCAGCTGGAGGCTCCTGGGACCTGCTCCTGTAGCTACCAAATCCTTAATTTGAAATCCCACTGGAATTTGGGGTCAGCCTGCAGCTGGGAGCACATCTGGATGAGCTGAACCTGAGATCCAGAGATTTGGCACAGCTGGGTGTGGGGGGTTGTGCTCACAGGGGTCCCAGGATGAGGGAAGGGATGAGAAGCTTCACTCCATGTTTCAGAAGGCTGATTTGTTATTTTATTATAAATATAATATTATATATATAATATACATTAATAAATAATATATAAAAATTATATATTTATATATATGTATTTATATAAAAATATTTATAGATAAATATTTATAAAAATGACAAATTATATATAATATTATATATAATATATATTAATAAATAATATATAAATTGTATATGTATCGATGAATATATTTTCATATAAATATTTATTAAATTTATAAATATTATATGTAATATATCTTAATAAATAATATCTATAAATTATATAATATATAAAAATATTTATTTATTAAAATTATACATAATAATTATATATTATATATAATATAAATTAATAAATAATATTATTTATAAATATTATATGTATATAAATAAATATTTATAAACTATTTATTCATATATAAATATATAATTTTCATATATTATTTATTAAATACATATTTAGTATATATAAATATATATTTCTTATATATATTAAAAGAAAATTATATATTACAACTACACTAAAAGAATAGAAGAAAGGATTTCATTAGAAGGAAAGGAATGGAATGAAATTATAATAAAATCTTGTCATCGACCAGAAGAGTCCAAGACAGCTGGGCTGTGATTGGCCATTAATTAAAAACAACCACATGAGACCAATCACAGATCCACCTATTGCATTCCACAGCAGCAAATAATCATAGCTTACATTTAATTTTTGAGGCTTCTCAGCATAAAAAGCTGTTAGCAAAAAGATTTTTCATAAAATATCCTAGCGAGAGGCTTGGCTGTGGATTTATTCTGCTCACAGAATCCTTTGGACGACAGCGAGCGAATTTCTTTTCTTTCATCCCATTCCACTTTTTTTTCTTCCAAAGGTTTGGATAAGATAGAATTCCTGCAGAGCCACGACAACCAGGAGATCTACCAGAAAGCCTTTGATCTGATTGAGCACTACTTTGCCATGGAGGAGGACGCAGCCGTGGCTCCCCAGGTGGATGAGAACCAGCAGCAATACATCTTCCAGCAAGCTGAGGCTCCCATGGAAGGATTCCAGCTATAATCCTGGGGGAAAAAAAAAACAAAAACTCAACAAAACCCCCCAAAAAACCCACCACAAACTCTCTGGAAAGTTTGGGAGAGCAGCTGCTGGTCCTGGCTGGGAAGGTTGGACACACACTGCACCTGTTTAGGAAAACTCTGCAAATACCAAGAGCTCCTGGAGAGAAGGGGAATTTCTGCTCCTGGTTCCTTTGGGTGCTGCTCACCTTGGCTTTGGAGGCAGGAAGGACACTGAGGTGACAAGTGGCACCTCTTGGTGGCTTCTTCTTTGTGGTGGTGTCTCCCCAGTGCAGTTTTTACCTCGTTGGGTGAGGACACAGAGAGGAGGGAGCTGTTCTGGCCACAGTAATTCTGCAAAACCTGGCTTGATCTATTTAAATTTTCTTTTTTGTTTTTTTTGGTTTTTTTCCTTTTTTTTTTTCTTTTTTGGTTTTTTTTTTTTTTTTGCACATGTTACTCTTTATTAAAGACTCTTTAATGTGCCAAGAGCAAAAATTTAGCCCTGGCCTTCCTCCTTCAGGTGGACAGTCCTGGTGAAGCCAGGACCAGTTCCCTGATGAAAAATACTGAAAATGGACAGAAAAAATGACAAGTTCTCTCACTGTTGGGAAGTTTTTTTTTTTTTCTGCTACTTCCCTTTGTCTAGATTATTTTTTTGGTGTTTTTTTTTTTTTTTTCTTTGAAGAACTGCTAGTGGTATTTCCAAGGATTAAAAACAAAACAAAACAAAAAAAAAGCAACACGAGCCCAAAGATGGGAACTGGGGTGGATATTTTTTGGAGCAGGAAGCACAGCTGCTGTTGCACAGGTTTGGTTTGCATTGTACTGACTGATCTGAGAGTTCTGAAATGCTGAAACCCACCTTCATCTTTACTTGAAATACTTTATTTGCCTTGAGAAACATGGGCTGAATTTTGGGTTTTTCCTGCCTTTGGGTGGTTTGGGGTGGAGGAAGATTTGGCTCCACCTGCCAGCAGTGATGGGAGCTCCAGCAGCACCCGGTTTTCAGGTTTACCTCCTGCTCACAGTCAGAAAAATGCACATTTTACTTCCAAAACCAACAAATCTCTGTATTTTTTATATTATAGATAGGGAGATATTTGTCTAATTGGGCCACAGAGAAAACTCTATATGAAATTCCTGTGATTGCTGTAAATGAGCACTGTGAGGCAGGCACACCTGCAAACCCCCGGGCTCGGGGCTGCCCCGCCGCTCCTCCCGCGCTGCTCACGGAGCTCCCCGAGCCCCCGCGGCGCTTTTTGGGCCACTTTGCCACGATTTCAGTCAAAGCAGAGGAGCAAACCCCGGTTCTGGGGTATCCCTTGTTATGGAACGAATAAATGCACCTGTGCAGGTGTCCGGCTGTGCTGTGCTGGGGGTACCGGGGGTGATCGGTGACCTTGGGAGGAGCTCCCGGTGCCCGGTAACGGCGGCGCGCGCGGGGCGTGCTGGGAGTTGTAGTCTCCATTGTGGGCACGCGCAGGGCATGCTGGGAGTTGTAGGCCACACTTTTCCTTCCTCCTCCACCCTCTTCCCTTCTTCCTCTTCCTCTTCATTTCCTTTTTCTTCCAGAGGAGCAGGGCGGGAATTGTCCCCAGGGCAGCCATGCGCCAGGCATGCCGGGAGTTGTAGGCCACGGTTTCCCTTCTTTCTCATCCTCTTCTTCCCCAACCGCGGGGCATGACGGTAGTTGTAGGATACAGTTTCCTCCCCCCTTCCTCCTCCTCCTCTTCTCCTGCCAGTCCTACAGAGCTGTAGTTCCTGTGGTGGGCCCCGCGCGGAGCATGCTGGGAGCTGTAGTTCCTAGTGCGGCCATCGCGCTGAGCATGCCGGGAGCTGTAGTTCCTAGTGCGGCCATCGCGCTGAGCATGCCGGGAGCGGTAGTCTCCTCAGCGCCTCTCGCCGCGCTTGCCGCGTCTCCCCGGTGCTTCCCGGCAGCCCCCGCGCGGCGGGCGCTGATTGGGCGGCGGCACGGGCGGGCGCACGCGCGGCCGTTGGAGGCCCCGGGCCGAGCCGCTCCCTTAGCGCCGGTACCGCCGCAACCGCCGCCACAGCGGCACCGGCACCCAGCGCCCCGCCGATGCGCCGGGCCCCCGCCGGGCCCTGCGCGCTCATTGGCTGAGGAGAGAAGCGACACCTGCGTCAGACCGCCGGCGCTGACGTCACGGGGTGCGCGCGTGACGTCACGGCGGTGCGGGGAGGGGGCAGCGCGGGGCCGCTTTAACGGGGGGGGGGAGGCGGAGGCTGCACCGGGGCTGGGCCGCGCCCGGGGCCATAACGGGGCTGGAGAGGGCCGGGTCCCGTTGGAACGGGGGCAGCGGGGCTGGGCGGGCCGGGGCTGCCGGTGTCGAGGGAGCCATGGGCCGGGGGCTCCGGGGGTCTGCGGGGCTGGGTCACCCCCGAACTCCGTTATCCCCTCCGTACCCCGGTTATTATCACCTCCATATCCCGGTTATCGCCCCCGTATCCCGGTTATTATCGCTCCCGTGCCCCAGTTCTGGCCCCCCGGTTCTGGTCCCGGAGCTGCGCGGGTGAAGCGGCGGAAAAGGAGCGCCCGGGGCGCGGGGCAGGTGCCGGTGAAGGTGAAGGGCGCTGCCCCGGACACCCACACGTGGGTGCTGCCACGGGCCGAGCTCTGCCGCCGCCGTGCCCGCGGGTTTTCCTTCTAGGAACCCCGGTAACTCCGGTCCCGGTATAACCGGGGACCCTTCTTTCCGTCGGGACCAGCAGGAGCAGCACCCCCAGCTCCTCATTAGGGTGATAATGGGAAGGCTGAGAACATCCAAACCCCTCGGGGGATGAGGATGAGCTGGGATTTCAGGCAGGGAATTCAGCAGGAATTGACCTCTGTGCTGTGCCAGCTCTGATTTCTGGGTCAGGTTTGAAATCCCAGACTTGGGAAGGGCTGAGGGGATGTTCCCAGTTGGAAAATCCTGTTATCTGTGGGTTGGGAGCTGCTGCCTTGCTCCAGAGGGAGATTCCACCAGGAATTATCCTGACACAAGCTGGGAATCAAGAGATGCTTTCCTCAGCACTGAGCTGCTGCTGAGAGCAGGCTCCTTCCTGCCAGCCAGGGCTGATGACTCCAAAAATCCTGCAGATGTCCTCAAAACCTCTCCCTTGTGTCTCTGCAGAGCCTGAGAGGGTGCAAAGGCTGTGATGAAGAACCAGGGAGTGGAGGCCAAGGCAGCTCCACGTCCTTCCAGAACGAGCAGCGGGATGGGGCTGGAAGAGGGAGACTCACCAGAGGCTGCAGCTCCCCCAGAAGGTGGGGAAAAAATCCTGGTTTTCCAGGGAGAAAATCCTGGGTTTCCAGGCCAGAAAATCCTGGGTTTCCAGGGCAGAAAATTCTGGCTTTCCAGGCAGAGAATCCTGGTTTTCCAGGCCAGAAAATCCTGGTTTTCCAGGCCAGAAAATCCTGGTTGTCCAGGGCAGAATATCCTGGTATTCCAGGCCAGAAAATCCTGGGTTTCCAGGGCAGAAAATTCTGGGTTTCCTGGGCAAAAAAATTTTAGTTTTTCAAGGGCAGAAAATCCTGGGTTTCCTGGGTGGAAAGTTGTGGGTTTCCAGGCCAGAAAATCCTGGTTTTCCAGGCTAGAAAATCCTGGTTTTCCAGGCAGAAAATCCTGAGTTTCCTGGGCAGAAAGTTGCGGTTTTCCAGGGCAGAAAATCCTGGGTTTCCAGGCCAGAAAATTGTGACTTTTATGGGCAGAAAATCCTGGTTTTCCAGAGCAGAAAATTCTGGTTTTCCAAGCCAGAAAATCCTGGTTTTCCTGGGCAGAAAATGGTGGTTTTCCACAGCAGAAAATCCTGGCTTTTTCCCTATTTTATTGTGTGTACATCCTGGAGGAGCTCCCCTCTCCTGCCTGCTGCCAGGATGTTGTGGCTGCTCCATCCCTGTTTGATCCCAGCTGCTCCTACCCAGGTTTCAAATCCATTCTCATGCTAAAAATCCCAGCCCTGGAGCTTCCAATTCCCCTGGGAGGGAAAAGCTCACACACAACCTGCTTTCCTTAGAGAAAAACCAGAGGGGAGAGGGGGGAATTCTCCCTCTTGACAGATGTCAGGGGCTTGGTCATGCTCTGCTGATCAAAGGAGAGGCTGGTGGGAATGGAACAAAGCAATTTATCCTGCTGCAAGTCCAGCCAGGAAAATCCCCCTGTTCCCTGCAGGGTGAGAGGAGGGGGAAAAAATCCCAATTTATAGGAATGTGGCCCTTTGATGGAGTGACAAAACAATCTTTTGTCCCCTTAAAAAGGAAATAAACTCAGAAATTTATCTTTTTAATTAGGTAAAAAGAAATCTCATAGGACTAGGGGGACTGCACCTCAGACTTAAGGATGGCCAGTTGGACAGAAGATGAAAAATTGCCTGAGCAATTTACTAGAAAAAGAAGAGAACAAAGCAACTAATTGCTTTTGTGAGGTGTTTTACCAGGAGCAAGAACCTCTTGCACCTGGCTGGGTTTTTCTCTGTAAAGAGTTTTGTTATTTTGCCTTTTATTAAACCTGGTTTTTCCCTTATTTCTGTATTCCTGGAGGAGTTCCCCTCTCCTGCCAGGATGTTCTGCCTGCTCCATCCCCAGCTGCTCTTACCCACGTTTCAAATCCATTCTCATGCTAAAAAGCTCCAAGCTCACACACAAAAAAATAATAAAGAGGAGAGAGGAGGGGAATTCTCCCTCTTGACAGATGTCAGTGGCTTGGTTTCCACCACTCCCACAGCAACCACCCTGCTGATTTTATACCTTCTAAGGTAGCTGAGCTATTTTGGGTGTGATACAAACCTCCAAGAGCTGGCTGGAGGAGAATCAATCAATGAATAATTTATTATTTTGTGTTCTTTTTTCCCCTCCCAGCTGCCCAGGAGGATCCCAAATCATCTCGCGACGTCTCGGAGGAGCTGAGCAGGCAGCTGGAGGACATCCTGAGCACCTACTGTGTGGATGCCAGCCAGGAGAACCCAGGGGAGGATGGGGGGCACGGGGACACCCCCGAGGAGCCCGACAAGGGCCGCAGTGACTCCCCCAGGAACGGGGAGCAGGAGCCAGGGGGCCCCGAGATCAACGGGGAGAAGGAGAACTCCAAGGGCAGCGAGGAGTTCCGGCCCGGAGAGGAGGCTGGGGACAAGGACCAGAAGAAAGCTCAGGAGAAAAAGAAAGCCAAGGGTTTAGGTGAGAGATTTCTTGCTCCCCAAGGTTTTAGGGGAAGGATTTCCTACTCCCCTAGGGTTTAGGTGAGAGATTTTCAACTCCTCAGGTGTTCAGGTGAGAGATTTTCAACTCCTCAAGGGTTCAGGTGAGAGATTTTCAACTCCTCAGGGGTTTAGGTGAGGGATTTTCAACTCCTTGGGTGTTTAGGTGAGAGATTTTCAACTCCTCAGGCATTTAGGTGAGGGATTTTGAACTCCTCAGGGGTTTAGGTGAGGGATTTTCAGCTCCTCAAGGATTTAGGTGAGAGATTTTCAACTCCTCAGGGGTTTAGGGGAGAGATTTTCAACTCCTCAAGGATTTAGGTGAGGGATTTTCAACTCCTCAAGGGTTTAGGTGAGGGATTTTCAACTCCTCAGGGGTTCAGGTGAGAGATTCTCAACTCCTCAGGGGTTCAGGTGAGAGTTTTTCAACTCCTTAGGGGTTTAGATGAGGGATTTTCAACTGCTCAGAGGTTTAGGTGAGGGATTTTCAACTGCTCAAGGGTTTAGGTGAGATATTTTCAACTCCTCAGGTGTTTAGGTGGGAGATTTTCAACTCCTCAGGTGTTTAGGTGAGAGATTTTCAACTCCTCAAGGGTTTAGGTGAGAGATTTTGAACTCCTCAAGGGTTCAGGTGAGATATTTTCAACTCCTCAGGGGTTTAGGGGAAGGATTTCCAGATCCCCAAGGGTTATGGAGGATTCCCAGATCCCCAAGCATTTAGGTGAGGGATTCCTAGCTCCCCAAGGATTTAGATAAGAGATTCCCTGCTCCCTAAGGTTTAGGTAAAGGATTCCCAGCTCCCCAAGGGTTTAGGGGAAGGATTCCCTGCTCCCCAAGAATTTAGATAAGGGATTTCCTGTTTCCCAGGGGTTTAGGGGAAGGATTCCCAGCTCCCCAAGGGTTTAGGTGAAGGATTCCCAGCTCCAGCTGTTCCTGAGGATATCAGTGCATGGATAAATGGATTTTGTCCATTTAAAGTGGATAAAATTTGGGATAAGTGGATTTCATCCACTGGGGGAAGTCAGAGCCTTGGATGTGTTTGGGAACATCCTCCTGTTCTGTTCTGCACCCACTGCAGCCTCTGAATTCTGTGGGTTTCTGTTCTGCTGGGCACAACTGACTCCAGCCAGCCCAGGGATGATTTTCCCCTCCAAAATCAACAAAACCCAGCTGTTCCATTTCTCCCACCATGGGGAGATCCTGGGAATGCACTGGGAACCTGCTCAGCCCCTCCTTTTCCCACCTTTCCAAGCCAGATCTCTGTGTAAAGCCATTTTTATGCCATTTATTACATCTTTCCCATTCCATGTCTCGTTCCAGGCAAGGAAATCACTTTGCTGATGCAGACCCTGAACACCCTGAGCACGTCAGAGGAGAAGCTGGCAGCTCTGTGCAAGAAATACGCTGAGCTGGTGAGTGCTGGGGCTGGGGGAGGCTGGAGAGCCCTTGGAGAGGGACATTCCAGGGTCCCACTGGAGCTTTGTGGTGTCCTGGGGCTCGTGCAGGGCTGGATCCCTGCCCAGGAGAGGGTGGGTGGTGCTGGTGAAGCCTGGTGGTGTTTGTGGAAGGGATTTTGGCAAATCTGGGTGCAAGAGGAGCTCGGTTTTAGCCAGATCCACATTTAACCAGGGCCAAGGTGGAATTGCAAGCGTGGATGTGGAGCTGGAGGAGGTTTGGGGCTGCCTGTGCATGTCCAAAGTGCCCCATGGGTGCTTTTCCCTGTGCTGGGGGAGCCTGGAGCTCCTTCCAAATCCAGCAGGGTGGGAATTGAGGAAGGAGAGAAAAAGAAAAGCCCTTGGGCTCTGTGTCACTGCTGCTCTGCCCTGTCACAAACCTGCTGGCCTTGGGGCACAGCCACATGGTGTCCCCTCGGGGGGAAAATGGTGTCCCCTCAGGGAGGGAAATGGTGTCCCCTCAAGGGGGTGGATGTTGTCCCCTTAGGAGGGAGGATGGTGTCCCCTCAGGTGTCCCCTCATGAGGGTAAATGGTGTCTCCTCAGGGGCAGATGGCATCCCCTCAGGAAGGAAGATGGTGTCCCCTCAGGGGGGGAAATTGTGTCCCGTCAGGTGTCCCCTCGCAGGGCAGATGGTGTCCCCTCAGGTGTCCCCTTGGGAGGGAGGGTGGTGTCCCCTCAGGGGGGAAATGGTGTCCCTTCAGAAAGGAAGATGGTGTCCCCTCAAGGGGTGGATGGTGTCCCTTCAAGTGTCCCCTCAGGGGGGCTGATGGTGTCCCCTTAGGAGGGTAAATGGTGTCCCCTCAGGTGTCCCCTCAGGAAGGAAGATGATGTCCCCTCTGGAGGGAAGAAGGTGTCCCCTCAGAGGGGGAAATGGTGTCCCCTCAGGTGTCCCCTCAGCAGGGCAGGTGGTGTCCCTCATGGGGGCTGATGGTGTCCCCTCAGCAGGGGAAGTGGTGTCCC
>JAWWLS010000098.1:4858386-4882016 GCA_035040975.1 Myioborus melanocephalus | reverse complement strand
TGAGTGGGGAGGGAGAGCCAGCCCGTGATCCTTGGGATGAGGCTCATTCCTGCCTCTGGGAATTCTCTCCTGGACAAAGGACCTGGTGCTTTGGCAGTTCCTTCAGCTCAGGGACACCCCAGTCCCTCAGAAAGGGACATCCAGGGACACCCCAGTCCCTCAGAAAGGGACATCCAGGGACACCCCAGTCCCTCAGAAAGGGACATCCAGGGACATCCCAGTCCTTCAGAAAGGGGCAAAGGGACATCCCAGTCCCTCAGAAAGGGACATCCAGGGACATCCCAGGTCCCTCACAAAGGGACATCCCAGGGACATCCCAGGTCCCTCAGGGACTTTCCCCATGGTGCTGTGCTCCCCTGCCCCAACCCCACTGCAGATGTGGATCCTTCTGCTCTGGAATTCTGGAATTGTTTTTATTTTTTGAGAATAAAAAAAAATCTTTTCCTGATGCTGAAGCTGTTCCTGCCTGGCTCGCTGGTTTCTCCTGGTGTGTCCATGGCTGAGGGGGAGGTGGCCAGGACAGGACAGGACCTTTGGGACTTCCCAAACCAGGTGACAGCACCTGGGCAGGGTGGGACACGAGCTGCTGATCCAGGAATCCTGGTGGGAACCTGCCAGGATCAGATCTTGGGGGATAAATCCTGCAGGATCAGAGATCCCTGTGGTCCCTGCTGCTGCTTTTGCATCCATGGGAACTGGGCTGGGCTCAGCAGGGAGGGTTTGGGGTGGGCAGAAGGATTTGGGGTCCTCAGGAAGACGCTTGGGATGGTTTGGGATTGTCAGAAGGGTTTAGGGTAACTGGAAGAATTTGGTTTGGGGTTGGCAAAAGGGTTTGGGCTCAGTGAGAGGCTGGTTGGAGGTTTAGGGGTGGCTAGAAGGGTTTGGGGTGCTCAGGGGGGTTTGGGATTGTCAGAGGGGTTTGGGGTAACTGGAAGGGTTTGGTTTGGGATTGTCAGAAGGGTTTGGGCTCAGTGAGAGGCTTCTTGGAAGGGTCTAGGGTGGCTGAAAGAATTTGGGCTCAGTGAGGGGCTGGTTGAAGGGTTTAGGGGTGCTCAGAAGGGTTTGGTGTGCTCAGGAGGGTTTAGGGTGGTCAGAAGAGTTTGGGATTGTCAGAAGGGTTTGGGGTGGCTGGAAGAGTTTGGGATTGATTGACAGAAGGGTTTGGGGCTGTCAGAAGGTTTTTGGGGTGGTCAGGAGGGTTTGGGGTATTCAGGAGGGTTTGGGATTGTCAGAGGGGTTTGGTTTGGTTTGGCAGAAGGGTTTGGGCTCAGTGAGGGGCTGGTTGGAAGGGTTTAGGGTGGCTGAAAGAATTTGGGCTCAGTGAGGGGCTGGTTGAAGGGTTTAGGGGTGGTCAGGAGGGTTTGGGATTGTCAGAAGGATTTAGGGTAACTGGAAAGGTTTGGGATTGATTGTCAGAAGGGTTTGGGCTCAGTGAGGGGCTGGTTGAAGGGTTTAGGGGTGCTCAGAAGGGTCTGGGCTGATCAAACACTCCGTCAGTGCCAGGAGGTCACACTGGATCATTTATTAACCCTTTCTTACCCCCCTCCAGTGCTGTCCAAGGCAGTTTGATCACTGAGGTCTTCAAAGAGGCACCAAAGGCACAAACCTGGCTGCTGTCCCTGCAGTGGGGCCACCCTGGGGGTGCAATCCATGGGTTTTGTTTGGGATCCATCCCCAAACCCTTCCCAGGTGGGGCTGGGCCAGGAGCCCCCCCAGGCCCTGGCTCAGCCTCTGCTGCTGCCTCAGGCCCCAGCCAGGCACAGGGACACCCCCAGCATGGTGAGCAGCATTCCTGCCACAGCTCCTGGGGAGGAACAAATCCATGATCAATAAATGGGGAAAAACTGGGAATCTGCCTCAAACAACAACCTCCAGCTCCTGCAGTTGGAAATTCCCCAATTTCCTGCTTTTTTCCTGACCAGGGCACGTTGAATTTTGGGCCACTCCTTTTCCATGGTGGGCATTTTATTCATGGTTAAACATCTCCTGAGGGAAATTTAAATCATTTTAGCTTTAAACAGCCAATTCTGGCTTTAAACTCAACAGCCCTGCCCAAAAATCTCTTTCAATTCCATTTCCTTTTTCAATGGGAATTTTCCATTCCCATTTCAATTCCCTGCAGGCAAAGCTGCTCTGACTCAGATCAAGCCTTGTGGGGTGTTTGGTGTCTTCAGATTAGATTATAAATTAAATTATACATTAAAATCAAATCCCCCACCTTAAAAATCAAATTCCCACATTACAAATCAAGTCATCTCAATCCAATAAAAGCTGATTTCTTGAGGAAATGCTCAAAGTGGGACTCACTTTTCCCCCCAATGTCCTCTCCCAGGATTTTCCCAGTCACCAAGGTCACAACCAAAGCCAGGGAGTTGCAGAGTGGCACTGCCAGGGACAGGTCTGAAATGCAAGATCCAAGTGGAGAAATTTGGTTTATTTGGGATTA
This sequence comes from Myioborus melanocephalus, assembly GCA_035040975.1. NCBI lineage: Eukaryota > Metazoa > Chordata > Aves > Passeriformes > Parulidae > Myioborus > Myioborus melanocephalus. Next base: position 4,879,570 of record JAWWLS010000098.1, on the reverse strand, counting down.
TTCCAAGGCAGCTGTTTGTCTGAATCACTAACCCATAAAATCCCATAAAATCACCCCAAAAAAAGCAGCAGGAGCTGACCTGTGGAGGCCAAGGTGAGGTAGAAGAGCAGAGATCCAGCCTGGTTGAGCAGGAAGGGCACCAGGTACTGCAGGAGAACACAGAGCTGCCTGAGCTCCCACCCTGGCACCTTCTGCTCCAAACTGGTTTCAATTTCAATGCTGGGCTCAATCCTGGAGGTTTTTCCCATCCCCAGTGATGCCAGGGTTCCCCAAATCCCAGAGGGAAGCACTGAAGGGCTCTGGTTTTGGTTTCTCTGGTTTCTCTCCCTGCAGGTGGTGCTGGGAGGAGGGCAGGAGGCCATGGATGTGACCACAACCTCCACCACGATTGGCAAATTCGAGGCCAGGTTGGTCCTTTTCCCTCTGGCAGGGAAAATCCTCACCCAGAGCACCCCAGGGATTGCTCTTCCCTTTCCTTTGGGAGCTTGGCAGTGCTGGAGAAACCCTTGAGGTCTTTTTTAGGTTTTTTTTCTTTTGTTTTTGAGGATTCTGTGGTTTTGTGCCAGTGCCAGCCCAGGATCAGGGGCATTGGGCAGGACACCTGGGAGAGGTGGGAATTCTGCAGGAATAACCCCCTGAGGATGGGGAATTGTGGATATTGGGGTTCAGCAAGGAAACTAAACTTGCAGCAAATTTTACCTTTTCTCTTGGTTCCTGTTACTGTTATCTTATGATTCAGATAAGACAGTCCACAAATACATTGAACTAACAGAGCTATTTCACACTATTATCTGAGTTAGTTCCATAAATAAAAGAATTTAACAGCACAGAGTTTCTACTTTAATAGTATGAGAAGGTCTAAGCTATATTTACCACACTATTATTTATATAAACTACATGGTGCATACAAAAACTGACATATTATATTATATTATGTTATATTATATTATATTATATTAATTACATTACATTTACATCACATCACATTACATCACATTATATTACCAAAAAGCAGTTAAAAGGGATTACAAACTGCACTATATCAGGATCTTTGTGATTAACAATAATTTGCACAAGCCAACAACCAATGAGAAAAAAGCCATTAGTGATATTTATAATTTATGACAGGCGGGCTCTCACCTGGCAGTTGAGGCTGAGGAAGCGCAGCTCTGCCAGCAGCTGCCGCAGGCGGCCCCGGGCCTGCAGCTCCTCCATGCCCGCCGCTGCCGTCCTCAGGAACGGCCCCGTACCGCCCCACAGCGCGGCCACCAGCGCCAGGGCCAGCGCCTGCCCTGCGGAACACCGGGCAGTGCCGAGGCCCGGCCGGATGGCGCCCGGAGCAGCCCCGCGGCACGGACAGCTCCGCTCCACGCTCCCCTCCTGCCACAAGAGCCCGACCCCCCCCTCCCCAACCTCCTCGCACCCCCTCAGGCCCCCTCAGCCACGTTTTCCCCTTCCCAACCAAACCCTCCCCGCGCCGCCATCACTCCCTCCTCACCCGCGGTCGCCATGGCAACGCCGCCACACTACCTGCTTTCCCCGGAAGTCCCGTTGTTGCCATGGAGACAGTGACGTATTTCCGGCGCGCCGCCGCCATCCCGGAAGTGCCGCCCCCCTCAGGCCTCAGCGTGGCCGCCATGGTGAGAGGGGGGATGGCCGCGGGCTCGGGGGCCGCGATTTTTGGTCCCACCGATGATTTAGCGGCTCCACGCCCCCGGTCCGAGGCTCCTGGACGTGGGAGGCGGCTTGGCCGCCCCGCCGCGTCCCAGGAGCCTCGGACCGGGGGCCACGCTCGCCCCTCCCCCGTCCTCACCCTCATTAATTATTTAATCATTAATTGCAGAAGCCCATCCTGCTGCAAGGCCATGAACGCTCTATCACTCAGATCAAATACAACCGCGAGGGAGACCTGCTGTTCACCGTGGCCAAGGATCCCGTGAGTGCTTCTCACCCCCGCTAATTGTCTGTCCGTTAATTAATCCTTAATTTTAATCTTTTTTTTCCCCCTCCTCGCAGATTGTCAATGTTTGGTATTCCGTGAACGGCGAGAGGTTGGGGACCTACAATGGGCACACGGGAGCTGTGTGGTGTGTGGATGCCGACTGTATCCTTTGATCCCAAAACCGGTTTTATTCCATGTTTTAGTGGCTGAATCATTCCCGGTGCTTCCTCCCGGCTGCTCCTCGTTTTCCTCTCCAAGAGGAACATTTAAACTCTTCTGCTGCCTCTTGTTTTCTCTTTTTGGGTATTTTCCCATTTGAAATAATATCCCAATGGATATCTGGATTTATTGTGCCTTTTGCTGCATCCCTGGATATTTGGGGAGGTTTTCCACAGGCAGCAGAGATAAAAGTGTGGAAAAATTGTTTAAATGCAAGAAACTGAACCTTTTCTTCTAGATTTCATGGGAAAATGATGGGATTTTGCCATGGGAACACTTGACTCCGTGTTTCCTTCCCTGGGGCAGAATTTACCCCTGAAAAAATCAGTTTTTGGGTTCAGAACTGTTCCAGGCAGTGGAATTTGGGGCTGATTTTTCCTTAACGGTGACCCAGGGGACACCAGGCACGTCCTCACCGGCTCTGCAGACAACAGCTGCCGCCTGTGGGACTGTGAGACAGGTGAGAACGTCCCAAATCCCCCTGGGGACACAACTGGGACAGTCCTGACCCTGGGGGACACTGCTGGGACATCCCTGGGCCTGGGGGACACAGCTGGGACTCTCCCCATCCCTGTTAAAATCTGGGGCTTCCCTGAGTGAGGCTGGAATTGACCCAGAGCAGGGACCTGGAACTGATTCCACTCCTAAATTCCCACCCAGAGCATTTCAGGATTTTATTCCATGATCTCTCAGTTTGTTTTGAATGAGGAAATCACTTCTCAGCTCCATAAAAATTCCTCTTCCCCTCCTCTGTTAAAATCTGAGGTTCCCCCAGCAAGGCTGGAATTAGCACAGCACAGAGATGTGGAACTGAGTCCATTCCTAAATTCCCATCCAGATCATTCCAGGATTTTATTCCATGATCTCTCAGTTTGTTTTGAATGAGGGAATCACTTCCCAGCTCCATGAGAATTCCTCTTCCCTTTTAAAATCTCAGGCTCCCCTGAGCAAGGCTGGAACTGATTCAGAGCAGAGACATGGAACTGAATCCATTCTTAAATTCCCACCCAGAGCATTTCAGGATTCTATTCCATGCTCTCCCAGGGTGTTTTTAATAAGGGAATCCCTTCCCAACTCCCTGAAAACTCCTCTTCCCCTCCTCTGTTAAAATCTGAGGTTCCCCCAGCAAGGCTGGAATTAGCACAGCACAGAGATGTAGAACTGAGTCCACTCCTGAATTCCCACCCAGATCATTCCAGGCTCCATTCCATGATCTCTCGAGGTGTTTTTAATGAGGAAATCACTTCTCAACTCCATGAAAATTCCTCTTCCTCTCTCTTGTTAAAATCTGAGGTTCCCCTGAGCGAGGCTGGAATTGACACATGGAACTGAATCCACTCCTGAATTCCCACCCAGATCATTTCAGGCTCCATTCCATGCTCTCCCAGGGTGTTTTTAATGAGGAAATCCCTTCCCAGCTCCCTGAAAATCCCTTTTCCCTGCTCTGTGCCCCCCAGGGAAGCAGCTGGCCCTGGTGAAGACCAGCTCTGCCGTGAGGACGTGTGGCTTTGACTTTGGAGGGAACATCATCATGTTCTCCACGGACAAGCAGATGGGCTACCAGTGCTTTGTGAGCTTCTTCGACCTCAGGGACCCCAGCCAGATCGGTAAGGGGCCAGGGCATCCCCCTCTGGGGTCCCACTGTGCCTTTTGGGGTTAAATCTCATGAGCAAGGATTCCTTTCCCTAGCCCAAGTTGCTCTAACCTGGAATATTTTCAGGGATGGAGTAGAGGAGATGATTCCCTAAAATATCTATTTTCTGGATGATTTGGAGTGGTTGGGGTGTGATCACGTCAGCAAGGACACAATTCCTTCATCCCCTTCCCTATGAGATTCCAAAATGCTGCCCCTGGAAATCTGAGCTCCACAAATAAAAATCACCAAGGAATCCACCTTGAAATGCTGGAGAAGCCCAAATCCAAGCTGAGCAGGGAACATAAAAGGATAAATCATAATTTTATAGGGGATTATAAAGCTCCCTTTTACTCAGGAGCATCAGGAGCAGGCAAGAGCCAATTTGTGGGAATGCTGCAGCAGGGGAATCACCCTGAATTCCTGCACTAGAAAATTGGATTTCCCTAAAAAATCTCTTTGCTGGGAGTGCTTGGGGGTGATTTTTTCTTTGCTGGGAGTGGGGTGATCACATCAGCAAGGACACAATTCCTTCATCCCCTTCCCTATGGGATTCCAAAATGCCGCCCCTGGAACTCTGAGCTCCACAAATAAAAATCCCCCTTGAAATGCTGGAAAATCCCAAATCCAAGCTGAACAAGGGACACAAAGGGCTCAGTGGTGGCTGTGGGTGGCTGATTTCTCCTTTCCTTTCCCCAGAGAACAACGAGCCCTACATGAAGATTCCCTGCAGTGACTCCAAGATCACCAGCGCCGTGTGGGGCCCACTGGGGGAGTTCATCATTGCTGGCCACGAGAACGGGGAGCTCAACCAGTTCAGTGCCAAGGTCAGGGCCTGGGGCAGCATTCCTGGGGGCATCAGGGCTGGCACGTGGCATTTGGGGGCTCCAAACATTCCTGGGGGCATCAGGGCATGTGGCATTTGGGGGCTCCAAACAGCAGCTCCAGCAAGGATCATTGAAATATGGGAGTGCCCTGGGCAAGTTGGCACAGCACAGGGTGTGGAACTGAATCCATTCCTAAATTCCCTTCCAGCCCAGAGCATTCCAGGATTTTATTCCATGATCTCTGAGGCTGTTTTTAATGAGGAAATCATTTCCCAGCTCCCTGAAAATTCCTTTTCCCCTCCCCTGTTTAAATCTGAGGTTTCCCCAAGCAAGGCTGGAAGTGACACCTCAGTGCAGGGTGTGGAACTGAATCCATTCCTCAATTCACTTCCAAAGCATTCCAGGATTCTGTTCCTTGTTCTCCCAGGATTCCATTCCATGCTCTCCCAAGGTGTTTTTAATGAGGAAATCATTTCCCAGCTCCCTGAAAACTCCTTTTCCCCTCCCCTTGTTAAAATCTGAGGCTGCCCCAAGCAAGGCTGGAAGTGACACCTCAGTGCAGGGTGTGCAACTGAATCCATTCCTCAATTCCCTCCCCACCCAAAGCATTCCAAGATTTTATTCCATGATCTCCCAAGGTGTTTTTAATTAGAAAATCACTTCCCAGCTCCCTGAAAGCTCCTCTTCCCCTCCCTATTAAAATCTGAGGCTGCCCCAAGCAAGGCTGGAATTGACACAGAGCAGGGACCTGGAACTGAATCCATTCCTAAATTCCCACCCTGAGCATTCCAAGTTCCATTCCATGTTATTTTTAATGAGGGAATCACTTCCAGGGTTCCATTTTATGTTATTTTAATGAGGGAATCACTTCCAGGATTCCATTCCATGTTGTTTTTAATGAGGGAATCACTTCCAGGATTCCATTCCATGTTATTTTAATGAGGGAATCACTTCCAGGGTTCCATTCCATGTTATTTTAATGAGGGAATCACTTCCCAGCTCCTTGAAAATTCCTTTTTCCCTCCAGTCAGGGGAGCAGCTCTCCAACATCAAGGAGCACACCAAGCAAATCAACGACATCCAGACCTCCAGGGACATGACCATGTTCATCACTGCTTCCAAGGATAACACAGCCAAGGTGAGCTTTTCCTGCACATTTCCTGGCAGGATCTCTCCTCACAGGGTTTTTTTTTCCCCTTGGGAATGTTCAGTGAGAAATGAATGAACAGCCAAGCCTTGAAAATGAAATATTTTGGTATTTGCAGTTTAGATTCTGGAAGGGGGAATATTTTGCTTTTTGGGGGAATATTTTTGGGAATTGAGCTTGCAGAGTGAACATCCATGCAGGTGAGGCCCAGCAGCTGGAGATAATTAATGAATTAATGAATCTTTTTGCCCTGCAGCTCTTTGACTGCACATCCCTGGAGCACCTCAAGACGTTCCGGACGGAGCGGCCGGTGAACTCTGCTGCCCTGTCCCCCATCTTTGACCACGTAAGGATGAGCCCCCTCAGGCTCTCACTGATCCTGCCACTCCTGCACTGTGCCTGTTCCCAGTCCAGCCCAAAACCAGGGCTCTGGAATGAGCCTGGGGAATTTTTGCTGGCTCAGGCACTGGGAGCAAAGTTTGGCGTGGTCAGGGAGGTGGGAATTCCTCAGGGGGTTGGAGGCCTGCTCATGGATTTGTGGGATTTGTGGGGTTTGTGGGAAGTGCTGGAGGCAGTCACCACCTCTGGAAGTGTCCAGGGACCCTCTGGACCTGGCACTCACTGCTCCAAACTGGTTTCAAGGTGGGGCTCAATCCTGGAGGTTTTTCCCATCCCCAGTGATGCCAGGATTCCCCAAATCCCAGAGGGAAGCACTGAAGGGCTCTGGTTTTGGTTTCTCTGGTTTCTCTCCCTGCAGGTGGTGCTGGGAGGAGGGCAGGAGGCCATGGATGTGACCACAACCTCCACCACGATTGGCAAATTCGAGGCCAGGTTGGTCCTTTTCCCTCTGGCAGGGAAAATCCTCACCCAGAGCACCCCAGGGATTGCTCTTCCCTTTCCTTTGGGAAAATGGCAATGCTGGAGAAACCTGGAGCTTTTTTCTTTTGTTTTTTGAGGATTCTGTGGTTTTGTCCCTCTTGGATTTGTCACAATTTTGGTCTTCCTCCTCCCAGGTTCTTCCACTTGGCCTTTGAGGAGGAGTTTGGCAGAGTCAAGGGGCACTTTGGGCCCATCAACAGTGTGGCCTTCCACCCTGATGGGAAGAGGTGAGAGCCCTGCAGTGTCCCCAGTCCACCCAGTCCCACTTTTGAACTGGGATATGACCAGACTGAGGTGATTTCTGTGCTGGGAATGGAACCAGCCCCTGAATTCTCCCATTCTGAACCAGCCCGGGGAGTCACCCCCACCCTGCCCCACACTTGGGCCACATCCCTGATTCTTTTCTTTCCACTTTGTGATTCCTTTATCAGTTTCAGCAGGGAGTGGGGAGGCCAAACTTCCCATTTTTGCTGCCAGCAGCATTCCTGACTTTGCCATTGCTGCCTTTCCCTTTCCTCCCTGCAGCTACAGCAGTGGGGGTGAGGATGGCTACGTCCGCATCCATTACTTCGACCCCCAGTACTTCGAGTTCGAGTTTGAAGCCTGAAGGAGGAATTTCCCTCTCCTCTCCTCTTCTTTTCCCTTCTCCAAGCCCTTGCCCAGCTCAGGGGCTCCACCACAGGACTGCAGGAAGGGCCTGAAGTTGTTCTTGGCAGCGATTTTTGGGGTTTTGGGAGGTTGGGGAAGTGGGAACTCCAGTGGTTTTTACTGGGACAAGAGTGAAGGGAACTGGGTTGGCTGCCTGCCCTGCTGGGCATATTTATAAACCAAGGGGAGGGGAAAAAAAGAGGAAATAAATAGAAATCTTTTCTAAACACAAGGAAAAGCACCTCTGTGGTGTTTTTTTTTAGGTTGGTTTTGTCCATCTGGATCAAAATTAACCCAAGGACTTTGTTTTCCCAGCTCTGTTGTCATTTGTTCCACACCCATGGAGCAGTGCTGCTCCTCCTGGGACCTCTCCCCATCCATCAACTCCTTCCCAGGGAGGCTCCACAGCCTCAGGCCCTGCCCTGAAGTGTGAAAAAGCTGCAAATTCAGCAGCCAGGAATTGTTTTGCACACGCCTGCTCTGTTTGCTGGGCTGACCCTGAGCCAGCTCCCTCATGGAACAGATATTACAGATATTACAGATATTTCCTTTTCCTGCCCTGGGAGCTCCTGCTGCAGATCCTCACCCTCCTGCTCTTGGTTTTTTTTCCTTTTTCCTTCCTCAAAACTGGGCCCAAGGGCAGAATTCCCAGACTGGCTCTGGGCCCAGAGCTGCTGGCACGACAGGGGCTGCAGCCTTGGGGATTTTGGGGTGTTGGTTTTGTGTGATCTGCTGGGGGGTTTTATTTTGTGATCTTTTGGGAGTTTTTTGTGTGATCTGCTGGGGTTTTTTGGTGTGATTGTTGGGTTTCGTGGTGTGATCTCCTGGGGGTTTTTTGGTGTGATCTGTTGGGGATTTTTGTGTGATTGTTGGGGTTTTTTGGTGGGATCTGCTGGAGTTTTTGGTGTGATCTATTGAAGGTTTTTCTGTGTGATCTGTTTGGGGTTTTTTGGTGTGATCTGCTGGGGTTTGGTGGGATCTGCTTGGTTTTTGTGGGATCTGCTGGGTTTTTTGTGTGATTGTTGGGGTTTCTTGGTGTGATCTGTTGGGGTTTTTTGGTGTGATCTGCTGGGGTTTTCTAGTGTGATCTGCTGAGGGTTTTTTGGTGTGATCTGCTTGGTTTTTTGGTGGGATCTGCTGGGGTTTTTGGTGTGATCGTTGGGGGCTTTTGGTGGGATCTGCTGGGTTTTTGTGGGATCTGCTGGGTTTTTGTGGGATCTGTTGGGTTTTTGGTGTGATTTTTGTGGTTTTTTGGTGTGATCTGCTGCCCTTCATCTCCAGAATCATCCACGGCCCCTGCTGCAATCCCAGTGGGAAGGAGCAGCTTCCTTATGGAAGAGCAGGACACAGACAAAGGCTGGGAGAGAAATTTACTGAAACAAGCTCAGGGTGGGCATCTGAAGGCTGGGAAAGCTCTGCCCCCTGCCCCAGAGCTGCCCACGGGCTCTGTGTCCTGCACAGCCCTTCCGTGGGACCATCCAGTGTCACCTTGTCCCTGCTGTCCCCAATTTCCCATTCCCTGTCCCTGTGGGTGCTCAGGGAGGGGCTGGCTCGGCCTTTTCCCTGTGGAGGGAGGAGCTGCTGCCCTGCACCAACCTCTGGATCTGCCCCCAGGCCTCCTCCAGGGGCTGGGAGGGACGGACCCAGCGCAGGAAAAACCCTGGCAGGGAGAAAGAGATGGGAGTGAGGGAAAGGCAGAGAGGGAAAAGCACAGCACCGAAAGAAAAACCCGACAGAGAGAAAGAGCTGGGGCTGAGCTCATCCCTGTCAGAGAGGGAAAAACACAGCACTGAAGGAAAAAACCTGACAGAGAGAAGGGGTTGGGGGTGAGCTCAGCCCTATCAGAGAGGGAAAGGCAGAACACCGAAGGAAAAAACCTGACAGAGAGAAGGGACTGGGGTTGAACTCAGGGAAAGGCAGAACAGCTGGAGCTGAGGGTGGATTTTGGGAGGATCCCACTCACCCTGCCACAGCTGGATGCTCTGGGGCTCCACGGAGGGCCAGATCACCAAGGGGTTGTGCGAGTACAGAGGGTTCAGGTATTTGTGCTTCTCCTCGGGCTGCTCCAGCCATGCCCACAGCGAGTGGGTGTTTTCCTTCACCTTACACAGGCTCCTGTGGGGGCACAGGCGGGGACTCACCCCAGTCCCCAGCGGGGTTTGGTGTCACCTGAGCCGTGACAGGAGGGGTTTGTCCCCACACCCACCTCTCCCTCTCGTTATTGCACAGGAAGGTGCCGTAGGCCGAGGCGTAGGCGTTGTCAAAGAGGGTGAGCAGCAGCTGCTCCCCGAATTCCAGCGACAGGGGGAACTGCCGGCTCAGCTGCCACACGCAGTCGAGGAAGAGGAGGAAAACCGGAGCCTCCTGCTTGCCCCGGGCGTGGGAGGAGGCGGAGCGGGCGCAGCGCAGCTGGAAGGGGTGCCCGGCCTGTGGGACCCCCATGGTGACCCACAGTGAGGTGCCCGGCCTGTGGGACCCCCATGGTGACCCACAGTGAGGTGCCCGGCCTGTGGGACCCCATGGTGACCCACAGTGAGGTGCCCGGCCTGTGGGACCCCCATGGTGACCCACAGTGAGGTGCCCAGCCAGGCTGGGACCCCCACCCATAGCAGACCCCATGGATCTGACCAGAGCTCCATGGAGGATTGAGACTCAACAGTAGGAGCTGCTGAGTCTTGATTAGACAGCAAAATAAGCTCCTGTCTCTGACCCCTAGCCCCTTTGCCTTATCTTTGTAACCTCACAGGCTGCTATCCCTAACCCTTACTATTAAACAAGTTTGGATCCCCCTATACCCTGTAAAAAGGAGCTGGTTTAGCCCATTTGACAGAAGAAGAGCTGTCGCTGGGACCCCTCACAGACTCCCCAATAAACCATCGCTGTGGAACCGCCAGCACCTCTCCTTCTCCTCTCTCACGTCTGCTTTTTGCCTCAGCCAAAGGAACCCCAGCAAGCAGGCGAAGAGCTGAAATCCTAAGAGAGCTGATAATCACTAAAGAGCTGATACTCACTAAAGAGCTGATAATCAATAAAGAGCTGACAATCTGAGCTTGCTAAGGCTAGGCCTGCGGCGGCCATGAGCTGACTGGGGATTGGGGCACTGAGCTCCCGGACCATCCTGCATTGCTCGATAATAAGGCCAAGATCGAGGCTTTATTACACCCACCCTGCTCAGAAATCCCTCACCTGGATCCATTCCCGCTCCAGCAGCCCCTGGAAGCCCTCCAGGGTGCGGCAGGCGGGGTCCAGGATGAGCTGGGCCAGCGCTGTCACCAGCAGCGTGGTGTCTGTCCCCTCGGCGCCGTGCACCAGCACCGTGCCGCCCTCCCTGCGGGGCCAGCCGGGGTTTGGGTCACACCGGGGGCTCACAAAGGGACAAGGTGGGCGAGGTGGAGCCCCCCTTACCTGTCCAGGCACTGGGCAGCCAGGCAGGCCGTGCTCAGGGCGGCCTTGACGTGGCTGAGCCAGCGGCTGCTGTCCAGGCGGCCCAGCCAGCGCTCCATGGTCACAGCGGGGTCACTGCACAGCTCCACCAGCCGGGAGAAACTGTCCTGCAGCACACGGCCCCTGGGGACACAGGGGACACTGTCACACACAGGGGACACTGTCACACACAGGGGACATTGTCACACACAGGGGAGAGCCCAATGCCTCCACCAGCCTGGAGAAACTGTCCTGCGGCACCCGGCCCCTGGGGACACAGGGAACACGGTGGCACTGTCACACAGGGGACAGCACCCTGCCATCACTGTAGTATTTGTGAGGTTCCCCAGGATGAAGGAGGAATTGAGAATCTGACTCCATACTCTCAGAAGGCCGATTTCTTATTGTATTGTGTTGTAGAATTTATATTTTATTTTATAATATATTTTATAGTATATTTTATTTTATAGTATACTTTATATTACATTATATTTTACATTACATTCTATTTCATATTGTATTTTATATGTTATATTTTACGTTATGTATTATATATTGCGTTATATTCTATGTTATGTATTATATTTTGTATTATAGATTATATTGTATTATATTCTATATTCTATATTATGTATTATTGTATTATACAATATTGTATTATTATACAATATTATATAGTACAATAATATTTGCATCATATATTTATATTATATAATAATGTAATATATTTATATTATATAATTATATTACATATTGGTATTATAATATAAACATATAGTATCAACATATAAACATATATGTTGATATATGTTGATATTATATGTTTATATTATATGAATGCTGTACTAAACTATCCTAAAGAATAGAGAAAAGCCTTCTGTAAGTATCCTATCAAGAATGACAATGATAGTCCGTGACTCCTCAGATCCTCAACACATCTGGCCGTGATTGCCCATGAAGTTCAAACAATTCCCAAGCTGGCTAAACCATCTCCAGCCCCCATCCCAGAGCGGCACAACAGGAGAAGGGAATTTCCCAGGACTGTGGCAGCGCCATCCTCACCTGTCCAGGGCGCGGTGCAGCCGCCTCCAGCCGGGGTAGGCGGATTTGTGCTCGGTGCCGCCGCCGCTGATCCGCGCCTGCTTGGCCGCCTGGGCCGAGCGCGTGTCCAGGACAAAGCCGCGCTCGCCCGGGGCCAGCATCGCCCCCAGGAGCTGCTCGTCCTCGCGGCTGCGCCGCCGGTTCGGTCCGGTCAGGGGCTGGCTGCTGCGGAGCAGGGCCTGGGGACAGGGGACACGGCTGGGGATGGAGGAGAGAGGGTGCCAGGGTGACCTCAGAGAGCCTAAAGGGGCTCCAGGAGAGCTGGAGAGGGATTTGGGATAAGGGGTTGGGGACAGAACACGGGGAATGTCCAGCCTGGAGAGGAGAGGGCTCCAGGAGAGCTGGAGAGGGATTTGGGATAAGGGGTTGGGGGATGGCACAGCTGGGACTATCCAGGGTGGAGGAGAGAGGGCTCCAGGAGAGCTGGAGAGGGATTTGGGATAAGGAGCTGGGGACAGAATACCGGGAATGTCCAGCCTGGAGCAGAGAGGGCTCCAGGGTGACCTCAGAGAGCCTAAAGGGGCTCCAGGAGGGCTGGAGAGGGATTTGGGATAAGGGACTGGGGGCCAGGACACAGGGAATGGCTTCCCACTTGCGGAGGGCAGGGATGGATGGGATGTTGGGATTTAGGAATTGTTCCCTGGGAGGGTGAGGAGGGGCTGGAATGGTTTTCCCAGAGCAGCTGTGTCTGCCCCTGGATCCCTGGCAGTGCCCAAGGCCAGGCTGGAACACCCTGTGACAGTGGAGGTGTCCCTGCCATGGCAGGGGTGGCACTGGATGAACTCTAAGATCCCTTCCCACCCAATTCTGGAATCTTCTGCAGATGGAATCCCCCTTCTGAGAGGTCGGGGGGGGTGGCCCGGACTCACGGTGCCGTTTTTGGGGTGGAAGTAGCTGAGGACGGGGAAGCGCCCGCCCTGCCGGAACCGCGCCGCCCTGGCCACGGTGTCATCGGCCACGGCCGCGGGCACCATCACGGCGGGCGGGTACGAGGGGCAGGCGCTGAAATCGCTGTTCACGGTGCTCAGCCGCCAGCGGCTCGTCTGGGGGAGAGGCGACATCAGCGACATCGGCGACATCGGCGACAGAGCGCGGGGAAGGCGGCGGGTCTGTGCCGGGCGGGCTCACCTGCGAGGCCACCCGCTGGAAGTGGCGCTCGGGGACACGGAGGTGCCAACCCTGCTGGAGCTGCAGGCTCGGGGGGCGGTGGAAGAACGGGTACAGCATCATCACCGAGTCCACCGAGGACAGCGCCTGCTCGGGGACACCGGGGCTGCTCAGGGACAGCGGGGCTGGCACTGTCCCCGTGTGCCAACCCCGTGTGCCAACCCCGTGTGCCAGCCCCGTGTGCCAGCGCCGTGTTTACCCAGTTAATGCCGGACCCAGAGCAAACACGGCAGCGCTTTTCCAACCCTTTGCTGCCCGGGGCTCACCTCGATGGAGCTGGCGATGTTCAGACACTGCTCCATGCCCGGGATCTCCAGCTGCAGCACCTGCAGGTCCTTGCAGCGCAGCGTGATGGTACCGGAGGAGCCGCAGACCCTGCGGGACGGGGGTCAGGGCTGGCTTGGGGACAGTCAGGGCTGGTTTGGGGACACACGGTGACAGAACCGAGCCGCCCTCTCTTCCCCCCGGGGGCTGTGCCGGATTTGAGGCTCCCATCTGCCACCGCAGCCGGGATGGGGCGAGGTGACAGAGCCAAAAAAGCCAAACCTGGTGTCCCGCAGGGAGCCGCCACTCCGGGGGGGTTGGTACCAAACTAAATTCTGCACTCTGAGGAGGAGGAGGAGGAGAGGAGGCGATGCCCGCTCTGCCCCCACCAGGAGGAAGAGGAAGAGGAAGGACACGGTGCCCGGGTGCAGCGCTGTGCCCGTGGGTGCCCACCGGGAGAGGGGGTGGCACGGTGACAGGGACAGCCCTGGGGACATCCCCACCTTTTCTCCACGGCGTCCACGTTGCGGATGAGCAGCCAGAGCTCCAGCTCGCCGCGGGGGCAGGAGGAGAGCAGCAGGTGGTGGCTGGTGATGCACAGCGTGCCCCGCACCGCGGGCAGCCCCTGTCGCGACAGCAGCACGTCCTCCACTGTCGCCGTCTTGATCAGCTCCGAGAACTCCATGGGCGCCGCCTGGGCCCGGCCGGGGAGGGAGGAAAGGGAAAAAGAAAAGAAAAGAAAAAAAAAAAAAAAAAAAAGGGAAATCCTGCGGCTCTGGGCCCGCCTGGAAACCCCTGCCCTGCGCGTCACGCGGCGCGCTGTCCCCTCTCCGTGGTGACATTGTCACCTCCAGCTCGCGGCAGCGCCGCACGGCTCCGCCAGGCAGCGGGGAAACTGAGGCACGGCGGGCTGAGCTGGGGGGATTTTGGGGGGGATTTATGGGGGGGATTTTGGGGATCGCAGGGAGCAGCTCCCGGTCCTTCCCCGCCCCGCTGGGCTGGACCCCATTACTGACCCCGACACCACCCGGCTGGCAGGGTCCCCACGGGCTCTGCTGTCCCCAAAGCCACCCCCGGGGCTGGGGACGGGCCAGGAGAGGAGGAGAAGGAGGAGGAGGAGGAGGAGGAGGAGGGTGGGTGGCGGTGCTGCTGCCCCGGGCACCCCTCTGCTTACCTGCTCGGGTTGGGCGGCAGGTGGGGACCTGGGGGACAAGCCAGGACCTGGGGGGACAATCAGGGACAAGCCAGGGCCTGGGGGGACAATCAGGGACAAGCCAGGACCTGGGGGGACAAGCCGGGTGCGAGCAGGAGACCTCAGAGTGCCAACAGGGACCTGCCGGCCATAAGGAGAGGTTTTTTTGAGGTGCAAACGGGAATTTTAGGGTGCAAGCAGGGGATGGGGGGACAAGGAAGAGGTCAGGGTGCAAGGAGGGGACCCCGGGTGGCAGCGGGGCAGCTCGGGGTGCTCGGGAGGGGATTTGGGGGCTCAGGAGGGGGAGTTGGGGCACTCGGGGTGGAAGCGGGGGTGGCGATGTCCCCGCACAGCCCGGCCCGGCCCGGCCCGGCTGGCGGATGTCGGGTTTAAGGTGGCCCGGCCCGGCTCGGCCCGGAGGGAGGCGGCGATGCCCGGGCTGGGTTCGGGGCTGCGTTTGGGGCTGGGTTTGGGGTCACTGCGTGCGCTGCCACAGCGAGGGGACACGGAGGGGGCCGTGGGAGGCGACACGCGAGGGGACAGCGGGAATGGGGGGCGGCGCGGGGGGAGCACGGGGGGGATTTTGGGGATACTTTGGAGGGGATGAGGGTGGGCAGGTGAGACCCGAGGGATGCAGGTGAGACCCCTGAGCCACCCTGACGCCCCTGGAGCTCTGCGGGCACGGGAGGTGGCACAGGACAGATCCGGACGCGGCTCCACCTTAAGGTCCCGTCCGGGTGCGGGACCCCGGCTGCCCCCCCTGGGCACCCCCCCCCGTTTCTTTTTCCTTCCTCGGGTTTTTTTTGGGCCCCCCCAAGAAGCGGGGAGGGGCGGCTGGGGCCGGCGATAAATCATTAAATCATTAAATCATTCCGGCTCCTCCGTGCCCGGTGACGGCCCCGTCCGGGAACGGGGAGGCTCCTCCCAGGCGGAGACAATGATGTTAAAAAAGAAAAGAAAAGAAAAAAAAATAATAAAACCAAAAAAACCCCCAACGCAACAAGCCAAAAATACTCCTCTAGATAAGGAAATTCCTGCCCATCGGATTTGTCCTCGAGGGGTGGATAAATAGCCGGGAACCGGGCGCAGCTGGGGCACGGAGTGGGTGGGTGGTCGCGGGCAGGGCGGGGGCTTCATTCACCCGCGGGGAGGCGTTGAGGGCGCAGAAATCAGCGCGGGTTTGGGGGCTTTGTCCCACCATGGCTTTCAGCCAGCTGAAATTCAAGGAACTGGGCGAGGAGGAGCCCACCTGGGAGCAGGAGAACCTGGAGAGCCTGAAGGCGCTGGCGGCCAAGCTGAAGCTGCAGACGCGCCGTCCCTCGTACCTGGAGTGGGAGGCGCGGGTGAGGGGGCAGCGCTGGGGCACCCCAGGGGCACAGCAGAGCCCCCCGAGCCCCCGGGAGCGGCAGCCTGGTGGCGTTTGTGGCTTTGCCACCCTGGAGGCGGCTCTGGAGTGGCTCAGGACGGAGCTGGTGAGTGGGACAGGGACAGGGAGCGGTGGGGACACTGGGCATGGCAGGGTGAGGGGGTCTGGGCACCTCTGCCCGCCTTGCTGGGTGTACACGGATTTTCCTGAGGTTTTTGTGGCTCTGCGGTGCCACAGCTCTGCCCTGACCCCTCATGGCACCGGCGGTGGTGACTTTGTGGGGGTCACCCCCGTGTCACCCCCTCCCGCCGCTCTGGGGGTGGCACAGTGGGCACGGTCTGAGCCGTGGCCGTGCCCAGCCTGGCACCGCGGGCGGATCGCGGGGTTTTTGGCCTGGCCGAGCGCCATCCCCGCTGCCCGGGCAGCGATCCCAGGGCTCCATTCCCGCTCCCTTCTCCCCGCAGAGGGAGATGCAGGCCCTGGACCAGCGGCTGGCGCAGCAGCTGATGCGGCTGCGGGCGCGGCTGCACCGGCTGAAGGTGGAGCAGGCCTGCCACCAGCACAAGGAGATGCTGGACGACGCCACCTTCGGCCTCGAGGGCTGCGAGGAAGACTCGGATCTGCTGTGCACCATCCCCCCCAAGGCCGCCTTCCTGCTCTCCACGCCGCTCAAGCACATCGGGGTCACCCGCATGAACATCAACTCCCGCCGCTTCTCGCTGTGCTGAGCCCGCGGCACCGGGGGGGTTTGGGGACCCTCGGGACTCGGGGCAGGACGTGCTGCCCCCAGGGGGGTGACACAGTGCGGTGGCACCGGACTGGCACCGTCCCCATGGATGTCACCATCCCCAGGGCATCGGGGATGTCACCATCCCCTCCGGGGCAGGGGAATGCCACCATGCCTGTGGGGCACAGGAGTGTCACCATCCCCGTGGGTGTCACCATTGCCCCCAGGGTATGGCAATGTCACCATCCCCGAGGGCACAGGAGTGTCACCATCCCCATGGGAGTCACCATTGCCCCCAGGGTATGGCAATGTCATCATCCCCATGGGCACAGGAGTGTCACCATCCCCATGGGTGTCACCATCCCCATGGGCACGGGAGTGTCACCATTCCCCCCGGGACTCGGGAATGCCACCATTGCCTCCAGGGCATGGCAATGTCACCATCCCCATGGGTGTCATCATCCCCAGAGGCACTGAGAGTGTCACCATCCTCGTTGGTGCCACCATCCCCATGGCACATTGAGTGTCACCATCTCCGTGGCCACAGCAATGTCACTATCTCCCCACGGGCATGGGAGTCTCATCATCCCGATAGGTGTCACCATGCCCTTGGGCACAGGAGTGTCACCATTGCCCCCAGGGCATGGCAATGTCACTATCCCCAGGGCATGGGAATGTCACCATAGCCTCCAGGGCATGGCAAGAAAGGAAAAGGAAAAAAATAATAAATTCACCCATGGGCACAGGAGTGTCACCATCCCCACAGGTGTCACCATCCCCACGAACACAGGAATGTCACCACCCCCATGGGCACAGGAGTGTCACCACCCCCCTGGGGTGTTTTGGGGCCCGGCCCTGGGGCTGTTGGGGTTCAGCCCGGTGGGAGATGTGGGGTTCAGCGCTTTGAGGTGGAATAAAAGTTGCTGAGAGCCGATGGCATTTCCTCATCTGCGCCTCCGGATGTGCCTCCCGCCCTTTTTCTGCCGGGTGACACCTCCAGGTGCCACTTGGGGATGCGACTTCCACAGACCCCGGGGTGAAGCAGCGCCAGGGGAGCCTTGGGGGTCATTCTCATCATTTTGGGGGCCGCTCCTCCCTCCCAGGGCACGAGCAGAGCCCGATTGTGCCCCCCGAGCTGCCACCTCCCCCCCTGCTCTGTCACCTCTGCGCTTCCTGCCTGTGCCTGCGGCTTCCCGCCCGATCAAAGCAGCCAGCACAATGTCGCTGTGGTTGCTGTCCCCAAAACAGCGCTGCCACCTCCCGGGGCCACCGCGGGTCCCCTCCGCTCTTTGTCACGGCTGCTCTCAGGCTGCACAGGGCGGCGGTGGCACCGCGGTGACAGCCCGAGGGGGCTCTGAGCAGTGTCCCGCAGAGCACAGGGGACATTGGGCACGCGTGGGAGGGTGACAGTGCCGGGAGGGGACACTGAGGGGGAGCAGGGACAGCGCAGGGTGGCCCGGAGGGGGCAGCGCAGGGACAGAGGGGACAGCGCGGGGACAGAGGGGAGAGCATGGGGACAGAGAGGGGACAGAGAGGGGACAGAGGGGACACAGCGGGGACAGAGCGGGGACAGAGCGGGGACAGAGGGGACAGCCCAGGGACAGCGCAGGGACAGCGGGGACAGAGCGGGGACAGAGCGGAGACAGCGCAGGGACCGAGGGGCGCTGGCTGCAGGTGCCACCCCCGGGCTCTCAGCGTGCCCTCAGGGGACCGGCGGTGGCAGGAAGCCATCGGGGTTTGTCACTCGCTGCTCTTGCGGTCGGGGCGAGCTGAGAGCGGCTCCGGGCTCCTCTCGGCTCCGCTCATGAGGCGGAAACCGGAGCGAGGCGGGGACAGCGGCGGCGCAGCCGGGCCGGGGGCTCCGCTCCGAGCCCCAGAACACCCGGGGGGCTCCGCTCGGACCGGGGGGCTCCGCTCTGCTCCCCAAAAGGATCGAGAGACTCTTCTCCGCACCCCACAAGGCTTGGATGACTCCACTCTGCACTCCATAAGGATCGAGGGGCTCTTCTCTGCACCTCCCAAGGTTCGGGGGGCTCCGCTTAGCACCCCAAAAGGCTCGAAGGGGTCCTCTCCGCACCCTAAAAGGCTCGGGGGGCTCCGCTTTGCGCTCCATTACGCTTGGGGAGCTCCTCTCTGCACCCCGAAACACCCGGGGGGCTCCACTCTTCACCCCACAAGGCTTGGGGAGCTCTGCTTTCCACCCCAAAAGGTTAGAGGGGCTCCTCTCCGCACCCCAAAAGGCTCGGGGGGCTCCCCTTTGCACCCCTCCTGGCCCGGGGGGCTCCTCTCCTCACCCCAAAAGGATCGCGGGACTCTGCTCTTCACCCCACAAGGCTGGGGGGGATCCTCTCCGCACCCCAAAAGGTTCGAGGGACTCTGCTTTGCACCCCATAAGGCTCAGGGCCTCCTCTTTGCACCCCAAAAGGTTCGAGGGACTCTGCTTTGCACCCCTCCTGGCCCGGGGGGCTCCCCTTTGCACCCCAAAAGGCTCGGGGGACTCTGCTCTTCACCCCAAAAGGCTCAGGGCCTCCTCTCCGCACCCCAAAAGGATCGCGGGACTCTGCTCTTCACCCCACAAGGCTCGGGGGGATCCTCTCCGCACCCCAAAAGGATCGCGGGACTCTGCTTTGCACCCCATAAGGCTCAGGGCCTCCTCTTTGCACCCCAAAAGGCTCGCGGGGCTCCTCTCCGGTGCCGAGGATGAGGAGGATGTGAGGGCTCCGGACATGGCTCAGTGACAGCGGCCGCTCCCCGCCCGCCCCGCTGCGCCAGGTGAGAGCGGGGAGGGGTCCAGTCTCTCAAGGTTGGTGACAATTTTGGGGTTTCATGCTCTCAGAAATTCCCATCTTTGGTGCCCAAGTCCCATTTTTGGTGCCCAATTTGGGGCTTCACGCATTCAGAAATTCCCATTTTTGGGGTTCAGGCACCCAGACATTCCCTTTTTTGGTGCCAAATTTTGGGGTTCGGGTGCTCAGAAATTCCCATTTTTGGTGCCCAAGTCCCATTTTTGGTACCCAGTTTGGGAAATTACTATTTTTGGTGCCCAATTTGGGGTTCAGGCACTTAGAAATTCCCATTTTTGATGCCAAATCTGGGGCTTCAGGCACTCAGAAATTCCCATTTTTGGTGCCCAATTTGGGAAATTCACATTTTTGGTGCCCAGTTTGGGGTTCAGGCACTCAGAAATTCCCATTTTTGGGGTTCAGGCACTCCAGAAATTCCCATTTTTGGCGCCAAATTTGGGGCTTCAGGCATTCAAAAAATTCTCATTTTTGGTGCCCAATTCCTATTTTTGGCACCCAATTTGTGGCTTCAGGGACTCAGAAATTCCCATTTTTGGTGCCCAATTTGCCATTTTTGGTGCCCAATTCCTATTTTTGGTGCCCAATTTGGGAAATTCTCATTTTTGGTGCCCAATTTCCCATTTTTGGTGCCCAATTTCTATTTTTGGTGCCCAATTTGTGGCTTCAGGGACTCAGAAATTCCCATTTTTGCTGCTGCCTGCAGTGGCAGCCTTGGTGACACGGCCCTGGTGGCCCTGCCAGGCTGTGCCATCACTTGGTGCCCACCCAGAGGGCTCCCAGCTGGCTCAGGGTGGCACCAGATTTCACCTCCTCACCCTGGTGACAAACCAAGGAGGAAGGGACAGCACAGCACAGGACAGGGACCCCAAACCCAGATTAAAAAACCCCAAAAATTGAAACCCACACCTGGCAGAGCCACCTGTGCCCACCTGAACACGCTCGGGGGGCACCTCCCTGCCACCCCTTGGGCACAAAGAAATTCGGTTGCACCAAAAGAAAAGAAAAAAACAACTTCAAACACCTTTTTTGGGGTTTTTTTTGGTTTTTTTTCTCGTGAAACGGCTGCTGGGTGGAAATTACGCTGTGGCTTGGGGCTGGGAGGGAGAAAAAAGCACAACAGCAGCACCTCCCTGCTCGTGAGGGAGGAAAAAACAGAAAAACGGATCCTGGAGGGGTTGGAGGAGCTCTGGGCAGTTCAGGGGCTGGATTTGGGATTTCTCAGTGGTCCTTTGGCTCTGGGTGAGAAATGTGGGCACTCAGATGTTGTTTTGGTCCTTAAAAGCTGGATCTGAGCTGGAAGTGCAGGATGGGGGTTGGAGTGGCAACCCTGGGACCCCAAACCCTCCTTGGGGACCCCAAAACCCTCCTTGGGGACCCCAAACACTCCTGGGGACCCCAAACCCTCCTTAGGGAGCCCAAACCCTCCTTGGGGAGCCCAAACCCTCCTTAGGGAGCCCAAACCCTCCCTGGGGACCCCAAACCCTCCTTGGGGACCCCCAAACTCTCCTTAAGGACACCGAACCCTCCTTGGGAAGCCCAAACCCTCCCTGGGGTCCTCAAAACCTCCCTGGGGACCCCAAACCTTTCTTAGGGACCCCAAAACCTTCCCTAGGAATCCCAAAACCTCCTTGAGGACCCCAAACCCTTCTTAGGAACTACAAACCCTCCTTAGGGAGCCCAAACCTTCCCTAGGAATCCAAAATCCTCCTTAGGGACCCCAAACCCTCCTTAGGGACCCCAAACTCTCCGTTGAGGACCCCAAACCCTCCTTAAGGACTCCAAATCCTCCTTGGGGACCCCAAACCTTCCCTAGGAATCCAAAATCCTCCTTAGGGAGCCCAAACC
>JAWWLS010000098.1:4837120-4847670 GCA_035040975.1 Myioborus melanocephalus | reverse complement strand
TTGGGGGAAGATCAGGGGATGGGGAAATGTGAGGATTTGGAAGATTGGAGGAAAATCAGGAAATGGGGAAATGTGGGGATTTTGGGATTTGGAGGAAGATCAGGGGATGGGGAAATGTGGAGATCTGGAGGAAGATCAGGGGGTGGGATGGGGAAATCAAGGGGATGAGGAAATGTTAGGATTTTGGGGAAGATCAGGGGAGTGGGATGGGGAAATGTGAGGATTTGGAAGATTGGAGGAAGATGGGGAAATGTGGGGATTTTGGGATTTGGGGGAAGATCAGGGGGATGGGGAAATGTGAGAATTTTGGGATTTGGGGGAAGATCAGGGGGGTAGGACGTGGAAATGGGGAGATATAGGGGAAGATCAGGGGGATGAGCACTCTTCTTTTCTGAGCAGCTTTTGAACATCCACAGCTGAGGGGTAAAAAACTGAGAGGAAATAAATAATTTATTATTTTTTTCCACGCTGGGAGGTTAAAACAACCCAACCTGCTGGTGAGAATTCCCTGAATTTTATGGGATGAAGGATTTGGGGTCCTTCCTGCAATCCTGAGGGGTTCAGGGAAGCTTTGGATGGAATTTCTGCATTCCCAGCTCCCTTTGCAGGGATTTAACCCCAGCAGATCCTGCTCAATTCCCACCCCTTAATCTGCTCTGACGTCCTGGAGCAGCTGAGCTCATCCAGGGATGTTCTCAGCACAGGGAACAGCTCAGGCTTCTGATTTTTTCCCCTCTAAAACGTGGTTTTTCAACTCCAAAATGTGATTTTTTTTCCCCTTAAAATGTGATTTTTTTCCCCTCAAAAATGTGATTTTTTTCCCCTCTAAAATGTGATTTTTTCCCCTTAAAAATGTGATTTTTTCCCTCCAAAATGTGATTTTTCTGCTTTAAAATGTGATTTTTTTCCCCTCTAAAATGTGATTTTTTTCCCTCCAAAATGTAGGTTTTTTAGAGGGAAAAATTTTAGAGGGAAGATTTTAAAGGGAAAATTTCACATTTTTAGAGGGAAAAATTCACGTTTTAGAGGGAAAAAAATCACAATTTTAGAGGGAAAAATTCACATTTTTAGAGGAAAAAATTCGCATTCCAGAGGGGAAAAATCACATTTTTAGAGGGAAAAAAAAATCACGTATTTAGAGGAAAAAACCCACATTTTTAGAGGGAAAAAATTACATTTTAGAGCGAAAAAATCACATTTTTCGAGGGAAAAATTCACATTTTAGAGGGAAAAACATCCCATTTTTAGAGGGAAAAATTACATTTTAGAGAGAAAAACCCCCACATTTTTCAAGGGCAAAAATTTCAAAAAATGGGATTATTTTCAGTGAGAAAAAAATGTATTTAACCAGAAAAAAAAATCTATTTAGTGAAAGAACAGCCAGGTCAATTCTAGCAGCAGATTTGCACTTCTGGCATCTCCTGAAAATAGATCCATGTCCAGAGGAGGAAAATCTGCTTGTGCTGAAGGTGCAAAGTGCTGCTGAAATTTGAATTTTGCCCTGTGAGTCACTGGCCAGACCGGATTGGAGCTTCCCAAAAAGGAGCAGGAGCAGCTTGGGCTGGTTCCCCCAGGAAAATGAGATTTGGGAGAGATTCCAAACAGCCAAATGTGGAATCTGAAAGGGAAATTTTGGTGAATTTTAGGGAAATGAATGCCCCAAGGAAAGGAGGTGTGGGGTAAAAATCCCAATTTCTCAGTTTGGAGCAGGAAATCCGCATGGGGAGGGGATGAAAGAATTGTTGGGAATGTTCTGGAGGATTGGGAGGGATGAAAAGGGTGAGAGGAGGAGTGGGGCTGTGGAAGCAGAGCTGGGGGTGCTGGCAGAGTTCAGAGTTCATGGAGGGTTTGCCTCGGGTCAGCAGCAGGAAAGTGGGGCTGAGGCTGGGCTGAGGCACTGGCTGAGCTGGGATTAACTGCAGGGCTCCTGCTGCAGCCTTCCTGGGGCTGGGAGACATCCCTGGCACTGCCCCCACATCTGGGAGACATCCCTGGCACTGCCCCCAAATCTGGGAGACATCCCTGGCACTGCCCCCAAATCTGGGAGACATCCCTGGCACTGCCCCCACATCTGGGAGAACAGCCCTGCCAAATCTGGGAAACATCCCTGGTACTGAGCCCAAATGTGGGAGAACAGCCCTGACATTGAGCCCAGATCTGGGAGAACATCCCTGGCACTGAGCCCTGGGCTCCTCTGATCCCAGATCTGGGAGAACATCCCCTGGTACTGCCCCCAAATCTGGGAAACATCCCTGGGGCTGAGCTCTGGGCTCCTCTGACCCCAAATCTGGGACAACATCCCTGGCAGTGAGCCCTGGGCTCCTCTGACCCCAAATCTGGGAAACATCCTTGGCACTGCCCCCAAATCTGGGAGAACAGCCCTGGCACTGCCCCCAAATCTGGGAAACATCCCTGCCAAATCTGGGAAACATCCCTGGCAGTGAGCCCAAATCTGGGAAACATCCCTGCCAAATCTGGGAAACATCCCTGCCAAATCTGGGAAACTTCCCTGGCACTGCCCCCAAATCTGGGAAACATCCCTGGCACTGCCCCCAAATCTGGGAGATTCCTCCTCTCTACTGCCACAGCCATGCCATGGGTTGGGTTGGGAGATGATCCAGTCCCAGCCCCTTTCCAAGGACTGGTGGCATTCCAAATTCCCTTTCTGAAATCTGAGGGTGGCATTCCAAATTCCCTGTCTCAGATTTAAGAGTGAACCCTGAATCCATGGATATCCCTGTGCCAGTCTTGGAGATTCCTCCTCTCTGCAGCCATGGAATGGTTTGGGTTGGGAGGTGATCCAGCAGCACTGATCCAATTCCAGCCCCTTTCCACTGGTGGAATTCCAAATTCCCTGGCTCAAATTTGAGGATGAATCCTGAATCTGTGGATATCCCTGTGCCAATCTTGGAGATTCCTCCTCTTTACTTCCACAGCCATGGAATGGGTTGGGTTGGGAGATGATCCAGCAGCACTGATCCAATTCCAGCCCCTTTCCAGGAATTCTTCCAAATTCCCTGTCTCAAATTTGAGGCTAAACCCTGAATCCATGGATTTCCCTGTGCCAGGAAGATGGGAGATCCCAACCACTGCTGGAGGAGAAATAAATCCCAGAGGAGCTGATGATTCCCTGTCCAGGAATTGCTGACAAACTCCTTTTCTCCTTCCAGGGGATGTTGGGAATTATTATTATGGCCAAGGACATCCCATGAAACCCCACAGGATCCGCATGACCCACAACCTCCTGCTCAACTATGGGCTCTACAGGAAGATGGAGATCTATGTAAGCTCATTTTTGGATGTCATAATTTGTGTTTCATGCTTTAATTGTGGAACTTTTCTCTGGGAGGAAAGGAATAAACCCCAGTCAGTTGTGTTGGTGTATTTCTGGTTTCTTCTCTGGGGTGAAGTGAGGTCTTGCAAACTGCAAAACTGATTTTTATCCTTGGAATTAAAGTTTATTTCCACGTCTGCCTATGTAACACTCACCAACACTGCCATTCTTGCCTTTCAAATTCAGATTTTCTTACTTAGCACTGCTGCTTTGATACTTTTCCCAGTTCCTGGGGGGAAATATGGGGCTGGAAATGGGAATTGGGGAGGGAATAAATCCCAAAGCTGTGTTGGTGTCCTTGCAGCGTCCTCACAAGGCCAATGCAGAGGAGATGACCAAGTACCACAGTGATGATTACATCAAATTCCTCAGGTCCATCCGCCCTGACAACATGTCTGAGTACAGCAAGCAGATGCAGAGATGTGAGTGAAAACCTGCAAGTTTGGGATAAATTTCTATCAGTTATCATTCTCCTGACTTTGCTTTTTTTTGGGGATTTTTTCTGGTGAATAAACAATTTAAAACCAGGTCAAAGGAGCTGAGTGAAATCCTTTGGCCTGGTTGTGTTTTGGGGTTTTTTTGTTGCCTGAATTTCTTTCCTGGCTTGGGGATGACAGAATTTCTCCATTTCTGACCTGTGTGGGTTTTGTGTCAGTGCTCATCTTCATCCAGAAGAGTTGGTTTTAAACCAGCAAATTTAAAAACAGCAAATTAAAAAAAACCCCAAACCCAAATTTGTTGGTTTAAAACCAGCAAATTAAAAAGACCCCCAAAACCCAAATTTGTTGGTTTAAAACCAGCAAATTTAAGACCAGCAAATTAAAAAACGCCCAAACCCCAAATTTGTTGGTTTAAAACCAGCAAATTTAAGACCAACAAATTAAAAAGACCCCCAAAACCCAAATTTGTTGGTTTAAAACCAGCAAATTAAAAAGCCCCAAATCCTCAATTCTACCCCAAATCCTGAAGGATTTTCAGGGGAGTGGTAAAGTGGAAATGGGGCAGGGTGAGACACTCATCAATACCTGATGATTTTCTGGGTTAATTTCTTGTTCCAACCTCTACAATCCATAGAAAATAATGACACAAAAACCTGAATTTGGTGTCTCAACCACTCTGAGCTGTTGTTTTTATGGCAAAATAATTTTCTAACAAGCCCAGACAACCAGTGGGGAGAGCTCCAGCTTCATTTAAACAACATTTCACTCTTGGAAACCCCCTGAGAGCTGAAGGGCACAGATAATTCTGCACGAGGTTTGTGATTAATACACACTGAAAACCTCCCCCAGTCCATGATACCCTTTAATCCACCAAATGACATCCAGCAAAAATGGATTTTTTACCCAAAGTGACCTGTTTACCCCTGGAGCAGCCACAGCTCATGAACACTCAGCTCTCTCTGGTGCTCAGTGTTTTCTGCACTGTTTTTATTCCTGAAAAATTCAAAATGTGAACATGGAACATGCAAAGGACAGAGCTGTTCTTCAACAAAACCTGCTGGAAAGGGAGTTAAGAATTGTCTTTAATTCCATTTTTGCATGCCAGACTTGGGCAGAGTAAATCAAAGGGCCTGAAGTTTAATTTCTTGTAATGAGTGACTGTTTTTAATAGTGGAATTAATTACAGCAGAAATTTATTGAGGCTAAAGCTCCAGTTGTGCTGAGAACCCAAAGCTGAGTGATTTGAAGCCAAAGGAGTGTGCAAAGTGTCAGCCACACATTTCCATTGCATCATTTCATCTCAGCATTTTGTTGAACACTTTTGGCCACTTTACAAATCCAAATATTGGTGTAAAATTCTGATTTTATTTTAATGATTCTTTTCCATTCTCTTGCAGTTAATGTTGGGGAGGACTGCCCTGTGTTTGATGGGCTCTTTGAGTTCTGTCAGCTCTCTGCTGGAGGCTCTGTTGGTAAGATCACAAATCCTGTGTATTTTTTATTGTGTTTTCTATTCTATCTCTGTGAACCTGTTGCAAATTTAATAATGAAATCCAGATTTTCCCAAGCTTTGCCTGTTGAATTCCTTTCCATTTATTAATCACTAATTTAGGTTACCTCACTGAAGGAGTGTGTGGCTCTGTAACAACAGCAGTGAGTTAAAAACAGGAAAAAAAGAGTTAAAACAAAACCACAACAGCACAGCTGAATAAAAAAAAATCAACCTGAGCTTTACATTCAAATAAAAGTTGTAAAATTCTCACTCTGAGCAGGCACAACCTGAAAATAAAAACCAGGGTGGCTTAGGTGCTGTTTTTAAACAAAACCCACCAACTCTGGACTTGAGGCAGAGCAGAAACTGAAAGGTTTGAGAGCTGGAACATTGAAAAATGTTTTTTTATTTTCTCCCAGCTCCCAGCAGAGCTGTTTGTGTGCACAGCCTGAGAGCTCTGTGGTTCTGCTGCTGCCACAGTGACACCTCCAGCCTGCATTTCCTGTGCCTGCAGCAGCTCCTGCAGCAGCTCTGTGCTCTCTCTGCTCCCAGAACTGCAGAATTCCACACAATTTCTCATTTCTTGGGATCCTGGCAGGTTCCAGAACGTGCAGAAAGTTGGTGGAAGGGGCTGGGAGAGGAGAACTTCCTCTGGATGCATTTTCACTCAATGACCTGAATATATCTCAGCTCAAACCTTGCTCTGCTCAGGGCTTTGAGAACCCAGAGTGACCCCAGCTGGGTGCTGGGTTTGTGGGGATTTTACTGCTCTGGGGCAAAAGTGGGAAAGGATGAGAAATATTTCCCATTTCCCTTTGGTTTATGGGGACATCCAGAGTCAAACCCTGGAGCAGGAACCCCCAAAAACCCCAGGAAGGAGCTGGAGCTGCCCCTCAGGCTCTGTTTGAGGTTTTCTCCTCCTGCTTTAACCTGTGTGGGATTTCCTCCTGTGTGGGATTTCCTCCTCAAACCTTGCTCTGTTCAGGGCTCTGAGAAACCCAGATTATCTCACTGTGACCCCAACTGGGTTTCTGGGGATTTTCCTGCTCTGAGGTAAAAGTGGGAAAAAGATGAGATATTTGCCATTTTCCCTTGGATTTTTGGGGACATCCAGAGTCAAACCCTGGAGCAGGAACCCCCAAAACCCCCAGGAAGGAGCTGGACCTTCCCCTCAGGCTCTGTTTGAGGTTTTTCCCTCCTGCTTTAACCCATGTGGGATTTCCTCCTGTGTGGGATTTCCTTCTCAAACCTTGCTCTGTTCAGGGCTCTGAGATCCCAGATTGTCTCCAGTGGGGATTCTCCTCCTCTGAGGCAGAAGTGGGAAAGGATGAGAAATATTCCCATTTCCCCTGGATTTTTGGAGACACCCTGCAGCAGGAACCCCCAAAAACCCTCAGGAAGGAGCTGTACCTTCCCCTCAGGCTCTATTTAAGGTTTTCCCTGCTGCTTTAACCGTGTGGGATTTCCTCCTGTGTGGGATTTCCTCCTCAGACCTTGCTCTGCTCTGAGATCCCAGATTATCTCACTGTGACCCCAACTGGGTTTCTGGGGATTTTCCTGCTGTGAGGCAAAAGTGGGAAAGGATGAGAAATATTTCCCATTTCCCTTTGGTTTATGGGGACATCCAGAGTCAAACCCTGGAGCAGGAGCCCCCAAAAACCCCAGGAAGGAGCTGGACCTTCCCCTCAGGATCTGTTTGAGGTTTTTCCCTCCTGCTTTAACCCGTGTGGGATTTCCTCCTCAGACCTTGCTCTGCTCTGAGATCCCAGATTGTCTCAGTGTGACCCCAGCTGGGAACTGGTTTCTGGGGATTTTCCTGCTCTGAGGGAAAAGAGAGAAAGGATGAGAAATATTCCCATTTTCCTTGATTTGTGGAGACACCCTGGAGCAGGAACCCCCTGGGAGGAGCTGGACCTTCCCCTCATGCTCTATTTAAGGTTTCCCCTCTGCTTTAACCCGTGTGGGATTTCCTCCTTAAACCTGGCCCAGATTGTCTCCAGTGTGACCCCAGCTGGGTTTGTGGGGATTTTCCTGCTCTGAGGCAAAAATGGGAAAAAAAGATGAGAAATATTTGCCATTTTCCCTTGATTTGTGGGGACATCCAGAGTCAGACCCTGGAGCAGGAGTCCCCAAAAACCCCAGGAAGGAGCTGGAGCTTTCCCTCAGGCTCTGTTTGAGGCTTTTCCCTCCTGCTTTAACCCGTGTGGGATTTCCTCCTCAGACCTTGCTCTGCTCAGGGCTCTGAGATCCCAGATTGTCTCCAGTGTGACCCCAACTGGGTTTGTGGAATTTTCCTGCTGTGAGGCAAAACTGGGAAAAAAAATGAGAAATATTTCCCATTTCCCCTGGATTTTTGGAGACACCCTGGAGCAGGAACCCCCAGGAAGGAGCTGGACCTTCCCCTCGTGCTCTATTTAAGGTTTCCCCTCTGCTCTAACCCTGTGGGATTTCTCCCCAGCCAGTGCAGTGAAGCTGAACAAGCAGCAGACAGACATTGCAGTCAACTGGGCTGGAGGTCTGCACCACGCCAAGAAATCAGAAGCTTCTGGGTTCTGCTACGTCAACGACATCGTGCTGGCCATCCTGGAGCTCCTCAAGTACAGCAGCACCTCAGCCTCCTCCTCCTCACTGCTTCCCTCAGCAGTTTTCATTTATTTGGGGTTTTTTCTGGTTTTTTGGGCTCTGCTCCTTTCTCTCCGCAAAGGGATTTTGGGGAAAAAAAATCCCCAATTTTTGGGGTGTAATATGTAATATATGGTAAATAATGTATAATACATAATAATATATAATATATAATAATATATAATACATAATAATATATAATATATAATTAATAATACATATTAATTAAAAAACTAATATATAATACATAATAAATAATATATAATACATAATGTATAATATATAATAAATAATATATAATACATAATAAATAATATATAATACATAATAAATAAATAATATATAATACATCATGTATAATATATAATAAATAATATGTAATACATAATAAATAATATATAATACATAATAAATAATATATAATGCATAATGTATAATATATAATATATAGTAAATAATATATAACACATAATAAATAATATATAATATATAATACATAATAAATAATATGTAATACATAATACATGATATATAATATATAGTATATACTATACACTATATAATATGTAATATGCAGAATATGATATGATATAATGTAATATAATATAATACAACACAATATGATTCAATATACTATAATATAATACAATGCAATATAATATAATATAAAATAATATAATATAATTAATGTAATATATGCCATGACATGACATTATATAATATGATATATAATATGATATGATATATAATATATAATATGGAATTATATAATGTGATATAATGTAACATATAATAAATATATAATATGTTCTATAATATAATATAATATAATATAATATAATATAATATAATATAATATAATATATGCCATGCCATTATATAATATAATATATAATATGATATGATATATAATGTATAATATGGAATTATATAATGTGATATAATATAATATAATATAATATAATATAATATAATATAATATAATATAATATAATATAATATATGCCATGCCATTATATAATATGATATATAATATGATATGATATATAATGTGGAATTATATAATGTGATATAATGTAATATAATAAATATATAATATATACTATAATATAACATAATGCACTACAACATTACATAGCATAACATTTAGAAAAATGCATAATAATGTGTATAATATATTCTAATATATATAATTATAATCATTATAATACAGATTATTATATAATAGAATTATACACTTTATTAGAAATAATTATAATATTTTACTATTATTTTAAATATGATACTTTATATATATTTATAAATACTATATAAATTATATTCTATTTATTATAAATTAATTAAATTCTAATTTTGAGGGTTTATAAATCAATCTGAACCAAACTCAGCCGCAAAATTCACTTTATTTTCTGTCCCACTGCTGTCCCTTCCCCTGTAGATCCTGGCCTGAATTCCCTGCTCTGGGGGCACTTTTTCCTCAAAATAAATTCAATATTCTGATTTTTTCCTGGCCTGATTTCCCTGCTCTGGGGACACTTTTTCCTCAAAATAAATTCAATATTCTGATTTTTTCCTGGCCTGATTTCCCTGCTCTGGGGGCACTTTTTCCTCAAAATAAATTCAATATTCTGATTTTTTCCAGGTACCACCAGCGAGTGCTGTACATCGACATCGACATCCACCACGGGGATGGGGTGGAGGAGGCGTTTTACACCACAGACAGGGTCATGACTGTGTCCTTCCACAAATATGGGGAATATTTCCCAGGAACTGGGGACCTGAGGGTGAGAGCCACCAAATTCCCAGCAAATTTGGGATTTTTTCCAGTTTTTTGGGATTTTTTTCAGCTTTTTTGGGGTTTTTTTTCCAGCTTTTTGGGGGGTTTTTTCCAGTTTTTTGGGGTTTTTTCCAGCTTTTTTTGGGTTTGTTTCCAGTTTTTTGGGGTTTTTTTCCCAGTTTTTTGGGGGTTTTTTTCCAGTTTTTTTCAGCTTTTTGGGGTTTTTTTTTCAGCTTTTTTGGGTTTTTTTTCCAGTTTTTTGGAGTTTTTTTCCAGTTTTTTGGGGGTTTTTTTCCAGTTTTTTGGGGGTTTTTTTCAGCTTTTCTTGGGTTTTTTTTCAGTTTTTTGGGGTTTTTTTTCAGCTTTTCTTGGGTTTTTTTTTTCAGTTTTTTGGGGGTTTTTTTCCAGTTTTTTTGGTTTTTTTTTTCTTTCACTTGGGATTTTTTTTTTCAGCCCTACCAAGAGCTTGGTGCTGCACCATAAGTTAAATCACTATTTTTATAAACCACTTGGCTGTGAGCATGATAAATGTTAAAATATAAAATATTTTAGTGCAGAATATTTTATTTTTATTTGAAAGTAGAATTCAGTGACTGAATAAAATCTTTCACTTGGGATTTGTGACCAAGAGCTTGGTGCTGCACCATAAATGAAATAACTATTTTTAATAAACCACTTGGCTGTGAGTTTGATAAAAACATTAAAATATAGAATATTTTAGTGCAGAATATTTTATATTTTTATTTTAAAAGTAGAATTCAGTGACTGAATAAAATCTTTCACTTGGGATTTGTATTTTTTCAGCCCTACCAAGAGCTTGGTGCTGCACCATAAATGAAATAACTATTTTTAATAAACCACTTGGCTGTGAGTTTGATAAAAACA
>JAWWLS010000098.1:4812544-4826384 GCA_035040975.1 Myioborus melanocephalus | reverse complement strand
AATTTTGCAATTCTAGGGTTCTGGAATTTTGGAATTCCGGAATTTTGGAATTTTTGAATTTTTGAATTCCAGAGTTCTGGAATTTTGGAATTGCAGAATTCTGGAATTTTGGAATTTTGGAATATCAGAGTTCTGGAATTTTGGAATTCTGGAAATTTGGAATATTGGAATTTTGGAATTCCAGAGTTCTGAAATTCTGGAATTTTGGATTTTTGGAATTCTGGAATTTCTGAATTTTGGAATTCCCGAATTCTGGGATTTTGGAATTCTGGAATTTTGGAATTCCAGAGTTCTGGAATTTTGGGATTCTGGAATTTTTCAAATTCCAGAATTCTGGAATTTTGGAATATCAGAGTTCTACAGTTTTGGAATTCTGCAGTTCTGGAAGTTTGGAATTCCAGAGTTTTGGAAATCTGGAATTTTGGAATTCTGGAAATCTGGAATTTTGAAATTTTGGAATTCCGGAAATCTGGAATGTTGGAATTCGAGAATTCTGGAATTTTTGAATTCTGGAATTTTTGAATTTTGGAATTCTGGAATTTTGGAATTTTTGAATTTTGACATTTCAGAAATCTGGAATTTTGGAATATCAGAGTTCTGGAATTTTGGAATTTTGGAATTGCAGTTTTCTGGAATTTTGGAATTCTGGAAATCTGGAAATTTGGACTTTTGGAATTCTGGAATTTTGGAATTCCACAGTTCTGGAATGTTTTAATTTTTGAATTTTGGAATTCTGAAATTTTTGAATTTTGGAATTCTGAAATTTTGGAATTTTGGAATTCTGGAATTTTGGAATTCTGGAATTCTGGAATTTTGCAATTTTTGAATTCTGGAATTTGGGAATTTTGGAATTTTGCAATGAGGTTCCAACTCCACCAATGCTGCTAACGCTCTCCACATCTCCTTTTCCAAAATTTTATTTTTTTAATTCCCTTTTTCCCATTTTCCCATTTTCCCCCCTTTCCTCCCCGTGGAATTTTTTATTCTCTTGGGCTCTGGGTGAGTTTTTCACTCTGATTTTCAGCGTTTTTATGTCAAACCAGAGAGATCAGTGGAATTTGTGTCTTGGGGAAAATCTATTGTGGTTTTTTAAAGAAGTTTATTTTGAATTTTCAGAACCTTTGTAATAAAACTGCTCCATTTCTATGCTTGGTCTGCTTTTTTCCTTAATTAATTTCTTTCTTTTCAGAGGTTTTTATTTGGATTTTGTAGAGATGCCAACAAAAAAATGAAGATTTGAAAAATTAAGCATTAATAATTAATTAAGATAAAAATAATTATTATAAATTTAATAAATATTAACAAATTTATAATTATTAATAAATAATTATTGAAAATTTAATAAATATTAATACATTTATAATTATTAATAAATAATTAATTATTATAAATTAATAAATATTACGAAATTTATAAGTATTAATAAATAATTAATTATAAATTTAATGAATATTAATACATTTATAATTATTAATAAATCATTAATTCCCTCCTCCTTTGAGGAATGTTGGTTTAATTCCATGCACCAAAAAAATTCATTTATTTATTTATCCTACACTTGAATCTCTTTTATAAATTGATATTTTCATTGTAAATTATTTGGGGTTTATTTTTAAAAACACCCTTGAGATTCTCCCTCTTAAACTGAAAAATGAACTTAAAAAATGATGGAAAATGAACTTAAAAAATTTTGGATTTGGGGGATTTTTGGGTTTTTTGGGTGATTTTATTCCCAAATTCCAGCTGACCCTGCTTATTAAAAACAACCGAGCTTCAAATCACAAATTTCACTTTATATTGGGTAAAACCCCCATCATAATAAATAAAATTATTAATAATAAAATGACTAATAATAATTTGATTTTTTATTTAAATAATTGAATTTTTTTTTTCATTTTTATGGGGAAATAAATAAAAAAAAGGACTCGAGCTCTCCCGAAAAGGGGTCACCATTTATTCCTTTCAAATGTTACAGCTTTTGGTTGGTTTTTTTTGAATTTTTTTTCTTCTTTCTTATTTTTTTTCGTATTTTTTACAAGTTAGAAAATTGCAAATCAAGCGGGATTTTTTTTTTGGTTAAAAAATATTTACAGAGAAAACAAAATAAAATAAAATAAGAATAAAACAAGGTTGGATTCACATTTTACAACTGGTAGGGTTCCCTCAACCACCCCACACCCTAAAATTTATCCCTTAAAGCAGAATTAATTATCCTTAAATTGAATTATCCTTAAAGCAGAATTAAACACAGCGGACTTACAAGCTTTATGATTTTTAAACCAATAAAACACATTATTATTAAAAAACAAAAAAAAATTAATTAAAAACCAGATTAGCTTTGAAACTGTCGATTTCTATAGAAAAAAAATTAAAAATAAAGCGCGAAATACTCAAAATAAAAAATCAGAACCGGGAATGTAAACTGAGAAATAAAGAGAAAAAAAGATAAAATTAAAAAACAAAAATAAAGCACGAAATACTCAAAATAAAAAGTCAGAACCGGGAATGTAAACTGAGAAATGAAGAGGAAAAAATAAAATTAAAAAAAATTTTAAATTCTATCGAACAGTCAGTGGGAGTCTGGAGGCTGCAGAGATCCAGAGCAGGATTTGGGATCTGGATTTCCAAATGGAAACTAAACTGAGAAATAAAGAGAAAAAAAAGAAAATTAAAATAAAATTTAAAAAAATTCAGAAATTTCGTGGAACAGTCATGGGAGGGGACTCTGGAGGCTGCAGAGATCCCGAGCGGGATTTGGGATCTGGATTTCCAAATGGAAACTAAACTGAGAAATAAAGAGAAAAAAAATAAAATTAAAATAAAATTAAAATAAAATTAGAAATCAGAAATTTCGTGGAACAGTCATGGGAGGAGAGGGGACAGGACAGTGTGGAGGCTGCAGAGATCCCGAGCGGGATTTGGGATCTGGATTTTCAAGTGGAAACTAAACTGAGAAATAAAGAGAAAAAAAAAATTAAAAATAATTTTAAAAAATCAGAAATTCCATGGAACAGTCAGTGGGAGTCTGGAGGCTGCAGAGATCCCGAGCAGGATTCGGGATCCGCATTTCCAAATGGAAACTCCAGCGTTGTCCGGGACGAACCTTCCTCCCCCGATGGTTGAGATTTTTTGTTGTTATTGTCGGGTTGGTTTTTTGGTTTTTGGTTTTTTATTTCCATTTTTCCATTTTCCAAAGAATTCAGCTCCAACTGCTCCGAGTGGCGGCGGTGGTGGGAATCCAAACCAGCTTTTACTACCGGGAACGGGGCGGGGAAAGAGAGAAAAAGAGAAAAACCGAGCGTGGGTGGGAGGGGAGGGAGTGCGGGGCGGGCCGGGGGCGGTGAGAGAGACCCGGGGAGAGCGGAGGGCGGGGACGGCCAGCCGGGATCCGGGATGGTGAGAGAGACCCCGGTGAGGACGGAGGGTGGTGAGAGAGTCCCCGGTGAGGATGGAGGGTGGTGAGAGAGTCCCCGGTGAGGACAGAGGGTGGTGAGAGAGTCCCCGGTGAGGATGGAGGGTGGAATGGGAGTCCCCGGTGAGGATGGAGGGTGGAATGGGAGTCCCCGGTGAGGACGGAGGGTGGTGAGAGAGCCCCCGGTGAGGATGGAGGGTGGTGAGAGAGTCCCCGGTGAGGACGGAGAGTGGTGAGAGAGCCCCCGGTGAGGACGGAGGGTGGTAAGAGAGTCCCCGGTGAGGATGGAGGGTGGTGAGAGAGACCCCGGGGAGAACGGAGGGTGGTGAGAGAGTCCCCGGGGAGAACGGAGGGCGGGGACGGCGATCCGGGGATCCGGAGATCCGGGCTGGTATGAGTCCCCGGTGATGGCGATCCGGGCTGCCCGGGGATGCTCTAAGAGTCCCCGGTGAGGATGGACGGTGGTCCCGGTGAGAGCCCCCGGTGAGGACGGAGGGCGGTGAGAGAGACCCCGGTGAGGGCGATCAACGATCCGGGCTGGTGTGAGAGTCCCCGGTGAGGACGGAGGGTGGTCCCGGTGAGAGCTCCCGGTGATGGCGAGCCGGGGATCCGGGCTGGTGTGAGAGCTCCCGGTGATGGCGATCCGGGCTGCCCGGGGATGCCCTAAGAGCCCCCGGTGAGGGCGATCCGGGGGTCCGGGGATGGTTTAAGAGTCCCCGGTGAGGACGGAGGGCGGTGATGGCGATCCGGGGATCCGGGCTGGTGTGAGTCCCCGGTGGGGACGATCCGGGCTGCTCAGAGATGGTTTAAGAGCCCCCAGTGAGGACGGATGGTGGCGAGAGAGACCCCGGTGAGGGCGATCAACGATCCGGGCTGCTGCGAGAGTCCCCGGTGAGAACGGAGGGCGGTGAGAGAGACCCCGGTGATGGCGATCTGGGCTGCCCGGGGATGGTTTAAGAGCCCCCGGTAAGGATGGAGGGCGGTGAGAGAGTCCCCGGTGAGAACGGAGGGCGGGGATGGCGATCCGGGGGTCCGGGGATGGTTTAAGAGCCCCCGGTGAGAACGGAGGGTGGAATGAGAGCCCCCGGTGAGGGCGATCAACGATCCGGGCTGCTCGGGGAGGGTCCTGGGCACTGTGAAAGCCCCCGGGCTGCTCGGAAAGTGTCGAGGGTGGTGCGAGAGTCCCCGGTGAGGACGGAGGGCGGTGTGAGAGTCCCCGGTGATGGCGGTCCGGGCTGCTCAAGGAGGGTCGAGGACGATCCGGGATGGTCGGGGATGGTTTAAGAGCCCCCGGTGAGGAGAATCCGGGCTGCTCGGGGAGGGTCCTGGGCAGTGAGAGAGCCCCCGGTGAGGGCGGAGGGTCGAGGGTGGTGTGAGAGCCCCCGGAGAGAACGACCCGGGCTGCTCAGGGAGGGCTGAGGACGGTGAGAGACCCCGGTGAGGGCGATCCGGGGGTCCGGGCTGCTCGGGGAGGGTCGCGGGCGGTGTCAGAGTCCCCGGGCTGCTCGGGGAGGGTCGCGGGCGGTGTCAGAGTCCCCGGGCTGCTCGGGGAGGGTCCCCGCTGCGGACGGTGCCCGAGCGCTCTCTACTCTTCCTTCTGCTCCTCCGCGCTCGCTGCGGGCTCCGGCCCCGCGCCTTTCGAGGGCTCCTCGGCTTTGGCGGTGTCTCCGTGGCTCTCCCCTCCCTGCTGCTGCTGCTGCTGCTGCTGTTTCTCCTCCTCCTCCTCCTCCCGGCTGCCCGCGGCTTCTCCTCCCTGCTCGGGCTCGCCGCCCTCCTGCCCCTCCTCGGGGGGCGCCGAGGGCTGCAGCCCCCCCGGCGGGGTCTCGTCGCTCCCGCCCTGCTCCTCGGTGGGCGAGGAGCCCGAGGAGTCCCCGGCTTCCTTCTTGTTCTTGCGGAAGGAGATCCCGCTCAGCTTGAAGGGTTTCTTGAAGGAGAATTTCTTCTTCTTTTTAGGGGCGTCCTTGGGGGTCGCGGCCCCTTCGCCTTCGGGGGGCTCGGCGGCGGCCGGGGCGGGCTCGATGCTGTCCGCGCCCCCCGCTTCGCCCTCGCTCTCCTCCTTGGGGGGTTCCGCCGAGCCGTTCCCGTTCTGGGGGGGCGCCTCGACCCCCGCCTTGGGCGTCATGTCCCCGTTGTAGATCACATGGCCGTTCTCCTGCGGGGGGAGCGCGTCAGGCACCGCCGGGACCCCCGAGCCCCCTCCCCAAAACCCCCGCACCCCACAAAAGGCGCCCGGCCGGAGAACGGGGGGCACCGAGCACGGGGGGGATCCACCGGGAAAAACGGGGGGCACCGAGCACGGGGGATCCACCGGGGTGCACCGAACACGGGGGCACCCATCGGGAAAAACGGGGGGCACCGAACACGGGGGGATCCACCGGGGGCACCGAGCACGGGGAAACCCACCGGGGGAAAAACGGGGGGCACCGAGCACGTAGGGGATCCACCGGGAAAAGGAGACGGGGATGGGGGGCACCGAGCACGGGGACAAGGGGGGTTTGCAGCCGGTGGAAACGGGGAGCACCGGGCACAGAGCGGGGCTCCCCCGAGAGAAAGGAGCGCACCGGGAGGTGCCGAGCCACAAAAAGGGGGTGCAGCGAGCCTGGCTGGGGGTCTCACGGGGGGCTCCGCTCGGTGTGGGGGGGCCCAGCTCGCCACCACCGGGCGGCGCCCGCGCTCCACTCCCGGTACCGGGGCGCGGCGGCGGACGGGACCCGCCCGGTGCCGGGGGGAGCCCGGGGCGCGGCGCGGGCGGTGCCGCATCCCCCGGTACCCGCCGGGCTGGAGAGTCCCCCCCGGGGCCGGAAGGTTCCCCTCGGCTCCATCCCGGCTCCATCCCCGCGCCCTCCCCGCCGCTCCTTTGTCCGCGGCGCCGCCGGTCCCGGCGGGGCGCACGGAGCCCCCGGTGCCCCCGGTACCCACCTGCCCGTTGGCTTTGGCGGTGTCGGGGTCGCCGCCCGCCGCCTTGGAGCCCTGGCTGCCCATGGTGCGGCACTTGGGGAACTGCCGGCCCCGCCGCGGCGGCTGCGCTGGGCGGGAGTGGGGCGAGCCCCCCGCCGGCCGCTGATAAGGCGAGGGGCGGGGGCGGGACGGAGCCGAGCCCGCCCCGGGGGCGGGGGGAGCGCGGTGGAGCCGCCGCCCCGCCCGCCCGTCCGCACCGGGGGGTTCTGCTCCGAGCCGAGCCCCCTCCCCGCCCGTGCGGCCCCGAAGGTCGGGGCAGGTGGGGTGAGGTGGGGCGGGGGTACCCCCGCTCATGGGTGGGGTCTCACGGCAGCTCCGTCACCCCCGCGGTGCTGCTCGCCCGTCCCTGACACCCCTGGGGTGCTGCTCACCCCATCCCTGTCACCCTTGGGATGCTGCTGACCCATCCGGGACAGCTTTGGGGTGTCTCTGCCTCCGACCCCATCACCCCGGGGTGCTGCTCACCCCATCCCTGTCACCCCTAGAGTGCTGCTGACCCCATCCCTGACACCTCTGGGATGCTCTCACCCTATCCCTGTCACCTTTGGGGTGCTCTCACCCCATCCCTGTCGCCCCTGGGGTGCTGCTTACCCCATCCCTGACACCTTTGGGGTGCTCTCACCCCATCCCTGTCACCCCTGGGGTGCTGCTCACCCCATCTCTGTCACCTTTGGAGTGCTGTCACCCCAACCCCAGAACCCCCGGGTGCCTTTGCCCCCATCACCAGCACCCCTGCAGTGCCTGTGCCCCCAGCCCTGGCACCCCTGGGGTGCTCTCACCCCATCCCTGTCACCTTTGGGACAGTCCCACGGTGCCACTTGGCCCCTTCCTGTCCCCTCCAGGACTGTCCTGGCGCAGGTGGCCTCGGTGCTGTCACCCCATGGTTCTGTCACCCCAGGGTGTCTCATCCCAGGGTTTTGCACATTCCAGGGTCCTGCTCGTCCCAGCCCCATCATCCCTGGGGTGTCCTGCTGTGGGGACGGGCCGTGCCCTGTGTCACCCCCTGTCCCCCTGAGCAGCCTGGCACACGCACAGGGAGGTTTTTTCCCCCTCTGGGTGATTCCTCCTCTCAGATTTCCCGGAACAGGAGAACCGAGGGGAAAGGACAATGGCCCTGAGCTGTCGGGCTGTTTGCACTGGATCCCTGCCAGGCCCAGCAGTGCCACTCACTCCCTGCAGCACCCAACCACTGCTGGATTCACTGAGAGCTCCCAAAATCCCTTTTATTTTCCCATCCCCAGCCACCAGCACTCCCCGAGGGCACCTCCCACGTGCCAAACCCCGAGCTCTGCACTTTTCCTGCACTTTTCCACGCACCCAGGGCTGGCAGCACCCCCTGTCCCCAGCACCCAGCTGTGCCACCAGCCCAGCAGCATCCAAGGCCAGGCTGAGAGGGGAAAACAATGTCCCGCTGTGTGAGAGGCACCAACAAGGTCATGTTTTGTCTCCGGCCTCCCTCCCTCCCTCCCTGCGCACGGCTCACCCCCGGCAGAGTGAAATTGCTGTTAATTAAAACAGGCGGCGTCTTCCTGATTGACTTTTGGGTGCCAGTTGATAAAGAGCCCTTGGCCGGCTGCCGGGCTGGCCCCGAGGGCTCGGAGCGTCCCCGGCAGCCGCGGGAGCTGGGCAGGGTGTTCCCTGCTGGGAACAGAGCTCCGGGGAGGCTCCTGCCTTGGGAGGATGGGGAGTCTGGGACAGTGGGGGACTGGCGGGCACACGGTGTTTGTTCCCCATGCCAGCCCCAGGCTGGTGTTCCTGGGGGAGGAAAAAGGGCTGGGGAGAACTTCCTGGTGTCCCAGCAGCCTTGGGAGATATCTGCAGTGAATTCACACTTCTCTTCCCACCTTCATTTCATCCTGGAATGCAAACAGGCCTTGTGCTGCTGTGCCATCCCATCCCATCCCATCGTGCTCCACCCCATCCAATTCTCTTCCATTCCCATTTCATCTTGTCCCATATCGTCCTGTCCCATCCCATCTCATCCCACCCTATCCATCTTCATTCCATCCTGTTCCACCCCATCCAATTCTCTCCCATTCCCACTTCATTTTGTCCCATATTGTCCAGTCCCTATCCCATCCCATCCCATTCCATTTTATCTGGTCCCATAACACCCTGCCCCATTCCATCCTGTCCTGTCCCATCCTACTCCCTTCCCATCCCATCCCACAACTTTTCTATCCCATTCTATCCCATCCTATCCTGTTTGATGCCATCCCCTCCTGTCCCATCCCATCCCATCCCATCCCATCCCATCCCATCCCATCCCATCCCATCCCATCCCAATCCCCTTCTGGCCGTGCCCAAACCACCTCACCCTGCTCCAGCCCTCCCAGCACCCCTCCAGATCCATCCCTCCACACGACAGCCCTGAGACATTCCCATTTCCCATCCCAAATCCACGGGAACCCCAAATGGGGCTGGCAGCAGCATCTCACCCCCCTGGACCATTCCCAGTGCTGGTGGCAGCCCCAGGGTGGCTCTGGATGTCAGGCTGGGGACACCAACGTGTTCCCTGCGCTTGTGGGGAGGAGTTTCCTTGGATTTAAGGGGATTTATGGGGCTGGGATCAGCAGCCACCCCATGGACACTTCACCTGTGCCATGTTTTTCCAGAGGGAACGGACAATTCCCTCCCAGGCCTCCCCCTGTCCCAGAGCAGCAGGACAGGGCTGTGGTGTGTAAAGGACACCCTGCAGCAGGGCTGGGCAGGACACGGGGCACAGCTGGGGGGTGACAGTGACAGTCCCCACCGTGCCAGGCCCTGCTGGAAGGGGTTTCCCATCCCAGCTCCCTCCATCCCCAGGAATTCCCGTCCCTCCCCATCCCGGCTTCTGCAGAGCGCTGTGGTTATAAATACCCAACTCCCGGTGGATCCCTGTGGATCCTCCCCTTCCAGGGCACATTCCCGTCCTTCTGTCCTTCCCTGCTCCTCCCTGCCCGGATCTGCTGCCCCTGGAGCTGCGT
The DNA here is from genome assembly GCA_035040975.1 of Myioborus melanocephalus. Classification (NCBI taxonomy): domain Eukaryota; kingdom Metazoa; phylum Chordata; class Aves; order Passeriformes; family Parulidae; genus Myioborus; species Myioborus melanocephalus. The sequence goes on along the minus strand of JAWWLS010000098.1, from coordinate 4,817,048 downwards.
GGGGTGGCCCTGGCTGTCCCCAGGCACATCCTCGGCTGCTTTTCCATCTTCCAGCTTTGCCAGCTCCCAGCTTTTCCCAGCTCCAAGTTTTCCCTGCTCCCAGCTTTTCTATCTTCCAGCTTTCCCAGCTCCAAGTTTTCCCAGCTTTCCCAACTCCCAGCTTTTCTGTCTCCCAGCCTTTCCAGCTCCCAGCTTTTCCCAGCTTTTTCAGCTCCCAGCTTTCCCATTTTCCCAGATCCCAGCTTTCCCAACACCCAGCTTTTCCAGCTCTCACCTTTTCCAGATCCTAGCTTTCCCTGCTCCCAGCTTTTCCAGCTCCTAATTTTTCTATCTCCCAGCTTTTCCAGCTCCCAGCTTTCCCAATTCCCATCTTTTCCAGCTCCCATCTTTCCTAACACCCAGTTTTTCCAGCTCCCACCTTTTTCAGATCCTTGCTTTCCCATTTTTCCCAGCTCCCTGTTTTCCCTGCTCCCAGTTTTCCCACCTTTCCCAGCTCCCAGCTTTCCCTATTCCCACCTCCCAATTTTCCTATCTCCCACCTTTCCCTCCTTTCCCATCTCCCACCTTTCCCAACTCCCAGTTTTCCCAATTCCCACCTTTCCCAGCTCCCAATTTTCCCAGCTCCCATTTTTCCCAGCTCCCATTTTTCCCAATTCCCACCTTTCTCAGCTCCCAATTTTCCTATCTCCCACCCTTCCCCCCTTTCCCATCTGCCCCCTTTCCCAATTCCCATTTTTCCCAACTCCCAATTTTCCCAGCTCCCAGTTTTCCCACCGGCCCCGCGCTGGGTCCCACCCCTGCCCCGCTCCCTCCTCCCGGGACCCGGGGATGCTCCAAACCCATCGGGAGCTTCGGAAGGGGCAGGAATTCTCGGGATCCCGACAGACAGACAGACAGACGGACAGATTAGGGTCTGTCTGCTCCTCCGGCAGATGGACAGGCAGACAAATCTCTGCTGCTCCTGCCCGCCGGGCCCGGATCCTCTCGGATGTTGTTTTCCACTTTCCAGACCTACTTAAACTGCGGCTGATTATTAATTTATCGGGTGTGAAGGAGGCTGCAGGGCAGAGACGGGAGCTCCGCAGAGGGGCAGGAGGGACAGGCCCAGCCCCGAATTCCCCCGGCCCTTAACGAGCAATTAAGGCAATTAATTATTCATGGGCCCGGCTCATCCTCTCCGGGATTTTATCCCGAGTTAAAGGGGCCGGGCCAGAGCGAGCGGCAGCGCTGGGAATAAGAGCGGAGGGATTTCCACATTGATTTATAAATAGCGAGGGAATTAAACTAATTAGATCCCTGCCAGGGAGAGAATTCCAGCGGGGAGAGCTGGGCTGGAGGGATGGGGGAGGCTTCTGCCACCAGGGCAGGGATGGGGACAGCGCTTGGGGACAGCCCGGAGATGCTTTAGGGTCTGGGGGCTGCCTCTGTGGGGTCTGGGGGTTTTCCTGTAGGATTTGGGGGCTGCAGGGATGGGGAGAACCCTTGGGGACAGCCCAGAGCTGATTTAGGGTCTGGGGGCTGTCCCTGTAGGGTCTGGGAGCTGCTCCTGTAGGGTCTGGGGGCTGCAGGGATGGGGACAGCCCTTGGGGACAACCCGGAGATGCTTTAGGGTCTGGAGGTTGTCCCTGTAGGGTCTGGGGGTTTTCCTGTAGCGTCTGGGGGCTGCCCCTTCCATCCCGCAGCATTTTGTCCTTCCCAGGACGTGGAAATTCCCCGGGGATGTTCCAGATGTGCATCCCGAGGGGGTCCAGGGTGATGGGGCTGAGCTTCCTCAGCTGCAGCAGGAAAATCCTCGGGGCTGGGGGTTCCTGGTGGGAACAGGGCCCAGCAGGAGGAGCAGGGAATCTCTGCCCTGTGCCCAGCAGGGAATCTCTGCCCTGTGCCCAGCAGGGAATCTCTGCCCTGTGCCCAGCAGAATCTCTGCCCTGTGCCCAGCAGGGAATCTCTGCCCTGTGCCCAGCAGAATCTCTGCCCTGTGCCCAGCAGAATCTCTGCCCTGTGCCCAGCAGGAGCTCTGGGCACTGCCTGAGCTCTGAGGTGCACCTGGGAAAATCCTCCTGGAGCAAGCGCAGCTCTCCTGGGAATCCAGCAGGGTTCCCAAATCCTTCCTGCCCCGGGCAGGGCTCCAGCCCGGGAGGCTCTGCAGAGGCTCTGGCTTCCCATAGAAACCGTGAAAGGGCCCCTTCTTGTGTTTGCCGTTTTTGGCTGTGCAGATCCCATGGCAACCGGGGACTGCACTCGCTGTTCCTGGGCTGCTTCTCCCCTCCTGTGGGATCATCCCGTGGGATCAGCCCCGGCCCTGGGCCTTTCCCAGCCCCTCACCCCCTGCCCTGCTCCTGCCGGGGTGCTGGGAGTGGCAGAGCAGGGAAGAGAGGGGAATCTGCTCCGTGTCTTATCTCCGAGCCCATCTGCCCCTCCTTGGGGTCAGGAGTTGGGATTTTTGTAAATAGAGTCCAGCCCCAAACTCAGAATTGGGATTTTTGCAAACAGAACCAGGCCCCAAACTCAGAATTGGGATTTTTGCAAACAGAGCCTGGTCTCAAACCCAGAGCTGGGAATTTTGCAAAGAGATCCCAGCCCCAAACCCAGAACTGGGATTTTTGCAAAGAGGACCCGGCCCTAAACCCAGAATTGGGATTTTTGCAAACAGAGCCCAGTCTCAAACCCAATATTGGGATTTATAAATAGCAAGGCAATTAACTAGCTGGATCTCTGTGGGGAGAGAATTCCAGCGGGAAAAGTTGGGCTGGAGGCTTCTGCCACCAGGGCAGGGATGGGGACAGCACTTGGGGACAGCCCAGAGCTGCTTTAGGGTCTGGGGGCTGCCCCTGTAGGGTCTGAGTGTTCTCCTGTAGGGTCTGGGACTGCAGTGATGGGGAGAGCCCTTGGGGACTGCAAACAGAGCCCAGCCCCAAACCCAGAATTGGGATTTTTGCAAACAGAGCCAAGCTCCAAACCCAAAGTTGGGATTTTAGCAAACAGAGCCAGGTCCCAAGCTCAGAGTTGGGATTTTTGCAAACAGAGCCCGGCCCCAACCCCAAACCCCTCCAGGCTCCCCCTCAGGCCGGGCTGTGCACCCCAGGTGACAATGGGGACACCGTGGGACACGCTCCGGGGCAGTTTTGGGGATCAACACCCCCACACGGCCTTTCCCAGCCTGCAGATCCCTCCTGGCACAGCACAGGAACCCCCCCAAGGCCCTGGCCCGGGCATCCCGCTCATCCCCCGTCCCTTATCTCCCTCTCCCGGCTGATAAGGGCGGCCTGACCCTGAGCTGCCGCTGCGGAAAGCCGGGAACGTTCACCCAGCGGGGCCGGGAGGGCTCTGCTGCCCTGACCCGGGCAGGGACAGCGTCCCGCGCATCCTTCCTGCCCGCAGGGAAGTTTATAACGGGAACAAAGGCCAGGCTGGCTCCAAGTGCGGCTTTTCCCGTGCTGCTTCCTGGCTCCCGCACGCCACAGGGCAGGACAGGAGGGGTGGGTGTGATTCGGGATCCCGATATCGCAGCCAGCCCTGCCCTCCAGCACTGCGGAACCATCCCCGTCCGGACCCCTCCAGCCCTCTTGGAGCCCCTGGGTGGGGTTTGAGCCTCCCCCTCTCCGGGTGGGCACCCTTGGAGCATCCCTGGGCTCTCTCTGGCAGCTCCAGACCCTGCCGGTGCTCCAGGGGCTGCAGGTGGCTCTGCAGGTGCGGCCTCACCTGGGCAGGGCACGCAGGGACAACCCCTGTGACCGCTGGGTGCTGATCCCACAGACCCCAGAGATCCCACAAACCCCAGGGACCCCACAGACTGCAGAGATCCCACAAACCCCACGGATCCCACAGACCCCACGGACCCCACAGACCCCAGAGATCCCACAAACCCCAGAGATCCCAGAGGTCCTACAGACCCCACAGATCCCACAGACCCTACAGGTCCTATGGATCTCAAAGACCCCTGGATCACACAGACCCTGCAGACCCCACAGATATCACAGATCCCACAGACCCTACTGATCCCACAGGTCCCACAGACCCCACAGACCCCGCAGGTTTCACAGGTCCCACGGATGCTGCAGACCCCACAGACCCCACAGGTCCCACGGACCCCACAAACCTCACAGATATCCCAGGTTCCACAGTTCCCACAAACCCTACAGACCCCACCGATCCCAGAAACCCCACGGATCTCACAGACGACACAGACCCTACAGGTCCCATAGATCCCAGAGACCCCACAGGTCCCACAGACCCCACAAACCCCACAGACCCCCACTGATCCCACAGACTCCACAAACTCCACAGACACCACAGACACCACAGATCCCACAGACCCCACAGATCCCAGAAACCCCCAGAGATCCCACAGGTCGCACAGACCCTACAGACCCCACAGGTCCCATGGACTCCAGAGACCCCATTGACCCCACAAACCCCACAGACCCCTCGGACACCGCACCGCGCCCCTCCCGCCCCCTTTGCCGGGTCCCCGGTGCCGGTGGCCGCCGCCGGCCGGGAACGGGAC
>JAWWLS010000098.1:4770038-4783923 GCA_035040975.1 Myioborus melanocephalus | reverse complement strand
CCCACAAAACAGCTCCTGATTCCCAAAACCAGCTCCTGATTCCTCAAAACAAATCCTCAAAACAGGTCCTGATCCCCAAAACCAGCTCCTGATTCCTCAAAACAAATCCTCAAAACAGGTCCTGATCCCCCAAAACAGTTCCTCAAAACAGGTCCTGATCCCCCAAAAATAGCTCCCCAAAACAGGTCCCACAAAACAGCTCCTGATTCCCAAAACCAGCTCCTGATTCCTCAAAACAAATCCTCAAAACAGGTCCTGATCCCCCCAAAACAGCTCCTCAAAACAGGTCCCACAAAACAGCTCCTGATCCCCAAAACAGTTCCTGATTCCCAAAACCAGCTCCTGATTCCTCAAAGCAGGTCCTCAAAACAGGTCCTCAGTCCCCAAAAACAGCTCATCCAAAAACAGGTCCTGATCCTCAAAAAGAGGTCCTGATTCCTCAAAACAGCTCCTCAAAACAGGCCCTGGTCCCCCCAAAAACAGGTCCCACAAAACAGCTCCTGATTCCTCAAAATAGCTTCTCAAAACAGATCCAGATCCTCAAAAACAGGTCCCCAAAACCAGCTCCTGGTCCCCAAAACAGCTCCCCAAAAGCAGCTTCTGATCCCCAAAAATCCAGCTTGTGATCCAGCAAAACCACTTGATCAAAATAGCTCCTGATCCCCAAAACAGCTCCCCAAACAGCTCCCCAAAATTAGCTCTTGATCCTCCAAAACAGCTCCTCAGAACAGCTCCCCAAAACCAGGTCCTGATCCCCAAAAACAGCTCCTCAGAACAGCTCCCCAAAATTAGCTCTTGATCCCCAAAAACAGCTCCTCAAAACAGCTCCCCAAAAGCAGCTCCTGATCCCCCAAAATCCAGCTTGTGATCCAGCAAAACAGCTTGACCAAAACAGCTCCTGATCCCCTAAACAGCTCCTGACACCCCAAAATCCAGCAAAACAGCTCCACCAAACCAGCTGCTGATCCCCCAAACCAGCTCCACCAAACCAGTTGCTGATCCCCCAAACCAGCTCCTGATCCCCCAAAATCCAGCAAACCAGCTCCACCAAACCAGCTGCTGATCCTCCAAACCAGCTCCACCAAAACAGCTCCTGATCCCCAAAACAGCTCCACCAAACCAGCTGCTGATCCCCCAAACCAGCTGCTGAACCCCAAACCAGCTGCTGATCCCCAAACCAGCTGCTGATCCCCCAAACCAGCTCCACCAAAATGGAATTCCAGACCTTCAAGGAGAGCTTTGGCAATTTGGGATGTCACCTGGTCTGGAAAATCCCTTGGGGTGCCCTCCCAAATTCCCCGTGTGAGGAGCAGGAAAGGTTTTGGGTGTGTCCAAACCCTGCCCAGCAACAGCAAAACTCCAGAGTGAGTCCCAGAGCAGCCCTGGGGAGGGAAATGAACTCTGGCCCAGCCCAGAGCAGCTCTGGGGACAGGGGACAATGGTTCCCTCTCCTTGTCACAGCCAGATGCCATTCCCAGCCTGGACATGGGAACTGCCCTCAAAAATAAAAATAAATAAAAGCAGCCACAGCTGAGGGCAGCAGGAGGCAGGGAGGGACCTCTGGAATGTCTTCCCAAGGTTTATTTTGCTTTTCCTGGTGAACTTTATCCCAGCCCATTCATTCCCTCATTTTACCCTCCCAGTTCTCTCCCTGTCCCATGTGAGTGAGACTGAGGTGTGGTTGCCCTTTGGGGTTAAATCATGAAATTTTGGCTCAGCCCAGCCTAAATTGGGAGTTTTACATAATTGAGATTAGCTAAGCTTTGCTTACTGAGTCAAGCTGGCCCCACAAAGCCAAGGAGAGGCTCCCTCATGACATTTAAATCCAATTTTTGAGCAGATTTACAGAGTCAGGCTCAGGGTTTGTGAGGATAAAGGAAGCAGATGGAACCACATAAAACCCAGCCCATGAAAACCAGACTGCAGCACAAGTGCTGTGGGTGGAAATCCAGACCTCCTGAAATATTCCAAAGCTCCAAGGAAATTAAAACATTTCCAAAGATAAAAAAATGGATTTTTTTTTAAAGCATCACCTTTGAGAAAATCAAGACTGAGAAGAACCTAAACCCACAGAGAGGTTGTTCAGACCTAAATAAAAACACCACAAGGTTCTCCTGAATTTTTTACATCCAGACATTGCAAAACAGCAAAATTGACCACAAGCAATTCCCAACCCCTCCCTTATCCCAAAATTCCCAGACATACCATAAGCTTCATAGGTTTCCTGTGCCTCCCCATGTCCATAATCATAATATTCTGTATCCCTGCAAAAACAATGAGGTGGTTACACACAGGAAAATCCCATTCTCACACTGCCACAAAAAACCAGGAAAAGAGAAAATGCTCTGAGCCCTGGATCCCAGCAGAACTCTGCAGCTCCATTGGCTTCAAATGGGATTAAAAAAGGGGAAAAAATGGGAAAAAAGGGGAAAAAGGCCATGGAGGATTCCTTTGGGAAGAGGGAATCCAACTCACCCTTGGGCCTGGCTGTAGCAGCTCAGGAGTGTTTCTACTGGCTTCAAATAGGATTTATAAAAAAGGAAAAGAGGGAAAAAATGGGAAAAGAAGGGGAAAAAAAGGGAAAGAGGAGAAAAAAAGGGAAAAAAGGGGAAAAAGGCCATGGAGGATTCCTTTGGGAAAAGAGAATCCAACTCACCCTTGGCCCTGGCTGTAGCAGCTCAGGAATGTTTCTATTGGCTTCAAGTGAGATTTAAAAAAAGGGAAACTGGAGGGAAAAGAGGAGAGAGGGGGAAAAAAGGGAAAAGAGAGGAAAAAAGGGAAAAGAGGAGAAAAAAAGGAAAAAAGGCCACGCAGGATCCCTTTGGGAAAAGGGAATCCAACTAACCCTTGGCCCTGGCTGTAGCAGCTCAGGAATGTTTCTACTGGCTTCAAATGGGATTAAAAAAAAAGGGAAAGAGGGGGGAAAAGGGGAGAGAGGGGAAAAGAGGGGGAAAAAAGGGAAAAAAGCAGGATTGCTCTGGGAAGAGGGAATCCCACTCACCCTTGGCCCTGGCTGTAGTAGCCCTCGTAGCCCTCGTAGCTCTGCTCTGCGTACGTGTCATCGTAGCCCTGTGAGGATGGGGACAGAAAAGTGCCACAACAGCATCCCTGAGGTCCCTGTGATCCCAGAACCACGAGTCAGTGGGATCCCAACACCATTCCCAGCAGTCCTTGGTGATCTCAGCACCATCCCACTGATCCCTGGTGATCCCACTGATCCCTGGTGATCTCAGAACCACCCCACTGATCTCTGCTGATCCCAGCACCATCCCAGTGGTCCTTGGTGATCCCAGCACCATCCCACTGATCCCTTGTGATCCCATTGATCCCTGGTGATCTCAGAACCACCCCACTGATCCCTAGTGATCCCACTCCCATTCCACTGATCCCTGGTGATCCCAGTCCCATTCCACTGATCCCTGGTGATCTCAGCACCATCCCACTGATCCCTGGGGATCCCAGCACCATCCCACTGATCCCTGGGGATCCCAGCCCCATCCCACTGATCCCTGCTGATCCCTGGTGATCCCAGGACCATCCCAGTGATCCCAGCCCCATCTCACTGATCCCTGGTGATCCCAGCACCACCCCTCTGATCCCTGGTGATCCCAGCACCATCCCACTGATCCTTGGTGATCCCACTCCCATCCCACTGATCCCTGGTGATCCCAGGACCATCCCACTGATCCCAGCCCCATCCCACTGATCCCTGGTGAACCCAGGACCATCCCAGTGATCCCTGGTGATCCTACTGATCCCCAGCGATCCCAGCACCATCCCACTGATCCCTGGTGATCCCAGCCCCATCTCACTGATCCCTGGTGATCCTACTGATCCCCAGTGATCCCAGCCCCATCCCACTGATCCCTGGTGATCCCATCCCTATCCCACTGATCCCTGGTGATCCTACTGATCCCCAGTGATCCCCATCCCACCAGCACCCCCCCTCACCCCCCCACCCACTCTCCCCCGCCATCACGAACCCCGTTAATCCCCACCAATTAACCAATTAACCCCCGCTCACATATTCCTCGTAGCTCTCGGGCACGGGGGGCGGGGGCAGGGGTATCCTCTGGATGCCAGCTGCCCGTGCCCGGGGGGCAGGGGCTCCCCTGACGGCCGGGGGAGGGGGCACCCCCCGGGCCATGGCGGCCCCCCGGGCCAGGGCCCCGCGCACGGGCGCTCCCCGCACCAGGGCACCCCTGGGGGGAGGAGGAGGAGGGGGACCGACCCCACGGCCCCTGCGGAGACACAGAAAGGGGGGTCAGGAGCTGCTGCTGCTGCTCTGCAGAGCCCCAGCACGGGCACGTGCCACTGTCACATTTTCTGGATGGGATGTGTCACTGTCTTGTGTTCTGGAGAACCCCAGGATGTTTTCTGCAGAGCCACAGGGTGGGGATGTGTCACTGTCACATTTTCTGGAGTGCCCCAACATGGGGATGTGTCACTGTCATGTTTTCTAGAGAGCCCCAGGGTGGGGATGTGCCACTGTCCTGTGGTCTGGAGAACCCCAGGATGGGGATGTACCACTGTCCTGTTTCTAGAGAGCCCCAGGATGGGCATGTGCCACTGTCCCAGCATCATCCCACTGATGGAACCATTGTGATGGAACCATGGATGGAACCATTGTGATGGAACCATGGATGGAACCATTGTGATGAAACCACGGATGGAACCATTGTGATGGAACCATGGATGGAACCATGGATGGAACCATGGATGGAACCACGGATGGAACCACGGATGGAACCACGGATGGAACCACGGATGGAACCATTGTGATGGAACCATTGTGATGGAACCATTGTGATGGAACCAATGATGGAACCATGGATGGAACCATTGTGATGGAACCATTGTGATGGAACCATTGTGATGGAACCATTGTGATGGAACCATGGATGGAACCATTGTGATGGAACCATGGATGGAACCATTGTGATGGAACCATGGATGGAACCAATGATGGAACCATGGAGGGAACTGTTGTGATGGAACCATGGATGGAACCATGGATGGAACCATTGTGATGAAACCATTGTGATGGAACCATTGATGAACCTATTGATGGAACCATTGATGAAACCATTGATGGAACCATTGACGGAACCCAGCCCAAATCCCCCCAGTGCTGGACGACACCCCAAACACGATGCCCTGAGCCAGAACCCCAAAGCCAGGCCTAGCTAGGCAGCAGTTTAACCCTGTGGGAGCCCAGCTGTGGGTGCAGCCCTTTTCCAGGCTGGCATTTTGGGAATACCTTGGCACAGGAGGAGGAGGCGGCGCTGCCCCCCGGCCCCGCCCGGGGACGCCTCGGCCGCGGTTGGGCTCCGGGACCCCGTTGAGATAGGAGAGCTCCAGGAACTGCTCCTGGCAGATATCATCCATCATGTCCTGAAAGAGGGATAAAAATGAGGATAAATGAGGAGATAAAAGGGTCAGCTCCAGAGAACAGCTCTGGGATATCACAGGCTGCTGGGCTGGGATGAAATAACTGCACGGGCCTCAGGAAAATCTGCTTTTAGTGGGATTTGCTGCAGCTTCCTCCAAGATTCCAGCCCTGCAGCTCCAGGTGGTGTTCCCACAATGCCAGGAGGATTTATGGGGGAGAGCCCAGGCAGGTCTGAGCCCACAGCTCCTGTTGAAAGGGGCAGTGAGCCCACAGAAGGTGACCCCGCAGTGCTCCCATTCCCAAAGGAAAGGGTTGGGATGCACACACCCCTTCCCAAACCCAAAGAGCTTTTCAAATCCTGAGGGGTGCAGAGTGTGCCTGGCAGATCCCTGCAGATCACTTCCTTGGGGACTAAAGGGCCAGAGGAGACCACCCAGAACCATTCCCAATGGTCCCTGGAGATCCCAGAACCACCCCAGCGATTCCTGGAGATTCCAGAACCATCCCAGTGATTCCTGGAGATCCCAGAACCATTCCAGTGATTCCCAGTGATCCCAGCAATTCCTGGAGATCCCAGAACCATCCCAGCGATCCCTGGAGGTCCCAGAACCATCCCAGTGATTCCCAATCCATCCCAGAGCTCCCTGGAGACCCTAAAATGATCCTAAGTGATTGCCAGTGATCCCAGCACCATCCCAGAGCTCCCTGGAGATCCCAGAACCATCCCAGTGATCCCAGCAGTTCCTGGAGATCCCAGAACCATCCCAGTGCTCCATGGAGATCCCAAACCCATCCCAGTGCTCCCTGAACCATCCCAGAGCTCCTTGGAGATCCCAGAACCATCCCAGTGATTCTCAGTGATCCCAGCAGTTTCTGGAGATCCCTGAACCATTCCTGTGCTCCCCAGAGATCCCAGAACCATCCCAGTGATCCCAGCACCATCCCAGAGCTCCCTGGAGATTTCAAAACCATCCCAGTAATTCCCAGTGATCTCAGCAGCTCCTGGTGATCCCAGCACCATCCCAGAGCTCCCTGGAGATCCCAGAACCATCCCAGTGAGGTCCCAGAACGATCCCAGTGATTTCTGGAGATCTCAGCACCATCCCAGAGCTCCCTGGACATCCCAGAACCATCCCAGTGATCCCAGAACCATCCCAGTGATCCCAAAACCATCCCAGTGATCCCAGCACCATCCCAGAGCTCCCTGGAGATCCCAGAACCATCCCAGTGATTCTCAGTGATCCCAGCAGTTCCTGGAGATGCCAAAACCACCCCAGTGATCCCAGAACCATCCCAGTGATCCCAGAACCATCCCAGTGATCCCAGAACCACCCCAGTGATCCCAGAACCACCCCAGTGATCCCAGAACCACCCCAGTGATCCCAGAACCATCCCAGTGATCCCAGAACCATCCCAGTGATCCCAGAACCATCCCAGTGATCCCAGAACCATCCCAGCCACCACCCCAGAGCTCCCTGGACGATCCCAGTGTCGATTTCCCACCAGACGCCCAAACCTCCCCATTTCCCCTCCTAATTTAACAACCAATTTTAATTCTAATTTTAAATTTGGAAGAGCAGGGAACTCACAGGGACCAGGAACTTCTTGACCTCCTCCATGGCGTGGGCCATGAGGGCGTAGGCCTCGCAGGGGGGCCCGAACACCTCGATGAACACGTGCAGGTCCATGTGCAGGTGCGCGTACTTGGGATCCCCTCCCTTACGGAGCTCCTCCTCCTGCAAAAACACAAAGAATTATTAAAAAATAGAATTTGGGAAGAGATTTTAAATTTTATAATTTTTATAATATTTTTATTATTTTATTTTAATTTTTTAAATTTTTTATTTTATGTATTTTATTGTTATTTGGGATCCCCTCCCTTACGGAGCTCCTCCTCCTGCAAAACCAGAAAATAATAAAAAAAAATAGAATTTGGGAAGAGGTTTTAAATTTTATAAGAAGTTTTTAAATTTTATAAGAAGCTGGCATGGTTTTGTACAGCTCTGTGAAAAAACCGAGGTAAGATTTTTATTTTTTAATGTTAAAATATTTAAAATATTGAATTTTAAAATTTATTTTCTGAATTTTTGCTTATTTTTATTATTTTTAATATTTTATTTTAAACTGTATTTTTATTATTTTTTATTATTTTTTATTTTATTTATTTTATTCTTATTTGGGATCCCCCTCTTTGCACAGCTCCTCCTCCTGCAAGATTTTTATTTTTTAATGATGAAATATTTAAAAATACTTAATTTTAAAATTGATTTTTAAATTTTTTGCCTTTTTTATTATTTTTTAAATTTATTTTTATTATTTTTATTTAATTTATTTTATTTGGGATCCCCCCCTTTGTGCAGCGCCTTCTCCTGCAAAAACCCAGAAAATTATAAAAAACAGAATTTGGGAAGAGGTTTTAAATTTTATAAAAAGCTGGCATGGTTTTGTACAGCTCTGTGAAAAAACCGAGGTAAGATTTTTATTTTTTAATGTTAAAATATTTAAAATATTGAATTTTAAAATTTATTTTCTGAATTTTTGCTTATTTTTATTATTTTATTTTAGAATTTCTCACCAAAATAAATGGAATTTTCTTTTTCTTTACCTTGGCTTTGTCCCTCATGGAGCCTTTCCCCAGTACAGAGATTTTTGCACCAGTTTCTTCCTGAAGTCTCTTAATGGTGTTGCCTTGGGGTCCCAAAATCTTCCCAACAAAGTTGAACTGGAAATTAAGAAAAAAAACCAACAAAAAATAAATCAAAAACCTCAATAAAAATTTTTCTTAATGTTCTGTCAGTTGACCAAAAAAAAAAAAAAAAAAAAATCATGTTTCCACAGGAAAATTTAAGTTTTGAAGGGAAAATTGAAGTTTCAAATGGAAAATTCAAGAGGAAAATTTAAGTTTTGAAAGGAAAATTTAAGTTTTGAAAAGGAAAATTCAGGTTTTGAAGGGAAAATTCAAGTTTTGAAAGGAAAATTTAAGTTTTGAAAGGAAAATTCAGGTTTCAAGAGGAAAATCCAAGTTTTAAAAAGAAAATCCAAGTTTTGAAAGGAAAATTCAAATTTCAAAAGGAAAAATTAAGTTTTGAAAGGAAAATTCAGGTTTCAATAAGAAAATCCAAGTTTTAAAAAGAAAATTCAAGCTTTGAAAGGAAAATCCAAGCTTTGAAAGGAAAATTCAAGTTTTGAAAGGAAAATTTAAGTTTTGAAAGGAAAATTTAAGTTTTGAAAAGGAAAATTCAGGTTTTGAAAGGAAAATTCAAGTTTCAAAAGGAAAAATTAAGTTTTGAAAGGAAAATTTAAGTTTTGAAAAGGAAAATACAAGTTTCAAAAGGAAAATTTAAGTTTTGAAAAGGAAAATTCAGGTTTTGAAAGGAAAATTCAAGTTTTGAAAGGAAAATTCAGGTTTCAAGAGGAAAATCCAAGTTTTAAAAGGAAAATTCAAGTTTCAAAAGGAAAATTTAAGTTTTGAAAAGGAAAATCCAAGTTTTGAAAGGAAAATTCAAGTTTCAAAAGGAAAACCAAGCTTAGAAAGCAAAATTCAAGTTGTTTCCAAAGGAAAATCCAAGTTTCAAGGGGAAAATCCAAGTTTCAAAAGGAAAATTCAGGTTTCTAATATTTCTTTTCATGAAAAAAACCAAATGCTCCAGCAGAAAAATGAAATTAAAGTTAAATTAAGTGGTTCAATGCCAACATCTGCAGCAGCTTTCCAGCAAATCTTTAAGGAATTAAATGTAAAAAAATATTTTAAAAGCTGCACTCATTGTTCCAGCAATCCAAGACCCCAATGTGCATCACCACTTATCCCAAAATATTCCAAAAATTCAATATATTACAAATAAAAACCCTGCAGATCTGGGAAAAAATCCAAACAACTCCTTATTTTTTCAAAGAAATCTCTTGAATTTTGGTTTAAAATGAAGATTAAACTCCTGCTGCCACAAAATCCCAGAGAAAAGAAGAAAATCTCAGAGATTTGGTGATTTTTTCTGGCCTCACCTTGGGGTATTGTTTGACAGGGATCAGAACTCGTTCCTTGAGTTTCATGTTCTTGTGGGAAAATAAATCCAGGTAGTTCTCCTCCTCATCCTTCTTTGTTGTCTCTCCTTTCTGAATTTTTTCAATTTCTAAATGAAAATAAAGTAAAATTAATAGAAATAATAATATAAAATTAAAATATAATCAATTCATTATTATAAATAGAAATAATAGAGTTATAAATAAAATTATCAATAACATAAAATGGAAATAATATAAATATATTGTTAGAAGCATGAATAAAAGAATTATATAAATAATAATGTAAATATAAATAATAACATAAAATTAAAATAATAGAAGTATAATAATACTATAAATATGCTATAAATATAAAAATAATAATATAAATAGAAATAATAATATAAAAATAGGGTTGCTTTATATTTTCCTTAAATAAGCATCAGATCAGAGATGGAATCACAAGGACAGAACTCTACAAATATCAGAAGGAAATTCCTCTGCCTTCCCCTAAATCTACAAAGAAACCACCCTAAAATACATAAAAATTCAATATTTTTTTGCTAAATTGGGACAAAAATCAGGAAGAATTTGATGAAAACAAAACAAAACTTAAAAAGCAGCAGCAGCTCCATGCCTTGAAATGGAACATAAAATATAAAGGAGGAGAAGGAGCAGCAGAGGAATTCCAGGATCTGGGAATTCCAAGCTCTGGGAATTTCAGACATTGGGAACTCCAACATCTGGGAATTCCAGGCTTTGGAAATTTTGGGCCTTGGGAATTCCAGACTCTGATAATTCCAAATTTTGGGAATTCCAAGATCTGGGAAATCCAAGTTTGAGAATGCCAAGCTTTGGGAATTCCAAGCTTTTGGCAATTCCGAGCTCTGGGAATTCCAAACTTTGGGAATTTCAAGATCTGGGAATTCCAAACTTTGGGAATTCCAGGCTCTGGGAACTCCAGGCTCTGGAAATTCCAAATTTGGGAATTCCAAGCTCTGGGAATTCCAGGCTCTGGAAATTCCAAATTTGGGAATTCCAAGCTCTGGGAATTCCAAATTTTGGGAAATCCAAGTTTGAGAATGCCAAGCTTTGGGAATTCCAAGTTTGGGAATTCCAGGCTCTGGGAAGGGCACGGGGAGGGAAAGGTGAGATTGGGGATGGGGCAGGGGGGGGAGAAACTCCCGGGATGGCAACGGGAATGGGAATGGGCACTGAGGAGGGAATGGGAATGGGCACAGCTCTGGGAATGGGAAAGGGCACAGCTCTGGGAATGGGCACAGCTCTGGGAATGGGAATGGGCACAGTTTTGGGAATGGCCACAAAGGTGGAACAGGAGTGGCCACAGCTCTGGGAATGACCACTGCGGTAAGAATGGGAATGGGCACAGATGTGGGAAGGGGAATGGGCACAGCTCTGGGAATGGGCACAAAGGTGGGAATGGGAATGGCCACAGCAGCAGGAATGGGAGTGGACACAGAGGTGGGAATGGAAATGGCCACTGAGATGAGAAGGGGAATGGCCACAACACCAGGAAGGGGAATGGCCACAGAGGTGAGAATGGGAATGGCCACAGAGGTGAGAATGGGAATGGCCACAGAGGTGAGAATGGCCACTGAGGTGGAATAGGAACAGGTCTGGGAATGGGAATGGCCACAGAGGTGGAACAGGAGTGGCCACAGAGGTGGGAACAGGAATGGCCACAGTTCTGGGAATGGGAATGGCCACAGCAGCAGGAATGGCCACAACACCAGGAAGAGGAATGGCCACTGATGTGGGAATGGCCACTGAGGGAACGGGAATGGCCACAGCTGAGGGAATGGGAATGGCCCCACAGCACTGGGAATGGCCACTGAGGTAGGAACAGGAATGGTCACAGCCCTGGGAATGGTCACAGAGGTGGGAATGGCCACTGAGGTAGGAACAGGAATGGCCACAGCCCTGGGAATGGGAGTGGCCACAGCAGCACCAGCTGTTGAGAACGTTGCAATGGTTGAACAAAACAAAAACTGAAAAGCGCAGAGTGAAATGGTTTCAGAACAATCCAGCCTGAGACAGCGGGGGACAGCTTCAGGTGGCAGTTTGGGGACAGGACATCCACTTGGAAGGACAGGAATTGAGGGAATCTCCATCAGGAGAGCAGTTTGGGGACAGGATATCCACATGGAAGGACAGGAATTGAGGGAATCTCCATCGGGAGAGCAGTTTGGGGACAGGATATCCACATGGAAGGACAGGAATTGAGGGAATCTCCATCAGGAGGGCCTGGCCTGCAGGTGGAAGGAGCTCCAGGGTGACCCTCTCACCTCAGCCCTCTCCAATCCCTGCTGGGCTCCCAGGAGCCACCACCCAGCCCCAGGACATTCCCAGGGATGCAGAGCCTGAATCCAGCAGGAATTCCCTGGGGGAGACCCCCAGCACCTCCCTGCTCCCATTCCCACCTCTCCTGGAACCACACAGCTCAGCTTGGAGCTTTTCCATGAGATAAACCCAGCTAAAATTCCCAAAAAAACCCCCAAAACCCACAGCTGGGATATTTCCCATTTTCCCAAAGCAGAGAGGGCTGTGCCCTTCACACTTCCCCTGCTCTTTCAAAAAAGGATTTTCTTGTCCCTATGGAAAAGGAAGGTCACACAGACCCCAAATGCCAGGAGGGAAATGTGGATTATATTTGAAAATGCAACAAATCCCAGATTTCAGTTTCTCTTTAGGATCACAGAACCCTCAATGCAGCCACTTCCACACCAGAGTCCATGGAATCAATGAGAATCCCATCACTGCCAGGCCCTTCCTCCCAAAAAAAGCCAAAAAATTTAAAATTTTCCTTCTAAAAATACAAAACCACCACAGTATTTTAGACAACTTGATGTTGTTTAAAAGAAATAAATGCAGAATTTCAGCAGGGTTCCCTCCCTGAGGCAGGCAGCCTGAGTAACTTCCACTTCTGGGATGGGAAAAAAAGGCTGGAATGAGAATTTTGCTGACACTCAGGAGCATTTGTGGCTCTGGAAATGATTTTGCTGGAATTCTGCAGCACAGCTTCGGTCCAAGGTGAAATTCCAAGGAATCCAGAGCAATCTGGGGCTCATCCAGGCAAAAAAATTCACCTAAATCCACCATTTTACCTCAAATTCTTCCTCATTGTTTTCCTGCTCAGCTCACCCTGAACTGGGAAATATTATTATTATTATTATTATCATTATTATTATTACTACTACTACTATTATTATTACTACTATTATCCCAATTATTATAATATATAATAATATTATCCCCCAAAAAAAGTGATTTTCAAAATACCCACAGCTGGAGCTGCTCCAATTTTAAATCCTCCACAGCTGCAATCACTACATTAATAAATTAATAAAAAAATAATTAATTAAAGAAAAAACCCTCCTAAATCCTTGTTACACCCCTCAGGCTTTGCAGGATGCTGCTCTTTGTGGGGGAATTTGCAAATTTCTTGGATTTCCTTTGCCTGGGAGACATCAGAGCTGAGCTGGATGAAGAATTTGATTTGTCAGAACCATTAAAGTGATGGAAAATGGGATTATAAAATTCATTTATTTAGATCAAGATGCTGGTGGGTGATTTTGTGACGGGTTGTTTGCACAATGGGAGAAACAGCAATTCCCAAGAATTATTCCCTGCATAGGACAAGCTCCTAAAACCTCCAGAACTGCACCAAAACTCTGCATTTTTAAGCCGTGAAAAAATAAATAATTTTTAAAAAAGCAGGCGGAGAAAGAAATAATTGTTAAAATTCAACTTAATAATTTAAAATTATTAGTTAAAATAAATTATTATTAAATAGTTCATTATTAAACAAATAAATATTAAATAGTATTAAATAAATTAATTAATGAATTACCATTAAATTATAATTAAGTAATTTAGTTAATTTACATAACATTTAAGAATTCAATTAATTAAAATAATTGCGATATTCCAATCAATATTTTAAAAATCACAATAAAAAGTAATACAATTAAATAAGCTACTAATACTATTATTAATATCAATGATAGTAATAATGTTATTAGTAATAAATTAAGAATAAATTAAGAATAAAATAAGAATAAAACAATACTAATTAAATTATCACGATAACAATGATAATGGTAATTATAGCAATAGTAATAATAATAATTTTTAACAATAATAATAATAATAATAATAATAATAATAATTTTTAAAGCAGGTGGAAAAAAGAAATAATTTTTTTAAGGACCGGATGAAATGATGAAGATGATGATGATGATAATAATGTTGTGGTAAAATAAATAATTTTAAAAAGCACCGGTGGAACTGATAATGACGATAATGATAACGACAACAACAACAACAACAATAATAATAATAAAATAATAAAAATAATATTTGAACTGTGGCCGTTTTTGAGCCGCCTCAATAATAATAATAATAATAATAATAATAATAATAATAATAATAATAATTGAACTGTGGCCGTTTTTGAGCTGCCTCAATAATAAT
>JAWWLS010000098.1:4718439-4728575 GCA_035040975.1 Myioborus melanocephalus | reverse complement strand
GGAGAAGAGCTGCTGCCTCAGAGAGGGGTTCCTGCAATGGGACCAGAGAGAAAAAATGGGAATGGGAATGGGAATAGAGTGAGAAAAAATGGGAATGGGGATCCAGGGATGGGGATCCAGGGATGAGGATCCAGGGAGGGAAGGGGATCCAGGGATGGGGATCCAGGGGAGGGAGAGGATCCATGGAAGGAGCGGGATTCAGGAGGGGAGAAGATCCAGGGAAAGGAGGAGATCCAGGCAGGGAGGGGATCCAGGGAGGGATGGGGATCCAGGGAAAGGAGAGGATCCAGGGAAGGATGGGGATTCAGGGCGGGAGAGGGTCCAGGGGAGGAGAAGAGCCAGGGAGGGATGGGGATCCAGGTAGGGAGAGGATCCAGGGATGGAGATTCAGGGAAAAGTGAGGATCCAGTGAGGGAGGGGATCCAGAGAAGGATGGGGATCCAGGGAAGGAAAGGGTCCAGGAAGGTAGAAGATCCAGGGAAGGATGGAGATTCAGGGGGGGAGAAGATCCAGGGAAAGGTGAGGATCCAGGAAAGGAGGATGGAGATCCAGGGAGAGAGAGGAACCAGGGAAGGGAGGGGATCCAGGGAGGCAGGGGATCCAGGGAAAGGTGAGCACCCAGGGAAAATGAGAACCCAGGGAAGAGAGGGCACGAAGGGAAGGGAGAATCCAGGGAAGGAAGAACATCCAAGGAAGGGAGAGAATCCAGAGAAGGGAAAGCATCCTAGGAAGGGAAAGTAGCCTGGGAAAGGTGAGAACATCCAGGGGAAAGAGAACATCCAGGGGAAAGAGAACATCCAGGAAAGAGAACATCCAGGAAAGAGAGAACATCCAGGGGAAAGAGAGAACATCCAGGGGAAAGAGAACATCCAGGGGAAAGAGAGAACATCCAGGAAAGAGAGAACATCCAGGGGAAGAGGAGCATTCATGGAAGAAGGAACATCCAGAGAAAAGAGAGAATCCAGGGGAAGAAGAAGATTCAAGGAAGGGAGAGAATCCTGGGAAGGCTGAGCACGGAGGGAAGGTGAGAACCCAGGGACAAGAGAACATCCAGGGGAAGGAGAGAATCCAGGGAATGTGAACACCCAGGGAAAGGTGAGGGTCCAGAAAAGGGAGCTCCAGCACTTGGCAGCAGCTCGGTTTTTATGGAAACCAGGAAAATCGTCCTTTATAAATCCCTGGGTGCTGCTCCTGCTCATTGCACCCTCTGCCTCCTCTTCCCTAAAAATTGAATTCCCGGGATGTGGGAGCAGAATGTGCCAGGTGGGTCCCTCAGCTTTTTCTTCCCTAAAAATTAAATCAGCTCCAGGGATGCAGCAGCAGGATGGGCCCATCCATGAGGATGCAGAAGGAGAAATTTGGGAATTCTGTGAGAAACCTCCACTGGAACAGCTCAGGGTGGGATTTTTGGGGTCGGGATCCTTGTGGGTCCCTTCCAAATGGGAATATCCACCGGGATGCTCCTCCCCTCGGGCCGGGGCATCCCCTGGGCGCTGCCTTTGGCAATTCCAGGCTCTCCATCCCCCGGGAATCCCGCAGGGCCCAGCTGATCCCGCCGGGATCCTGGCGGCATTCCCGAGCCCAATCCGGCCCATTGTTTTCCATCCGTCTGCCTGCAAATTGCTCCTAAATAACACAGTTTATCTTTGGCTGATTGAGGCGAAGAATTTTGCAATTACCCACAAACAAGGACATTCAGCAGCCCATGTTATTTGCATTTTTAAGGACCGAGGATTTTATATTTTTTATTTTTTTTTTTCATCCCTCTCCACGGGGTTTTAGCTAATGATGTTTTGGGTTGGAAATCAGGATTTCAAACATTTCAAACGTGATCACCTGCGTGGCTCCTCTCCCCCAAACCCCAAAACTCCTTCCAGCCCCATCCCATGAGCCCTCAGGCAGCTGGGGGAGAAAATGAATCCTAATTAATTAGGGGGAGAAACCCCTAAATTCTGCCTTTTTTTCAGGGCTTTTTGCCCATTATTTCCAGCTCTAAACTGCATTTAGGAGGGAAGAGCATCTTTGGAGCCAGCAGCAAACCCAGCACTGGTGGAACTGGTGCCAGTTTCCCTCTGGTGCACTCAGCCAGGGGTCAGTGGCCGCGTTTGGGCTTTTATTCCTTTTTTATCCTTTTTTATTCCTTTTTTATCCTTTTTTATTCCCTTTTTTCTCCCCCGACCTCCCCGCCCGGCTGCTCCATTAGGCCGGGCCGCCTCCTCCGGGCCCCTTTTTCTGCTCCAATTCCCTCCCCTCATTGATCACCTTGTCCAAACTTCTGCGGGGCTGAGGAAGAGGAGCAGGAGAAGAGCTGGAGAGGTTTAATTACTGCCTGCGCTGGCTGCCGGGGGTCCCAGAGCTGGATAAATGATTAATTACAGCCCGGCTGCAGCGCTGCTAATGCACTGAGTGCTCTCCCCCGTGAAATACCTGCGGGGAGAGGGGGGATTGCGGGGAAAACGCCTGGAACTGCCCCAGTTCTGAGTTTTCAGGAGTTTCCCGAGTTCCTTGTGAGAGGAAAAGAGGATTTGTGTTTGCAAAGCGTTGGGAAGGATGAAGGTTTGACAAGAAGGACTCACGGATGTGTGCGTGCTTGGCAGAAAGAAATCAGGATTTCAAACACTTCAAACTGAAATCAGGGTTTCAAACGTTTCAAACTGAAATCAGGATTTCAAACACTTCAAACTGAAATCAGGATTTCAAACACTTCAAACTGAAAACAGGATTTCAAACATTTTGAACTGAAATCAGGGTTTCAAATATCTCGAATCGAAATCAGGATTTCAAATATTTCTAATTGAAATCAGGATTTCAAACTGAAATCAGGATTTCAAACATTTTGAATCGAAATCAGGATTTCAAACATTTTGAATTGAAATCAGGATTTCAAACACTTCAAACTGAAATAAGAATTTCAAACATTTTGAACTGAAATCAGGATTTCAAACACTTCAAACTGAAATCAGAGTTTCAAACATTTCAAACTGAAATCAGGATTTCAAACATTTCGAATTGAAATCAGGATTTCAAACATTTCAAACTGAAATCAGGGTTTCAAACTGAAATCAGGATTTCAAACATTTCGAATTGAAATCAGGATTTCAAACACTTCAAACTGAAATCAGGATTTCAAACATTTCAAACTGAAATCAGGATTTCAAACATTTCGAATCGAAATCAGGGTTTCAAACACTTCAAATTGAAATCAGAGTTTCAAACATTTCGAATTGAATTCAGGATTTCAAATATTTCAAACTGAAATCAGGATTTCAAACGTGATCGCCTGCGTGGCTCCTCTCCCTCAGACCCCAAAACTCCCTCCAGCCCCATCCCATGGCAGCTGGGGGACAAAATTTAATCCTAAATTCTGCTCTTTTTTTGGGGGGGGGCTCTTTCCCCACTGTTAATGTGGGGAATATAGAATTCAATGTAGAATCTAAAAAGGGATGGGATCCATGGGATGGAGTGGGATGGGATGGGATGTTATGGGATGGGATGGGATGGGATAAAAAAGGGAGATTAAAAGGGGGAATGTTATGGGATGGGGATAGTATGGGGGGATCCAAAGGGAGAATATGATGGGGCGGATGAGTGTGGGAATGTTGTGGGAATGTTATGGGATGGGATGGGACAGGATCCATGGGATGGGATGGGATGGGATCGACGGGATGGGATAAAAAAGGGAGATAAAAAGAGGGAATATTATGGAATGGGGATAGTATGGGGGGATGCAAAGGGGGAATAGGATGGGGGGATGAGTGTGGGAATGTTATGGGATGTTATGGGGGAATACTGGGGGATGCCATGAGAGGGATGAGGTGGGATTGATGGAGAGTGCAAAGAGGGGATTTGATGAGGGATAGGATGGAGGGCATGAGATGGGAGAATGGGGATGTGATGGGGGGGATAAGTTGTGCAAGGATATTATGGGATGCAATGAAGGGCCAGCACACCCCAGGATTTAGAGCAGGATGAGCAGCAGGACACAGCCATGGGGACACCTGGCAGGGGAGGGGACACGAGCAGCAGGACACACCTGGCAGGGAGGGGACACGAGCAGCAGGACACAGCCATGGGGACACCTGGCAGGGAGGGGACACTGCAGCCACCTCGGTGCCAGGGAGGGGACACTGCAGCCACCTCGGTGCCGCAGGGACGGGGAGGGCTCGGGTCCCCTCCGCCCCCGGGCTGCCGAGCCGGCGCTTTTGTGCGCATCCATTACCGGAGCAGCTTTTGAGTGGAGCGGGGATCGCCTCCCTGGCCTTCAGCAAATGGCTTTTTCAAGGTGAACATCAGCTTTCTGCCAGAGCCGGGGCTTTTGGGAGCTTTTCAAAGAGCTGCCTTTATTCGGCAGCTGCGCTCCCTCAGCGGGATCGGGCAGAGAAAATCCCCGGCAGGAGGAGGAGGAGGAGGAGGGGGAAAAGGGGAAAAAGCCAGGCAGGAGAAAATGAGGAGAGGGGCAGAAGGAGTAGGGGGAAAAAGGGAAAAACCCAGGCAGGGGAATGAGAGGAGAGGGGAAAAGAGAAAAACCCAGGTAGGGAAATGAGAGGAGAGGGAAAAAGGGGAAAAACCCAGGTAGGGGAATGAGAGGAGAGGGAAAAAGGGGAAAAACCCAGGTAGGGGAATGAGAGGAGGAGGAAAATGGGAAAAACCCAGGCAAGGGAATGAGAGGAGGAGGAAAAGGGGGAAAACCCAGGTAGGGGAATGAGAGGAGAAGGAAAAAGGCAAAAATCCAGGCAGGGGAATGAGAGGAGAAGGAAAAAGGCAAAAACCCAGGCAAGGGAATGAGAAGAGAGGGGCAGAAGGAGCAGGAAAGGGGGAAAAACCCAGCCAGGGGAATGAGAGGAGAGGGGCAGGAGGAACAGGGGGGAAAACTCAACCAGGGGAAAGGGAGGAGGGGTAAAAGGGGAAAAACCCAGGCAGGAGAATGAGAGGAGAGGGGCAGGAGCAGGGAAGGCCCTGGGGGGATCCATGGGGATGTCCCGCGCTGTGGAGCTGTGCAGGGAGGTCGCACACCATGCAGGGAAGAAATCTGTGGAGAGAGGGAAGGAGGGCCGGAGAGAGTGGAATCACTGCTGGGTAGGGACAAGGACAGAGCCAGTCGGTGGCCCAGAGGCCGCTCCGGTAGCCCGAAGGCCGCTCCATTCGCAGCTTTCGGGGTGAGCGAGAGCTGAGAACAAAACGCGGGGATCAAAAGGGCAGCGAGCGCAGGAGGGAGGCAGAGCCGGCACGGAGGAAGGGCTGACGCTGGCGGTGACATCGCTGTCACCTCCCCGGTGCCCTCCGGGCCGTGCCCATCCCGTGCCCGCTCCCCGCGGAGCCGCCGGCCCTGGGCAGGGGCAGGAGGAGCCCGAGCGTTTCTGCATGAGCGGCGCCTCGGCTCACGCACAAGCGCCCGATTATCGCCCGATTATCGCCCGCATGGGCGGCCAAGCGAGCCCAGCCGGCCCCGGGGGTGCCCCGCACCCACCGCCAGCCCCTGCTGGGCCCCGTGGGGGTGTTGGTGCGCCAGGGTGGGGCTCGGATCGCGCCCTGGGAGCTTCCTTAGAGGTTTCGCTTCAGGATTTCAGGCCGGAAATGCAGAATTTTTTGGGTGGTTTGGGATGCTGGGGAAGGAAGGGTTGGTGGGGAGCTGGGGTTTCTGCAGGAGGTGGGAAAGTGGGATGAGGGAGGTGCCTGGCTGTGTGCCCACGGTGCCACCAGCCCCTCGGCCCTGCTGTCACAAGCAGGGTGGGAGAGGTGGCACAAGGGCAGGGCTGGGAGTGGTGGGGTCAGCATTCCATATCATCCCAGTATGATCCCAGTATGACCCCAGCATCATTCCAGCATCACCCCAGTATAAACCCAGCATCACCCCAGTATGATCCCAGTATCATTCCAGCATCACCCCAGTATGATCCCAGCATCACCCCAGTATGATCCCAGTATGATCCCAGTATGATCCCAGCATCATTCCAGAATCATTCCAGCATCACCCCAATATGATCCCAGTTTCACCCCAGTATGACCCCAGTATGATCCCAGTATCACCCCTGCATTGTCCCGGCAGTGTCCCAGCATCCCCCCACATCACCCCAGTATGATCCCAGCACCATCCCAGCACCATCCCAGCACCATCCCAGTATGATTCCAGCATCCCAGCATCACCCAGCATCATCACAGCACAACCGTGGCATCCCAGTGCCATCCCAGTATGATCCCAGCATCACCCCAGCATCACCCAGTACCATCCAGCACCATCCCAGTATGATCCCAGCGTCCCAGCACCATCCCAGCATCACCCATCACCATCCCAGTGCCATCCCAGCCCCATCCCAATATCACCCAGCATCACCCAGTGCCATCCCAGTATCACCCAGCACCATCCCAGTGCCATCCCAGTGCCATCCCAGTATCACTCAGCACCATCCCAGTGCCATCCCAGTGCCATCCCAGTATCACCCAGCCCCACCCCAGCATCCCAGGCAGGACCCCCGTTCCCTCCCGAGCCGGGAGCAGCGGCAGCACCTGGCTGCTCCATTCTGGGCTATATTTAGGAGGAATGTAGGGCAGGCTGGAGCATCCCAGGCCATCCCCTCCCCGCACGGAGCGCGGCATGTGAGGGCTGGGCCGGGCGCAGGGGGGCCCGAGGGGGCTGCTGCCCATCCGTGTGTGCCGGCACGCTCCGGCTCCGGCTCCGGCCAGCTGGCCCAGGGCTCCGGAGGTTTCTTCCCAAGGATTTTTGCCGTGGATGAGCGGTAACAAGGCTGTGAAGCACGCAGAATCAGCCCCAAATCTCTGGTGCCCCCCACCCCCGCTGCTCCTCCTTCCTGCTCCTGCTCCAGGGTTTGTTATTCCAGCTCGGTCACGCTGATCTCGTCTCAACAGAGGCCTTTGTTCTGCTGCTCCGGAGAGGTTTAATTCCCATTGTTGTCATTAGCACAGGAGTACAATGAAAGGTGAAGGGAGAAAATGGCTCTTGTCCCCCAGCTCCCTGGATTTCCGCAGTGGAGAGCAGGAGGGAGGCGCCAGCTCGGGGTCGGGAAGGATTTGACACCGGGGAGGGTGCTGGGAATCCCGGCTGAGCCAGGGGAGCAGGAGGTGCCACCCTGAGTGCTCCACATGGACACACGGCCCTTGGCTGGGCATGGTGGGAGCCCTTGGCTGCATCCCAGCAGCTCCCGGGTCTCTGGGAAACTGCTCTGGCCTTGTCTGCATCCCTGTGCTCATTCTCATCCCTATTCATCCCTATTCCCTGTGCTCATCCCGTTCCCTGTGTTCATCCCATTCCCTGTGCTCATCCCTATTCCCTGTGCTCATCCCTATTTCCTGTGTTTATCCCATTCCTTGTGCTCATTCTTACCCTTGTGCCCATCCCATTCCCTCTGCTCATCCCGTTCCTGCCCTCACCCCATTCCCTGTGCTCGTTCTCATCCCTGTGCCCATCCCATCCCCATTACCCACCCCCATTCCCCGTCCTCACTCCATTCCTTGTGCCCATCCCTGTTTCCTGTGTTCATCCCATTCTTTGTGCTCATTGCTATCCTTGTGCCCATCCCATTCCCTGTCCCCATCCCATCCCTGTGCCCATTCCATTCCCTGTGCCCATCCCTGCTCTCACCCCATTCCCTCTGCCCATCTCTGCTCTCACCCCATTCCCTGTGCTCATTCCCATTCCCTGTGTTCATCCCATTCCTTGTGCTCATCCCCATTCCCTCTGCCCATCCCATTATTTGTGCTCATTCTTATCCCTGTGCCCATCCCAATCCTTTTGCCCTTCCCATTCTTTGTGCTCATTCTTATTTCTGTCCTCACTTCATCCCTGTGCCCATCCCATTCCCTGCCCTCACCCCATCCCTGCGCAATCCCCATTCCCTGTGTTCATCCCATTCATTGTGCCCATCCCATTCCCTGTCCCCCTCACCCCATGTCCTGTGCCCATCCCCATCCCTGCCCTCACCCCCAGCACCCCCCCTGCCTCTCCAATCCCATTTTTTCCCATATTTTTGGTGGAATGGAGCCCATCACCCCCATCTTCCCCCAGGCTTGGCTCTGGCTGCCAGCAGGTTCCCAGCTGTCCCCTGTCCCCACCGTGGTGCCATTCCTGGTGCTCCTCTCCCTCATCCCACCCAACCCCTGCCCTGTCCCTCTGCCTCCCATCCCCAGCTGTGCCACCTCTGCTGTCACCTCCACTGTGCCACCACAGGATTTGCTCCACTGCGGGATCCCTGTGACACTGGGGCCACTCTGGGGCAGCTCCTGGGAATCCTGGGGTTTGGGATGTCCTGGATTGTGTGGGACAGCTGCCACCACCAGCCCCGAGGCCACCACGAGCCCCGAGGCCACCACACCCGATGATTTCTGGGCTGTTCCCATGGAAAGAGAGGAAACGGCACCGCCTGGGAAGCACTGAGATATTTATTTATTTATTTTTTAATTTTTCTTTTTTTGGGAGCTTCTGGCTGCTACAAAGAGCTCCAGCCTTGAAATCCTGAAATTCCAGCGAGGGATTTCCCCCCTCCCGCCGCCCTCCAGCCCCGCGGGCCCGGCCGGGGCGGAGTGGCCGCCGCAGATGGAGCCGATTGGGGCATTAAATTTAAAGAGCTGATTAAGTGCAATGAAAACCGTGTCAGCTCCTTGTCAGCCGGGAGAATGCGCCCGGGCTGCGGATTAGAGGCTGAGTGACGGCCGGGGATTGCGGGCAGACAGGCGATCCATCAGCCGGGGAGATCAGAGGGAAGCATTCCCGACCCTGCCATTCCCGATCTTGGCATTCCCGATCTTGACTTTCCCATTCCTGGCATTCCCTGCTGCTCCCTGGTCTCTGTCCCTGCCCTTTGTCACAGGTGTGGTGGCACCAGGCTGAGCTGGCAGCATGGATGGAAAGAAGGAGGAGCCAGACGTTCTCCAAAGGGTCATTCCTGCTCCTTGCTGAGCCCAAAAATGCCCCCAAAATCCCTCTATGGGATTCACCCTCCCGTGTTCCCCCAGTCCCTGGCCTGCAGAGATGAGGGGACAATGTGACAACGGGGACACGTGGGGGTGGTGACAGAGGAAGCGCAGGTGAGGCGGATCCACAGCATTTCCATCTCCACATTTCCACCTCTCCATTTCCATCTCTCCACATTTCTACCTCTCCATTTCCACCTCTCCCCATTTCCATCTCTCCTGTTTCCACCTCTCCACTTTTCCACTTCTCCCCATTTCCATCTCTTCCCATTTCCACCTCTCCACATTTCCACCTCTCCCAGTTCCCATCTCTCCCCATTTCCACCTCTCCACTTTTCCATCCATCATTTCCTTCTCTCCCCTTTTCTATCTCTCCTCTTTTCCACCTCTCCCCATTTCCATTTTTCCACCTGGCTGCTCCTTCCCCCACCGAATTCACCCCCAAAACTGTCCCACATTCCCAGGGAAGGCTCCAAGGATGCCCAGCTCGTGGTGCCAACACTCCCCACACCCAAACAGCCGAGCCGGGCTTGGATTTGGTGACAAACCCGCGGGGATCGGCCCACGCCGAGCTCTCCCTCCAATCCAGGGGCTCATCCAGAGCCTGCGGCTGCTCCTGGCAGCGCTCCTGGATCGTCAGCACTTCACACCTCCCTGCAATTCTCAGCCGGGAAAACAGGGATGGGCGCGGGGCCCTCCCACCCATCCCATGGAAATGCAGATCCCAGCAGCTCCAGCTTTTTTCCTGCTCTGTTCCACATCTGGAACATCTGGAGAAGCCGAGGTTGGGGTGATGGCTCAGCCCTGGCAGCCCCTGGAGCTGACCTGCCCTGAATCCGGGTATTATTTGTAACAGAAATAATAAATAATAAAAATCAACCTGTCTGTTCTTCACGGGGGCTCCAGCCCTTTCCCTCTCTTTCCCTCGGTTAATTAATTTAATGGCTTTTTGATTGCGGAGGGATTAGCTGGGAGCTATAGAATCTATATATAGAGGAGACTATAGATAGCACAGCAAAGTGAGAACAGCCCCCACTGCCCTGGAATTGGGGAGTTTGTGTGAAGAAAATTCATCCACAAACACCCGAGGTTTGTGGCCAAAAAGGAGACAGAGGAGTGCTGGAACTTTATTCCAATAAAGGCAGAGGCCATGGGGCATCCCCTGGGGTCTCTCCAATTTTTGGAGGATGCAGCCTCCTTTTTATCCCAAT
>JAWWLS010000098.1:4641419-4654872 GCA_035040975.1 Myioborus melanocephalus | reverse complement strand
TGCACCTGTTGCATTCCACAGCAGCAGATAATCAATGTTTACATTTTGTTCCTGAGACCTCTCAGCTTCTCAGGAGGGAAAATCCTAAGGAAAGGATTTTTCATAAAAGATGTCTGTGACACATCTGAGGCACAGCGGAGGAAAGCAGACCCAGTGTCTCAGTGATGGCACCCTCAGGCCGTGGGGAGCTGTCAGAGGAGCTCCATCGCTGTCCCCACCCCTGGAGCTGGCACGGGATGGGGACAGTGCCACCTTCCTCCAGCTCCTCCATCCCCGTGTCCCCTCTCCAGGGTTGCCAGCCCTCGTGGTCGCCGTCTCCGTTGGATTCACGCGGACCAAAGGCTACGGGACAGCGAGCTAGTACGTGGGGACAGGGGACAGGGGACACAGGGAGGTGGGGACAGGGGACAAGGAACACGGGGTGGTGGGTACAGAGGACACGGGGAGGGGCATGGTGGCTGCTGCAGGCCGGCTGGGAGCAGCTTCCAGCCCTGTGGTTGTCCCCTGACACACCACCCTCTGTCCCCTACAGCTGCTGGCTCTCGCTGGAGGGCGGTTTGCTCTACGCCTTTGTGGGACCCGCTGCTGTCATCGTGCTGGTGAGCCCTGGACCCCCCAAACCCCACCCTGGGGGGGCTGGTGGCAGCTGCTGCCGCGGGCAGGGGGCTCGGTGCCAGCCCTGAGCCCACCCTCCTGCAGGTGAACATGCTGGTGGGCATCATCGTCTTCAACAAGCTCATGTCCCGCGACGGCATTTCAGATAAGTCCAAAAAGCAGCGAGCTGGGTAAGTGCCCTGTGCCCCACGAGGGGGAGGGTCCCCGGGGCTGCCCCCCGACCCCCACACCCTGCCGGGGGCTGGGCATGGGGTGCCCAAGCAGCGGGCACGGGGTGGGGCAGATTTCACCGCATCAATGGGCGGCGGGGGCCAAGCCCGGGGTGAGCACAGCCCCTCCTTGTTGGGGGCTGCTGGAGGGGCAGAATTTGGGGGGCAGCCCCTCGGGGAAGGGGGGGGTCAGCAGGCCGCAGCCCCCCCTCCGCGCCCGCCTCCTCCCCTGCCGCTTGGCCACCCCGTCTCGCCATTAACAGCTGCCACCCTCGACTAACCCGACGCTCTCTTTCTTTCTCTCTCTCTTTCTTCTCCTCCTCCCATTTGCTTCTTGCCTGTGTCTGTCCATCCATCCACCCATCTGTCCATCCCCTCATCCTCCTGCCTTGCTCCCTCCCGTCTCCCCGTGCCTGCATCCCTCCTCCTCCTCCTCCTCCTCCTCCGCCTCCTCCTCCGCCTCCACCCCGCGTGGCCCGGTCCTGGCCGCGGGGCGCCGGGGGGGCGCTGGGCTCGTAGCTCCAAGCCCCCCCCGTGCGGCAGCCTGCTGCTGAAATGCACCAAGTGCGGCGTGGTGTCCAGCGCGGCCATGACCTCCGCCACCGCCAGCAGTGCCATGTTAGTGCCCGTCCCGCGCCCCCCGCCCCGAGCACAGCGCGGGGAGGGGGCTCTGGGCATCTTGGGGGGCGGGTTGGGGGTCCCCGAGGGGAAGGAAGGAAGGAAGGGTGACGCTGTGTGCTCGGGGCGGGGTGTCCCATCACGTCTGCATGGCATGGCTTCCCATGGCAGGTCACCTCATCGCTGGGGTTGGGGGGCTCATCTGGCCTCGGGATGGGGGGACCCTCGGGACCCTCTTCATGGAGTGTGGCTGTCAAAGTCGCCGCTCATGGGGGTTTGGTCACAACCGAGGCAGCCCCAAAATTCGCTGCTAAAAAAAAGAGAAAAAAAAATCCAAAAATTCCCCTCTCTGCTGTTCTGGTGGCCGTGGGTGGGTGGCGGTGTCCCCGTGTCCCCCCAGCACCCTGTGGCTGTGTGGGGACAGGGACACACCTGGGGAGGGGGCTGGAACCCACAGATCCCCTCAACCCTCAGTTCCCAGCCAGCGCTGGCTTGGGGACACCGAGGCCGAGGGGACAGCTGTGTCACACAGCCCCGGCCATGCTCGTGGGGCGCGGGGCAAAGCTCGGGGGGCTGCTGCGGGGAGGGGGGGGCGATGCTCGGGGGGCTGTCCCGGGGCAGCCCCGCCCTGCGGGCTCACCCCGGCCCCTCTCTCCCTGCGCCAGGGCATCGCTGTGGAGCTCCTGCGTGGTCCTGCCTCTGCTGGCGCTGACCTGGATGTCGGCCGTGCTCGCCATGACCGACCGGCGCTCCATCCTCTTCCAGGTCCTCTTCGCCGTCTTCAACTCCGTCCAGGGCTTCGTCATCATCACCGTGCACGGCTTCCTGCGCCGAGAGGTGGGGGCGGCGCCGGAGGGGCGCCGGGGGACAGCCCTGGCCGCGGGGCCGTGACCGGCTCTGTCCCCGCAGGTCCAGGACGTGGTCAAGTGTCAGATGGGGGGGTGCAGGAGCGAGGAGAATGAGAACTCGCCCGACTCCTGCAAGAACGGGCAGGTGCAGATCCTGGTGAGTGGGTCCCCCCCTGGAGACCCCCGCCCGCCGCTGCCCGTGCCCGGCCATGGTGCTTCATTTCCCCGTCTCTGTCCCTCTCTTTCTCTCCTCTCTGTCTCGCTCTCTCCCTTCTTTCTGGATTTTTATAGACAGATTTTGAAAAGGACGTTGACCTGGCGTGTCAGACAGGTGAGCTCCCCTCTGGTGGCACCGTGCCACACCTGGGAGGGACAGGCAGCACGAGCCAGGGGGGGGTCCCTCCTGTGCCCCCCACCCTCCGTGGGACCCTCAGGGCCGGCTCTGACCCCGCTCCCTGCCCACACAGTGCTGTTCAAAGAGGTGAACACCTGCAACCCCGCCACCATCACGGGCACCTTGTCCCGCATCTCCCTGGATGGAGACGAAGACCCCAAGCTCAACACCACCTCGGAGGGCGGCCTGGGCTTCTCCAGCCTGCCCGGCAACATCCCCCCCACCAGCATCCTGGTGCAGGTGCCCAAGATGACACCGAACGTGGTGGCGGGTCTGACCGAGCTGGGCGAGCCGCCGGCGCAGCAGCTCGGCCTGGAGGCGCCGGGTCCCGTTTACCTGTGCACCGAGAGCAGCCTGAGGCCCCTGGAATACGGCTGGATCCGGGCCCCCGAGCCCCCCCGAGAGAGCGATTACATGATGCTGCCCCGGCGCACCGGCAGCCTCAAGCCCTTCCCCCGGGAGGAGGGAACGCTCGGCGGTGCCGGAACGGAGGAGGCGGTGCCCGGCGGGACGGGGCGCCCGGCGGCCGAAGGGGACGCCTATCCCGGCTTTGTGGCCGTGGATCACGTCAATGTGAACCTCAACCAGCCCTACGCCACGGTGAAGGCGCCCTACGGCCTGCAGTTCAAGCAGCACCCCACGGTGAGGCAGATCCTGGCCTCGGAGCTGTCGGAGCGCAGCCGCACCATGCCCCGCACCGTGCCCGGCTCTGCCATGAAAGTGGGGTCCCTGGAGGTGAGCGGGGGGCTGGTGCCCGTGTGGGGAGGGATGTGTGTGCCCAGGACACGAGTGCACGTGTAGGGTTGCATGAATTCCCCCTGTTCTCCCCCTCTGGCCATCCCAGCCTTGGCCGGATGAGCTCTGTGTCCCCAGCCGGGCATGGATTGGGGCTGGCATGAGCCCCTAAACCTTGTTCCTCCTCATCCTGGCCCTGCAAAGACCTTTCCCTTTTCTTCTCCATCTCCTCCCCTGCTCCTGCCTGTCCCCCTGCCAGAGGAAGAGGTTGCGGTACTCTGACCTGGACTTCGAGGTAAGCCCTGCCATGGAGGTGGCACCGGTGCCATCGTGGGGGACTGATCCAGGTTGTCCCCACTCCCTGTGCTCCACCAGCAGCTCCTGAGCTCTGAGGGGTTTAGACCAGGCAGTACCAAGCCTTGGTTCTGGATTAAAACACCGATGATGAGCATGGAGTGAGCTCTGCTACTGCTCTGGGATGCCCCAAGAAGGCAGGGATGGGGACAGGGATGGGGACAGGGGACAGTGCCGAGGGACAGCAGGCAGAGCCGATGGCCACAGGCCCTGCTCTGCCCCCGCAGAAGGTGATGCACACACGGAAACGCCACTCGGAGCTCTACCACGAGCTCAACCAGAAATTCCACACGCTGGACCGGTACCGGGCTCCGTCCACCGGCTCCTCCAAGGTGAGGTCCTGGAGGCCCCGTCCTGCCCTGGTGTGCACCCTGCCAGCCTTTACCTCCTCCTGCATGGACTGTGGCACCCCGGGGAGACTCAGGGCACCCAGGGGCGCCGCCGGGGGCTGAGCGCTGGGGTTTTTCCGCAGCGAGAAAAGCGGTGGAGCGTCTCCTCGGGCGGCGGGGACAAGAGCACGGCCAACGTAAGTCCTGACCCGCCCTGGGGGTGTTGTGGAGAGGGCAGGAGGTGGCTGTGGCACAGAGCTTGGCCACAGCTGCCCCCTCACCCTGCAGGATGTGACCAGCCCCGAGGAGCAGCGGCCGAAAGCTCCGGCAGCGCCGCCCAAGCCATGGAGCACATTCAAGGCGATGACGCTGGGCTCGCTGCCCAGCGCCCAGCGGGACCGGCTGGAGCTGTGCAGGGCAGACTGGGACAGCCCCTGTGCCGGCCTGGATGCGGCCGACGGCGATTTCCAGACGGAGGTGTGAGCCCCGGAGGTGCGAGCCCCGCGCCCGCCGCCACCGCCGCCGCCGCCCCGGGAGCCGCCGCGCTGGGTTTGCTCCGAGCTCCGGGGCAGCCGGGGGGTCCCTGCCCCTCGGGAGAGCCGCCTCCCACTCGTCCTCATGCGGTTCCTCCTCCTGCCACCCCCAGGACGCGGGTGTGGAGGGGACCCGCGCCCTCTCCCCCCTCCCCATCCCCAAAATGCTCACCCACGCTCACGCCTGCGCCCCAACCCCCGGGGCAGGACCGGCCCGTGGAGGCCCTCAGACCTTTGTTCTTTTCTACCGGGATGTTTCTTCACGCCGTGCACCGTGTGCACGCGAGCGGCCGCCCCCCGGGACCCCCCCCAAAAACACCCCGGGAGCCCCGCGGCCGCCCCCTCCCAGCCCTCCCCACCGTTCCCCACCCCACGGGGCAGGTGCTGTCGTTGTTGGAAATAAAAGTTCACTCTCTGTGGTGCCGTGGGGCTGCGGCCGCTGCCTCGTGCTTCGCCTGGGGGTGGCTGTCACCTGGTGTCACCCAGCGTCACCCCGCTCTGCCTGCATCCCCTTGTCCCAAGAATCCCCCCCTGAGCAGGGCTGATCCTGCACCCACACGCTGCAAATGAGCATCTGATCATGGGAGCCAGGAGTGGTAATTATGGAGTAATTAATCTGTGAGTAAATTAGGAATTTTGGAGGTTATCACCACGTGGAGTTGCTCCAGGTGAGCTGCCCGGCACTGTGGGAGCATCCAGAGATGGAGATGGGAGCTCCAGCAGGAGCAGCAGCTGTGGGTGGGAATGGCCAGAGCAGGAGCTGGGTCAGGACAGTGGTGCTGGAGGAGGGGACATCTCTGCTGGTGGCTCTGGGCACGTCTGGGATGAGAGATTGGGATCCATGGTGGGATCATGGCACCAAAACCCTCCTGCTGTGAGTGCTCCTCCATGGTGGGAGCAGATCCTGGTCACA
This sequence comes from Myioborus melanocephalus, assembly GCA_035040975.1. Classification (NCBI taxonomy): domain Eukaryota; kingdom Metazoa; phylum Chordata; class Aves; order Passeriformes; family Parulidae; genus Myioborus; species Myioborus melanocephalus. The sequence goes on along the minus strand of JAWWLS010000098.1, from coordinate 4,649,324 downwards.
GCCCTTTTCCCGCTGGGAAAAGCCTCCTGAGCTTCCTGAGGGCTTCCCTTGGACAGGACAGGTTTGGGAAGAGCAAAGGACCCATCCCAGTTTGGGCTGGTGGCCACTGCCCAGTTCAGCCCATGGGACAGGACAGGGCAGCTCCCAGCCCCAGCACTGGGACAGGATGTGACCCTTGGAGTGGGGGTCCTCTCCCCAGCGCCCCCAGGAGATGGAAGTCCCAATTTCATAGCCCAGTTCATCCCAGCAGTGCCCAGTTCAGGTTTGGGGCTATGGGAGAAGCCGTTTGGGTTCCAACGTGGTGATGGGAGTGACGAGGAGGGGGTGGAAGGAGCCAAATTATTCCACTGCCAGCTCCTAAGGGGGATCCAGCTGCGTGGGGAGGGGGCTGGCATGAACACGAGGACTTTGGCTGCCCGTGCCTGGGGTCAGGATCATGGGTGACAGATCCTGGGGCTCCTGTGGGGCTCCCAGCCCCATGCAGGGTGTGGGTCAGGGTCACCATCCCCTCCTTGGGGTGTCCCCTCGCTGGTCCCTAATTCTACTGGAAAATTCTGCTGGAATTCTGCTGCAGCCACATCCTCCAGCTCTGGTTTCTCAGAGCTGCCACGCACTGGGATCCCCCCCCAGCCCTCCCCTGCTTTGGGGGATCCGGGGCCTGCTCCAGCTCCCCTCCTCTCCTTTCCCAGCCAAACGCGGCCGCGAGAGGCAGCGTCAGGGTTTCCTGGGGCATCTGTTGGCAATTAGCAGCTTTTATTACTCATGGAGACGCCAGATGGGGCGAGGGAACAGAGCCCGGGCCAGAGGCACAGGCTCGTGGTGCGTCCCACATAAGGGGACAAGGGACAACCCTCAGTCCTGCCAGACAGCGGGGACAGGATGGGTCAGAGCAGATCCCAGAGCTCTGGAGCCGTTTTCCATCTGCCGGACTGAGTCCCCCCAGTGCCAAAAATGTGAATTTTGGGGGGCGGAAATGATGGAGAAGCGGCTCTGAGGCTGCGCCGCCGAGGGGGAACGGGAACTCCCATCGGAGCTTCTCCCTCTGCTCCCCGTGAAAGAAACTTCACCAAAAAGAGGCAAAAAGTGCTGTTCTAGCGCCGCGGGTACAAACGGCCCTGGGAAGCTGGAAAGAATTCCTGCAGCGCTTTCCTTCCTGGCTGGAATTAGGCGGGGAGGGGAGGGGGAATTGTGCCTGGGTTGAAGCAGAAATTAATGCTGAGCCGCTGGAGCCCTCCGTCCTGCCAGTCAGGGGGTACGGGGTGGATCAGAGCAGATCCCAGAGTTCTGGAGCTGTTTTCCATCTGCAGCTCCCATCGGAGCCAGGCTGAGTCACCCCAGTGCCAAAAATGTGAATTTTGGGGGGCGGAAATGATGGAGAAGCTGCTCTGAGGCTTCTCCCTCCACTCCCCGCGAAAGAAACTTCACCAAAAAGAGGCAAAAAGTGCTGTTCTAGCACCGCGGCTACAAACGGCCCTGGGAAGCTGGAAAGAATTCCTGCAGCGTTTTCCTTCCTGGCTGGAATTAGGCGGGGAGGAGGGAGGGGGGAATTGTGCCTGGATTGAAGCAGAAATTAATGCTGAGCCTCTGAAATCCTCACCGCAGGAATTCCCTCCTGTGCCTTGTCCAGCTGCCTCTGAGCCAGCGTGGTCCGGCCGGCGTCATCCCAACCCTCATTCCCTGGATTTGGGGAGCCTTTTGGGGGGGTGCTGAGACGTGGGGAGCCCCCAGGGTAACAAAACCGCCGCGTTGCTCGGAGGCAAAATTGTCTCCAGCCCCAAAATTGTCTCCAGCCCCAAAATTATCGGGCTCTGCTCCGGCTCGTGTTTTTTGGCAGGCGGCGCGGCAGTTTCTTGGAAGCACAGCGCGCCTCTGCTTTTTCCATGATGGGATGGAGGGTGGGCTGCAGGATCCTGCTTTCCATCCCCCCGCTGGGCGCCGCTCCAAGCCGGAGTTCTGGGGAGGCGGGATCCGGCTTCTTTCTGCCTCTGGAAATGCCGATGCCGTGCTCTGGAACAGGAGCCGCACGGAGCGGGGTTTTCCACGCCGCTGCCGCCTTTGGGGATGTCGGGGTCGCTTTGTGCCGCCGGGCTGGGGACAAAGAAACCAAGGGAGCACCATGGGAAGTGAGGGAAACTCAATTGTAAACCCTCCGAAGGGTTTTGCAGATGAGTTGAGGATCCTGGGAGATGCAGAGGATGGGATGAGGCTTCATCCCTGCTCTGCTCTGGGGTTGGGGTGGGATGTGGGGCCGGTTTTGGGTACACAAACCAGGTTCATCGCTGCTGGGTGGCCCCAAACAAAGAAGAGCTTGAGGAGAACGATCATCCCAAACGAGAGAACAGAGGGAAATTCTCTGCGTTTTCGTTCCCACTTGCTTTAATTACCCTTAATTACTTCAGCAGGCACCTCGCGGGAGCGTTGTCACCACGTCGCCGGGGCTGGCTGGGGTTGCCCACGACAGCTTATTTACTGCCTCTGCACGAGCAGCAGTTGTTAATTAGCGACTTTATTGAGATCCATGCGTCCCTCACGCATCTCTAAAGCTGCAGCCTGAACAGATCCATCACAATTTGGGAGAAAACGCAGCTGGGCCATCCTGAGGGTCCCTGTGCCACCCCAGCACGGTGACACAGCCATGGAGATGCCAGCAGATGCTTTGCACCCTCCAGACCTAAAATTACATGAGCTGGGTTTGTTCCCTGCCTGGTTTTGGGGGATCAGGGCGGCCTGGCACGCACGGGAACGGGAGGGTGGGGCAGCCAGGCCCCGGGGCAGCATTCCAGGCTGGCACATCCCGGGATCCTTCCAGGGCTTGGCAGGGCTCTGGGAAACCAGCAGGACGCGGGAGCAGCGGCGGTGCCAGCGGCAGGGATGGTGGTGGCAGCGATCCCGTCTCATCGCTCTGACCCCGGGGCACCTCGCCCTGAGCCAGACTGTCCCCAAGCCACCCCCGAGGCGCAGGGAGGGGACAGCAGCTCCGCGTCACACAGCGGGATGCCAGCCCTCGGGGTCTGCCCGGAGCTGCTCCCTGGGCCGTGCCCGTGGAGGAGCATCCTTGAGGGACGCCGTCCTTCCTTGGGGACACATTCTGGCCAGCGGTGCCACCAGCGGGTGCCCTCAGCGACATGCGGGGAGGAAGAGCCGCTCCACAGAGGGGGCAGACAGGGAATGGGATGTGATACACCCACCCTGGGATTGGAGTTCCCCTTGTCTGGCCCGGAGTGGGGAAGGAGGGTGGGGAGGGAGCGGAGGCGCCGCCGGGAGAGGCGGAGGAGGAGGAGGAGGAGGAGGAGGAGGAGGAGGAGGAGGGCGGGGATGCGAAGGCGGCTCCCCCCGGGTTTGGGGGGGGTGGTGCGGGGGGCGGGCAGCGCTTGGGGGGCGGCTCGGGCTCCCCCCGGAGGGAGGCGGGGAAGGCGGCGGGGGCGGCTCCCGGTGTCCCGCACTCCACCGGAGTTCCCGGTGTCCCGCCGAGGAGTTCCCGGTGTCCCGCACCCCCCCAGAGCCCCGTCCCCACCGAGCCCCGCGCAGGTGAGCCCCGGGCAGCGCCGCACCGGAGGTGGGCGGAGCGGCGCTGGACGGGACGGGACGGGACGAGGGGGATTCCCCGTTAATCCCCGGCGTTAATCACGCCCCGGGGCCGCGGGGACCCGCCGGTGCGGAGGGTGCGGCGCGGGGAAGGCGGGGAGCGGCCGGGGGGAGCTGCAGGGGTGGCACAAGGGGTGGCACGGGCAGTGCCAGGCCAGCAGAGCCGGGTGACAGCACAAGGGACAACGGTGAAGGAATTGTGGGGGGACAGGGGGGCTGGGAAGGAGAGCTGGGGGTGCCAGAGAGCCCCGAGCAGGCGGGGCAGGGGTGGCTCTGCAGCCGGGGGTGCCGAGGGATGTGCGGGGGTGAAGGACGGGGATGTCCCGCTCTGGCAGCAGCCCCGGAGCCGAGGGTGTCCGTCTGTCCCGGCTCCGGGCCCCGCCGGCAGCCCCAGCTTGCCTCGTGGCAGGAAGCAGGAGGGAGGCCAGGTCGGGGTGACCTGCGGGGATACCCCGACCTGATTTCATCTCCCGGGATCCACACGGGACCGGGAGGTGCTGAGACCTTCCCGGGTGGGTGCACCCGGTTCCACTCTGGGGAACTTCAGTCACTGCATTTCTGAATGTTTGGTGTAAATTTGGGCGCTGGCCTTTGACACCCAGGGATGCTGGGATGCTGAGGCTTGGGGTGGGTGTGGAGCAGAGGGATGGGGGCCACAGTGACCCCCCAAAACATCACCAAGCCGTTCCCAGGAGGGTCAGTGCCACTCCATGCGGGTGGCTTTCCTGGTGTGGGCAACCTCATGGGCCACCAGGTGCCCATCTCGGGGTGTCTCCCTTGCAGGTGGCCCTGAGGGCCCTGAGCCTCTGCCACGGGCACCATGAGGGGTCTCTGGGCCCTGGTGCTCACCGGGCTCATCAGCGCCTGCCAGGGGAGGGAGCCGCTGCCAGCAGAAGGTAAGGAACACCGGGGGAAGGGCTTGGGAGCCACCTCCCTCCTCCTCTGTCCCTGTCCCAGCTGGGTCAGACCAGGGGTGGCAGAGCAGAGGTGACCGCAGTGAGATGTGACAGCACCGGAGTGGTGGCTCCAGAGTGAGTGCCAGGCTTTGCTCAGCATCTCCCACAGCCAGGGGGCCAGGGGTGGCAGAGCAGAGGTGCCCACAGACACCGTGAGCTCTGCCAGGACAGGAGTGGGGACTCCAGAGTGAGTGCCAGGCTTTGCTCAGCATCTCACACAGCCAGGGGGCCAGGGGTGGCACAGCAGAGGTCACAGACACCGTGAGCTGTGCCTGGACCAGAGTGGTGGCTCCAGAGTGAGCTCCGGGGCTTTGCTCAGCATCCCCCACGGGCAGGGGGCCAGGGAGAGCGGATCCGAGTGATCCCGGCTGCGGGGAGCCACCCTGGGACACCCCAACACCGCCCCCACAGCCCTGGCATGGGGAGGGATGGGGTTTGGTGACACTCGGTGACAGCCAGGACAGCGCGGCTGGAGCTGGATCCGGGCGGGGCAGGTGAGCCGGGACAGGGCAGGGTGAGGATGCACGGAGCTCCTGAGGGGGGTTTGGCCTCCAGCTGCAAATCCTGAAGAGATTTGGCCATGATCCACACCGTGGTGCAGGGCTGGGGGTGTCCAGGTGCAGCTGGGGACACGGGGACAATGGCTGAGGATGGGAACGGGGATGGGAGCAGGGACAGGGAACAGGGATGGGGACAGGGATGGGGAAATGAGGATGGGAAAAGGGATGGGGGAATGGGGATGGGGACAGGGACAAGGAACAGGGACAGAAAGCAGGGATGGAAACAGGGATGGGAGAATTGGGATGGAACGGGAACAGGGGAACAGGGACAGAAACAGGGACAGGGATGGGAACAGGGACAGGGGAGCAGGGAACAGGAACAGGGACAGGGACAGGGATGGGAACAGGGACAGGGGAACAGGGACAGGGAACAGGAACAGGGACAGAGGAACAGGGAACAGGAACAGGGACAGGGATGGGAACAGGAACAGGGACAGGGATGGGAACAGGGACAGGGGAACAGGGAACAGGAACAGGGACAGGGACAGGGATGGGAACAGGGACAGGAGGAGGGATGGGGTAACTGGGATGGGACACCGGGATGGGAGCAGGGGATGGGGACAGGGACAAGGAACAGGGATGGGAGATCAGGGATGGGGACAGGGATGGCGAGCAGGGATGGGGACAGGGAACAGGGATGGAAACAGGGACGGGGAACAGAGATGGGTCCCGGTGTGGGATGAGCCCCTGGCTCCGGGGGAGGAGCCACTGGAAGCGACACCGGGGTTGCATCAGGCTCGGTGGGGGTGGAGGGCTGGCTCAGCCCGGGAGAGGACACTGTCACTGTCACTGTCACTGTCACTGTCACTGTCACCCGCTCCTGCTGCCCACTACAGCATGGCCTTGCGTGTCCCGGCCTCTCCTGAGGGACAAAACCAAGATTTTCCCTTTCCAGAGCTGGGAGAGGCTCCAGAGGACTGGCACTTGGGTGATTTATGCTCCTTGGTGTCCCCTGCCCTGCTGAGGGTGAGGGGCCTCTGCCCTGGCTGTGACATTCACTGCTGTGACATTGGCCCAGGCATGTCCCCACAGCACTGCTGGCCCCTGCTCAGCCTGGGCCACAACCACGGTGGTGCCAAGCTCTTGACAGAGGTGGGGAGGGTCTGGGGGGGGCTCAGAGACCCCCAGGAACATCAAGAAAGAGGTGGGAGAATCTTCGGTGCCCATCCTGCTCCAGGGCCGCTTTGCATGGAGACAAAACAAATCCCTCCCTACCCCCCTTGTTTACTCCTTTATCTCGCACCTCCCAACATCTGGCGCATCTGGAGGTGGCTCGGTGCTGCCGGCGCTGTGATTTATCCCTGCAAGCAGCAGCAGCACCCCCGTGACCGCCCCTGACACGGCATTTCCTGCTCCTCAGCCTGGGGCTGGACCCTCACGCCTGTCCCCGAGGGCCACCGGCTCGGGAAGGGACAGGAAGGGACAGATGTCGATGGCGCTGTGGGTGTCCCTGGCAGCCGTCCCGGTCTCCTGATGCTGATTGCAGCCGCGAGGCTGTCTGCAGGCAAAACAGCCAGAGCTGGGAAAGCATTGCACCTGTGGGAGGCAGCAGCGCCAGCTCTGTCCCCTCTGAAGCTCTGTCCCCTCCAAAGCTGTGTCCCCTCTCAATCTCTATCCCCTCCCAAGCTCTGTCCCCTCCCCAGCTCTGTCCCCTCTGAAGCTTTGTCCCCTCCCAAGCTCTGTCCTGTCCTAAGCTGTGTCGCCTCCCAATCTGTCCCCTCCGAAGCTCTGTCTCCTCCCAATCTTTCTCCCCTCCCAATCTCTGTCCCCTCTGAAGATCTGTCCCCTCCCAATCTCTGTCCCTTCCCAATTCTGTCCCCTCCCAGTCTCTATCCCCTCTGAAGCTCTGTTCTGTCCCAATCTTTGTCCCATCCAAAGCTCTGTCCCCTCTGAAGCTCTGACCCCTCCCAAGCTCTGACCCCTCCCAATCTCTGTCCCCTCCCAATCTCTGCCCCCTCTCAATCTCTGTCCCCTCCCCAGCTCTGTCCCCTCCCAATCTCTGTCCCCTCTCAATCTCTGTCCCCTCTCAATCTCTGTCCCCTCCCCAGCTCTGTCCCCTCTCAATCTCTGTCCCCTCTCAAGCTCTGTCCCCTCCCCAGCTCTGTCCCCTCCCAATCTCTGTCCCCTCCCAAGCTCTGTCCTCTCTGAAGCAGGGTTTGCTTGCTCTGCGCTGCCTCGGGGGGCTGGGGCTGGCTCCTGGCAGCACCCCCAGACCCTCCTGGGCTTGGGGAGCTCTGTGTGGTGCCACCCTGCGTGTCCCACCACGCCTGGGGACGCGGCAGTGACAGTGATGTGCTGGTTTGCCCCACAGGGGAGCTGTGCCCGCAGCTCTGGGACGAGGATCTGCTTGGGGACAAGTACGAGAATGTCACAGGTAAGAAAAGACCCTCTCAGGGATGCCCCGACACCCCAGGATGGGCTCTGTGACCTGCCTGGGGACTGTCACCTGCCCCAGGGCCGGGTTTTATGTCCCCTGCTCTGTCCCGCAGGTTTTAACCTGGTTAAAAGGTTCGACCTGATGAAGATCTCATCCATCAAGAAGATCCACAGTGCCCGGGGGCCGGCGGTGCTGCGCCTGGGCACCGTGCCCCTGGTCCAGCCCACGCAGTGAGTGACCCTGGGTGACCCATGAAATGGCCTTGAGTGGCCTGTGGGGTGGCCCTGAGTGACCCTCAGGTGACCCAAAGCTCCTCCAGGTGTAAATTTGGGGTCTGGGTGCAGCTGGGTTGTGACAGTGTTCACAGGGGTCTGAGGATGAGGGAAGAGACGAGGATCTGACTCCATGTTTCAGAAGGCTTGATTTA
>JAWWLS010000098.1:4573655-4585954 GCA_035040975.1 Myioborus melanocephalus | reverse complement strand
AAGTGTCTGTGGGGTGAAACACCACACACCCAGCCAGCCCAAAGTGTCTGTGGGGTGAAACACCACACACCCAGCCACCCAAAGTGTCTGTGGGGTGAAACACCACACACCCAGCCAGCCCAAAGTGTCTGTGGGGTGAAACACCACAGTGCCGCTGTTTGGTTCAGACACAGGAGCCAGACAAGCCAAGGCACGTCCAGTCCACAATATTGATAACAACGATATCTTACGATTTTTCTCACCTTGCTGTGGGCGTAGACGACGGAGCCCAGCAGCTTCCAGGTGCCGCCGCGGCGGTCCATGCGCACCATGCGCAGGATCTGCAGGAAGCGCATGCTGCGCAGCGCCGACGTGGCAAAGATGTTGCCCTGCGTGCCCGCGGCGATGACGGCCACCGAGGCGATGAAGACGATGAAATCTGAGGGGACAAAGAGGCTCAGGGGGGTACGTGAGTTATCCAGAATTTCACCCAAAAAAATCAAACTTGTCATGTTGTAGTAATGTGTTATATTGTTAATTTAGTATTGTAAAGTCATCATGTTGTACTAATGTGTTGTATTGTTCATTTATTGTTGCATTAGCTGGTAAAGCAGGTTGTCCCAAATTCGGCCCATAAAAATCAATGTTGTCATGTTGTACTAATGTGTTCTATTGTTGATTTATTATTGTAAAGTTGCCCTGGCAGACAGGGCGGTGCCAAGCTAGAAATTGGCAAACTTTGCTGGATTTCTTCAAAACTAAAGTTGGCAGCAACAAGGAATCAACAGGTCCTTAGACCCCAAATGCCACCTTTAATCTGATCCCCAGACCCTGAGGAAATTATTTCTTTTTCCCATGGAAAATGGACTCTGTTTGTGGCCACTCGCCCTGGCCGGCAGGAAAGCGCTTAGCTCAAAATTGCCAAACTTTGCTGGATTTCTCCAAAACTAAAGCTGCCAGCAACCAGGACCCTGAAAGTCCTTAGAGCCCCAAACACCACCTTTAATCTGACACCCAGACCCTGAGGAAATGATTTCTTTTTCCCATGGAAAATGGCCTCCATTTGCAGCCACTTGCCCTGGCAGACAGGGCAGTACCAAGCTAGAAATTGGCAAACTTTGCTGGATTTCTTCAAAACTAAAGTTGGCAGCAACGAGGAATCAACAGGTCCTTAGACCCCAAATGCCACCTTTAATCTGATCCCCAGACCCTGAGGAAATTATTTCTTTTTCCCATGGAGAATGGACTCTGTTTGTGGCCACTCACCCTGGCTGACAGGAAGGCGCTTAGCTCAAAATTGCCAAACTTTGCTGGATTTCTCCAAAACTAAAGCTGCCAGCAACCAGGACCCTGCAAGTCCTTAGAGCCCCAAACACCACCTTCAACCTGATCCCCAGACCCGATGGAAATGATTTATTTTTCCCATGGAAAATGGCCTCCATTTGTGGCCCCTTGCCCTGGCAGACAGGGCGGTACCAAGCTAGAAACCGGCAAACTTTGCTGGATTTCTCCAAAACTAAAGCTGCCAGCAACGAGGACCCTGAAAGTCCTTAGAGCCCCAAACAGCACCTTTAATCTGACACCCAGACCCGATGGAAATGATTTCTTTTCCCGTGCCAGCCCGTACCTATCACGCAGAAGGGTTTCCTGGCGAAGCGGAAGCGCCCGCGCCAGCCGCGGTAGCGGCAGCAGCAGCCGGCGGCCCACACGCGGATGATGTACTCCATGCCGAACACCACGATCATCACAAACTCCTGCCAGGGAAAAAAGGGGGGAAAAGGGGGTAGGAAGAGTGAAAGGGCTGAGATTTGATGGGGGGAAAGTGAATCAGGCTGAGCACGGCACGAGGTGGCTGCAGCAATGCTGGCGGAGCTGCCCCAGGGGATGAGGGTGATGGGACGGAGCTGTCGGCGCTGTGAGGGAATCGCTGCTCTCCTCCTCACCCCGAGCTGGGTCCTTTTCCTCCTCTGTCAGCATTGTCCTCCTACCTCTCGCACAAACAAGCCCCCGTTCTGCTTACTCGCAGGAAAGTCACAAGGACCTTCCCAATTTAGTCTCCGTCACTCGGGAGAAGTCCCTGCGTCAGCTCTTTCTGACAGTTTGGGGGAAAGTTGCCTTTTTTAGCCCCTCGTGCCCTGCCTGTTCCAGCGGTTTTTGCAAGGAGGGGACAATGGTGGGATGGAGAGACAATGGTGGGATGGGCCCTGGTGACACCCACGGCCAGGCCACCCCCGAGGTGCCACCGGGCCATCAGTGACTGGTGATGAGGTCACAGGCGTTCTGCCCGCGATTTTACCCAATTATTTTAGGATATAAAGTGGGGAGAGGAAATCCGAGCAGCAGCCCCGCTCCTGAATAACTCACCAGGATGAAGAGGCACTCGTTGGCCAATTTCTGGTGCTCCTGGATGGTGGAGAAGACAGACAGCACCAGGCAGCTGAAGACGAGGAGGAATCTGGAAGGACAAAGTGTCAGTGGGGGCACAGGGACAGCCAGGGGACCCCAACCCACAGTGCTACCCCCAGTCACAGCCTGACCCCCCAGTCAAGAGCTCCCCAGGCCGTGGCAGAGCCACTGGGGACACGTTTTGCCTCTAGATGGTGGCATGGAGCCTTTGGGGAGCCCAGGAGCTGCCGTGGGGCTCGGTGCCAGCTCTGGCGCAGCCCTGCAGCTCCTTCATTAAAGGCAGGGAGGGACACGGGGGTCTGGCACTGTGCAGGGCTCTGGTGCTGCAGGAAGGGCACCAGAGCTTCTCAGGACTGTCCCCAGCATCACTGCCACCGTGGGGACCTGCCAGCAACACCTGGGAGGTGTCAAACCAGGGGAAAATTCCCAGGAACAGCTCTGAGGCTGCTCCTCCCTGAGCGCTCAGGCACGAGGGGCTTTGGCCCATTTAAAATAAGGAGGGGAATTAAAATAAAAAAGGAAAAAGAAAAAGAAAAAAAAAAAAGAAAAAGAAAAAGAAAAAAAGAAAGTCGACTCTGAAGCTGAAGCAAATGAAACCTCCAAAAATACATTTTTTTCCCCTGATCCAGCGATTCTAAAAAAGGAAAGCGGAGGGCTTGTGCCACCGGCCCACGTGACACAAAGGGCCACTCGCTGCTCCATCACCACTGCTCTGCGATGGCACCAGGGACCATGGGCACACCACCCTGGGTGGCACTGGCACGGCCTGGCTGAGCCCTGGTGGCCCTGGCACCTTGGTGGCACCCATCTCAGCCCCATGGCTGTGTTCTCATGGTGACAATGCCCAGAGGCCACCAGGAGTGGATAGAACCTCCCCAAAACAACAATGAAATCCTGTTGGGGAAGGAGAAATCTCCTCAATTAATCCGGGGGTTGTGGGGGGCTCAGCCCCTCCTCAGGAGGACGTTCCCATCTCTTTGTGTTGCTGATGTGGGATTTTGGGGCAGAACCAGCTGCCTGGGCCATCAGAGGGGTGAATCCTGTCCCAACTGTGGCACTGGGAAGGCACCAGGGGACACAGCAGAGAGGGGACAATGCTCTGTCCCTCAGTGGGACCCCTCCCCACTGACCCCACAGCCCCGTGTGGGGCTGGGGGCTCTCAAACCCAGCCCTACCATGAGGGGCATGAGGGTGGCACAGCCTAAGGGGACAGCTGGGCCCTTTTCCCCAAAATGCTGCTGGAGGTGGGACCGACAGCAAAAAAATCCTCAGGAATGGGAGAAGGGCTGGATGCAGAGCAGGGAGGAGGGAGAGCTGGAGCCAGGGGTGTCACAGCCATGTCACCACCCTGTCCTCCCCGCACTGCTGCTCTCCCAGGCAAGGCAGAAGCTTGGAGCCAGCTCCTGCTCCCTCTGAATTATTAATTGGGGTTTTTTTTTCCTCCAGCACAGCAGTTCTGGAGTGAAACCCCACAGGGAACAGCAGCACCCCCGTGGCACGGGCGGGAGGTGCCAGGCCCTGAGCTGAGGAGCAAAACACGGCCCAGGGCAGAGCTCAGAGCTTCGTGCATCATCAGCAAGAAAAGATTATCCAGGCAGGAATTAGCAGGCAATTACACGGGCAGCGAAGCACAAAGCAGAGGAGAAGGCAGAAATCTCCCAGCCTGCAAAGATTTGTGCCCCTTCAGCCAAGATTTGTGCCCCTTCTGCCAAGATTTGTGCCCCTTTGCCTCATGCAGAGAGCCTGGGCACACGAGCACCACCGTGATGGGGTGGGGAAAGCTCCCAGGCAGCATCCCGCAGGATTTGGGGAAGGATCCAGGCAGGAGAGGCCCCACGGGGCCGGCTGGGAAAGGAACTCTCTGGGAACACATCACCTGCTCGGAATTAACTCGCAAAGCCTGGGCAAACGCCCCGTCCCGGCTGCCGGCGGCGCTTAAGCGGCTTAGGGAAGGGTCAGATGGCTGAAGGCAGCGAGGGGAGCCAGGAACCTGCATCCCCCGTCCCTGCCGGGCAGGAATTCCGCTCTACCAAACACCCAGGGGGGGTTTACACCCTAAACCCTCCATCAAACCACCCTGAGAGGAGCCAGGAACCAGCATCCCTCATCCCTGCCGGGCAGGAATTCTGCTCTACCAAACATCCAGAGGGATTTTTACACCCTCAGCCCTCCATCAAACCATCCTGAGAGGAGCCAGGAACCTGCATCCCTCATCCCTCCCGGGCAGGAATTCTGCTCTACCAAACACCCAGAGGGGGTTTTAGGGTTTTACACCCTCAGCCCTGCACCAACACTGGCAGGGCTGTCCCTGTCCCACTTTGCCCTCGTCCCGGGGTTGGCATGGGGGTGACACTGGCCCTGGCAGGGCTGTCCTGGTCCCCACTTTCTCAAATTCCTGGGGGTGGCACTGGCCCTGGCAGGGCTGCCCCTGTTCCTGTTCTGCCCTTGCCATGGGACTGGCATGGGGGTGACACTGGCCCTGGCAGGGCTGTCTTGATCCCTGCTTTCCCAAACCCCTGGCAGTGGCATGAGGGTGACACCAACCCCATCAAGGCTGTCCTGGTCCCAGTTTGCCCTCAACCCAGGATTGGCATGGGGATGGCACCAGCCCTGGCAGGGCTGTCCTGGTCCCCACTTTCCCAAACCCCCCCGGGGACTGGCAGTGCCAGGCTGCCATCCCAGCTCGCTGCTCTTCCCACCTTCCAAGAGGAGCTGGAAAACCCAGGAATGCTGGAAGAGGAATGGGGAGGGGGCAGAGAGAGGGACAGGAGTTCCAGGGCATCCCCAGAGCAGAGGCTGAGCTGGTTCTTCACCTCTCCCAAATAAAATTCCCATTTCCAGCCCCCTCCCTGTGGGATCCCCCCCTTTCCCAGCCTGGACACAGGGACAGGACCCAGCAGGAGCAGAGCCCGGCCCCAGCAGCAGTGAAACCTCCCCGAAACAATAAAGAAAACCCGGCGGGGAAGGCGAAATCTCCTCCATTAATCTTCATTAGGGTGGGCTCTGCCATCTGCTGCCGCCCGAGCCGGCCCAGGTGAGCAGGGAAAGCTGCTGAGCTCAGGGGAAGCAGGGCCAAGCCGGCCTCTCTGCATGGGCAGGCGGGCACCACTTGGCTCCCAGTGCCCCCAAAACACCGCTGGGCAAAGGGGCTGCACCCCAAAACAGCCCGGGATGAGACAAAGGAGCGGGATCCTCGGAGTTTGTGGGGTGGGAATCCCAGGATTCATCCCCAAATTCTCGGGATTGGCACAGGGGTGGCACCAGCACTGGCAGAGTTGTCCTGGTCCTTGCTTTGCCCTCGCCCTGGGGTTGGCATGAGGGTGATACCAGCCCTGGCAGAGCTGTCCTGGTCCTGCTTTGTCTTTGCCCTAGGATTGGCATGGGGGTGACACCAACCCTGGCAGGGCTGTCCCAGTCCCACTTTGCCCTCAAACTGGCATTGGCAAGGGAGTGGCACTGACCCTGGCACGGGTGTCCTGGTCCCTCCTCTGCCCAAACCCCCGAGGTTGGCACGGGGGTGACACCAGCACTGACAGGGCTGTCCTAGTCCCCACTTTCCCAAATCCCCGGGGTTGGCACGGGGGTGGCACCAGCCTTGTCCCTGTCCCATTTTGCCCTCACCCTGGGGTTGGCACAGGGATGGCATCGGCCCTGGCAGGGCTTTCCTTGTCCTTGCTTTGCCCTCACCCCGGGGTTGGCACGGGGGTGTCACCAGCCTTGTCCCGGTCCCATTTTACCCTCACCCCGGGGTTGGCACGGGGATGGCACCAGCCCTGTCCCGGTCCCGCTTTGCCCTCACCCCGCGGGGATGCCCCGGGCAGGGGCACAGGCAGCGATAACTCAGCACAAGGCAAACGCCCCCGGCGCAGGACAGACAGCTCCGCCGCGGGGTGAGCGGGCAAACCGGCTCTGGGAAGGCACGGATCCCTTCCCTGGCAGCATCACAGCGCCTAAACCAGCTGTGCCACCGCTGGAAATTCGGCATGTCCACCAAAACTGCCCGCGCAGAGCTCCAGCGGGGATGGGGACGGCGTTTCACCCTGCCGGCTCCCCAGGCCGCGAGGTTCGGCTCGGTCTGCAGCTGTATAAACAGCACACGGCATAAATCCCCGTCCCTCGGCCCCGCAGCCCTCCCGGAGAGGTGGAGCAGGGGGATATAAATAACCCGGCTGTGCCGGCCCTGTTTGCGCCCGTAACCATGGCACGGAGCGTCCCACGCCGCCCAGAAGAGAAGCAGAAAAGCTCCGGGAGTGTTTCCCCACGGGCAGAGGCGCAGCAAAGCCCGGCACACGCTCAGAGCCCGACCCCGAGGCGTTATCAGAGCTGTTATCAGGAGGATGATGCTCTCAGAACCCCAGGGAGGAAGCAGCACACGGGATGTCCCCCGAGATGTTATCAGAGCTTTTGTCAGGAAGGTGATGCTCTCAGAGCCCCAGGGAAGAAGCAGCACACGGGATGTCCCCCGAGATGTTATCAGAGCTGTTATCAGGAGGGTGCTGCTCTCGGAGCCCCTCAGCCCCAGCACAGAAGTACCCCGGGATGTCCCCGAGCTGTTATCAGAGCTGTTATCAGGAAGGTGATGCACCCAGAGCCCCTCAGCCCCAGCACAGAAGCAGCCAGGGATGTCCCCGAGCTGTTATCAGGAGGGTGCTGCTCTCAGAGCCCCAGAGAAGAAGCAGCACGGGATGTTATCGGAGCTGTTATCAGGAGGACGCTGCTCTCGGAGCCCCTCAGCCCCAGCGGAGAGGCAGACCAGGATGTCCCCCGAGATGTTATCAGAGCTGTTATCAGGAGGGTGATGCTCTCAGAACTCCAGGGAAGAGGCAAGAGGCAGCCCGGGCTGTCCCCCGAGCTGTTATCAGGAAGGTGATGCTCCCAGACCCCAGCACAGAGGCAGCCCGGGATGTTATCAGAGCTGTTATCAGCAGGGCGATGCTCCCAGACCCCAGCACAGAGGCAGCCCGGGCTGTCCCCAGCACCCTGGGGAACGCTGGAAGCAAAGCCGGGGTGCAAATCCTCTCCCCCACCGCACGACAGCACCCACAGGGTGACACCCCACATGTGGGTGACACCCCACAGAGCACGCGAGCCCTAAAATCCCGGTGTTTTTTGGGAGGAGAATCTCGCTGGTGGCACCCCCCGTGCCCGCGGGGAGGTCACAAGGCTCCTGCGGCCGTGCCAAGGCGCTCACACGGAGCAGCCGGGATAGTTTTGCTCTTGGATCATCTGGCAAGGAACGGGCTGGAGCGGGGGGGGAAGGAGCCAGAGTGTTTTCTGAGGCACCCCAGCAGAGAGAGAGATCCGGGCTGTCACCCTCTGCCAGCACCTGGGGGGACATCTGGGGTACAGCGGTGTGGGTGGCCCCAAAGATGGGACCCTCAGAGAGTGGAGGAGAGGTTTGGGATCAAACTGAGGGGGGACAAAGAAGCAAAAACTCTCCAGCATCACCCACTGGGGTGCCAAACTGGCACCTCCTGCGCTGGTTTGGAGGGTCCAGAGGGAGAGGGAAGAGGGAAAAAGGAAAAAAACCAGAAGGAAAAATCAATGCACCGTTTCATGTTGCGCCGAAGCCGCTTAATTTTATGCCCTGGTGACACCACATGGGGCTGGGGAAAGTGCTGTGCCGGCTTCTCCTGCCGCTGGCACTGCCCCTGCAGCAGCTCCCGTTTCAGCCCCGGGCAAGGTGGCCCTGGGGGCACAGCCTGAGTCCCTCTGGGGTGGCCATGCCACCACCCAGCTGGGGACACACCGGTGACAGCGAGCTAAAAACCTCCAATGAGCTAAATTCAAAGAGGTGGAAGGGTTGAGAGTTAAATTCAAGAGTTTAAGAGAGGCTGAAGAGTTAAATTCAAGTTTAATAGAGGCTGAAGAGTTAAATTCAAGTTTAAGAGAGGCTGAAGAGTTAAATTCAAGATTTTAAGAGAGGCTGAAGAGTTAAATTCAAGAGTTTAAGAGAGGTGGAAGAGTTAAATTCAAGAGGTTTTCCCAAACAGGCGGTGGGGACTCAGCGCTGAGCAGGGATGGAAGGATTTTCCTGCAATCCATGCTGGGCTCCGGGTATAGGAATTGCCCTGGTGGTGTTGGCAAGGGCTGGGCACGGGCCGTGGTGGCACTGCCAGCATGGCAAGGGGGTTTTCTGGCTCTCCAAGCAGTGCTGGAGGGATCTGACACAGGCTGGCACAGCCCCATCCTGCCCTCCACATCCCTCTGGAGCAGCAGCCAGGCTCAGGGATGCTCCAGGAGGTTCAGGCTGCCACCACCCCGCTCCCGGGCCGAAGGGGGACACATCCCACTGCCACCACCCCAAACCAGCCGGGATTTCCCACTGGAGGCCAACCCTGAGCAGGGACAGCCCGTGCCTGGCATCCCTCACCCCGTGCCAGGCTTGCCATGCGACGGTGCCACTACAACGACACCAAATACCTGGCAGGGACAGGGCTCCTGTCCATCCCCTCGGGGAAATTCCTCTCCCAAACGGGAAATGAACCCAAACAACCAAGGAAATTCCTCTCCCAGATGGGAAATGAACCCCAACAACCAAGGAAATTCCTCTCCCAGGTGGGAAATAAACCCCAACAGCAGCGCAGGGAGCTGGGCCTGGCACAGGGGATGCTGCTCCAGGCAGGGGATTGCGGCTGTTCCTGGTGCTTTCTGCTGGTTCAGGCTTCCCGAATTTGCTCCAGGTGAAACTGTTCTGCATGGAAATGCTCCTCCAGGACCGGCAAAAGTGCTGAGCCCAGCTCTTGGTGCCGTTTCATAACCATGGGCACCCGCAGACCCGGGGAATTTGGGAGGCTGGAGGGTGGGCAGGGACAAGCCACAATGGGAATAGCTGGAATTAGACACCTGGAAAAACGCATGGAGCAACTCCAGGCTGCAAAAAACCCCTGGCAGGGCAGCCCCTGCCCACGGGCACGCAGCTGTGCCCGTGCCAAGCTCTGCCGGGAGCAGGGAAGAGCCTTCCCGCCCGCTAACGAGGAGGAGATTGGAAAAAGGAAGTTCTTATTTCGCCTCCTGGCTCTAAAGCCTCTGGCTTAATGCTCTGGGCTCCCTCCCGGATTTGCTCCGTAAGCTCCAGGGCTGGGAGTTCTCATTCCAGGCGGGCGAGGCTCGGCTTGGTGAGGCCGGGCAGAACCTCCCTGTATGGGCTGGAGGGGCTGGAGGGGCTGGGGGACCCCTCGGAACTCGGATTTCCACCTGCACGGGCTCCCATGTCCTCACCACCCCCGTCCCGGAGCATGGGGGGCTTTGGGGACACCCATCAGACCCCAAAAGTGGCTCCAATCCCTCCTGACCCCCACCCCGGGCAGAGCTGCTGCAGAAACGATTCAGTCACCGAACCACGGAGCCCAGAGCAGGCGCTGGGATAAGATTTGGGATCAATTCGCCCGAGACAGAAAGAGGCTGAAGTCGGTCAATAAACGCGATGGGCTCGGCCCCGCTCCGGGGAGGGAAGCGCGTCACTTCTCAGCGGGTATTTCCATTTTAGCCGCTTCCAGCCCTGTCCCGGAGCCAGCCCGCTCGGGGGAGGCAGCGCCGGGGCTCGGTTTGTGCCACCAGCGCTGCCCCGACCCCAGGGCTCCATCCCCTCCCGTGCCTCAGGGGAGGAAGAGGAGGGGGCAACACCTTCCTCCTCTCTTGTTAAAACCCAGGGATTGCGGCACACAAATCATCCCCGACAACTTCAGAGCCGCTGCAACAGCTTCGCAGCTCCCATCTGCTGCGAGAGAGAGAGAGAGAGAGAAGGAAAAAAAAAACCCAACAAAAAAAAACTTGGAAGAAGCCAGAAATGAGCAACATTACGGGAGAGGCTTCGCAGAACAGATGTCCGCACCTTGCACCCACCGCGGCGTCTTCCCACAGGATTCGGGGGGTCCCTGGCAGGACTCTGCCCTGCAGCTGCCTAAAATTAAGCGAGCGAGTGAACAAAAAGCCTCCCCAGCAAAGGCTGGAGACGTTTGGCTGCTGCTGCTGCCGGCGGCTGCACATCTTGTGGAACAAAGCCCAGAGCCCAGGAGCTGGGGCCAGCACGGTGGGGTGGCAGGGGAGGGACTGGGGGAGTTCTGCAAACGGGGCCGCTTGTGCCAGGTGGGTTTTTTTAGGGTAAAACAGGCTCAGACTGGTGGAGGATGCTCAGGGATGGATATCCCAGCTGGGAGATGAGCAGGGGCACAGCTCTTCCACATGCCATGGGGGTGTGTGTGTGTGTGCCATCCATCACCACTGCCCGCCCTGGGGGCTCTTGGGGGGGCTCTGAAAAATGGGGCCGTTTGTGCCAGGTGCTTTTTCTTGGGGTAAAACAGGCCTAGACTGGTGGAGGATGCTCAGGGGTGGGTGAGCAGGGGCACAGTTTTCCCACATGCCATGGTTGTGTGTGTGCCATCCATCCCCACTGCCTGCCTTGGGGGCGCTTAGCGGGGGCTCTGCAAATGGGGCCGCTTGTGCCACGTTGTTGTTTTTGGGGTAAAACTGGTGGAGGATGCTCAGGGGTGGATGGGCAGGGGCACAGCTCTCCCACATCCCATGGGTGTGTTTGTGCCATCCATCCCCGCTGCCTGCCCTGCCAGGGGTTCTGGCTCTCTTTCCCTGCTGGAAAAGCTCTTCCCAGGGTGGGATTTTCCACGCAGGGATTCTGGCGGTGGGAGCCCGCTCTGGAGGTGTGGTTTACAAATGGGCCCCGGGCTCGTGTCCCGGCTCCCTGGGGAGCTCCAGGTGCCCTTTCCTCCAGTGACAAATTCCCGCTGCCAGCTCGATGTGCTAACTTAGGCAAGACCCATTTTCCTGCCTCTTAACGAGCTCCGGCTCCCGCAGCACCCCAGGAACGACGCAGCCCCGCGGCACCGCTCCAGGTGAGAGCGAAAGAGGCAAAATTTTCCCTCATGGCCTCACAGGAGGTCCGTGCCCACACCTGGAACAAACCAGGCAAGGAGGGAAAACACCTCCTGCCCCACGGCTGCGATGTCCCAGCACTGTCCCCAGCTCGTGGTTTGGGACAATCCCAAGAATGGAGCCCCCTCTGTCCCTGCAGCCTCCAGGTGTGTTGGGGCTGCTGTCACAGCCCCCCGAGGTAACAAACCCGAGGGGGTGCAGCTGTTCTGAGCCCTGAGCTGAGCCCGCATGCCAGGAGCCGTGGGATGCTCGGATCCAGGGAGGGAAGCTGGAGCAGAGCTCAGGAAAACACCGGGAGCAGGGAAAGGAGCAGGTGCGCTCCTGGGAACATCCCTGTGGCCATGGGGAGGGATTTCCAGCGCTGGGGATCCACGGGGAGCCGGGAATGGGCGCAGCTCTCGGGGTACAGCGGGGACAGGATCACCGGAAGCGGCTCTGGGGTGGCATTTGTGCCTTGTCCCAGCAGTGCTACAGGTACAGGACAGCAGAGCGTCCCCGCTCCCACCCACAGCTGTCAACCCCCGCCTTTGAGTGTCCCCCCACGCGCAGAGACCCCACAAAGCGGGACGGCGACGCGGTGACGCCGGGAAGGGACTCTGGGCCACCCCGGAGGTTCAGTCCCATCCCCGGGGACGCGCTCAGCCCCTCGCCACCGACCCGGCACCGGCTCCGGGGCAGGAGCGGCACCGGGGCACCACGGACCCACCCCGGGTGGCGGATCCCAGGACCGGCACCGGCTCGGGGGCAGGAGCGGCACCGGAGAAACTTCGCGGTGGAGCCGGGGGGGCTCTCCCGGTACCCCCGGCACTCCTTCCCCGGGCAGCCCCGGGGCTGCGGGTCCCTGTAACCTCCCGCCGGTGCTCGGTACTCACATGAAGACGTGGTAGATGAACGCCCAGCCGCGGGGCCGCTCCAGCACGTTGTAGAGGCAGTTCTGGAGGCGGCGGCGGCAGCAGCGCGGGGCCCCGGCGGGGCGGGGGGCGGCCCCGGGGCGCGGCCCCGCCAGCAGCCCCCGGCGGCGGGGA
>JAWWLS010000098.1:4531602-4557763 GCA_035040975.1 Myioborus melanocephalus | reverse complement strand
TGTTCCTGAGGCCTCTCAGCTTCTCAGGAGGAAAAATCCTAAGGAAAGGATTTTTCATAAAAGTTGTCTGCGACACAGGGGAGCAGGGCTCAGGGTAGGGCATCCCTGGGAAGCAGCAGCTCTGCTTTTTCCTGAGGCTTCCTCATCCCTGGGCTTCCTTTTCAAGCATCCTGGAGCCAAACCCTCCCTTCTGTCCCTCTTTTCCCTCTGAAATACCAAATGGGGATCAAAAGTTGTGCCCTAAGTCTGAATTCCCAGCCAGCAGCAGCAGCTGGGGACAAACCCCAAGGTGGCCCCTGATCCTGCTGGGCTGGAGATGCTGGGAATGGGAAGAGCTGCCCCGTGTCCCCTGTCCTGTCCCTCTTGTCCCTGTTCATTCAGCTGGTCCTGAATAAATCCCAGCAGGAGGGAAGTTCAGGGAAAGGGAGAGGGAAAGGGGAAAGGGGAGATGGGAAAGGGAAAAGGGGAAAGGGGAAAGGGGAAAGGAGAGGGAAAAGGGGAAAGGGGAAGGGGAAAGGGGAAAGGGGAAAGGGGAAAGGGAAAGGAGAAAGGGGAAGGTGTGGTTGGACCCCTCAGTTCCTGGCCCCTGCTCCCTCCTGTCCCAGCCTCTCCTTGTCCTGGGGATCACCTGGGTAAATCCCAGCCTTATTCCCATCACGAGGGATAAAATCCCAGTGACAGGGATGGAACCAATGGGGAGGAGGAGCTCCCACCCCGATCTCTCCAAGCTCCTTCCCATCCTCGGAGCCCCCAATTCCCAACAAACCAGGCACCCAGTGGGACTCAGTGTGTGTGGATGGGGCTGCCCGGATCCCACTGGTGATGGGGACACGGGGCTGTGGCTGTCCCCAGGGGGAGGTGACCACCAGGCATGTCCCCCCTTGCAGGAGATGTCCACGTGGGCATGGCTGAGCGCAACGGGCAGCTCGAGGTGGACGTGATCCAGGCCAGGGGGCTCATCCCGAAGATGGGCTCCAAGTGCATCCCTGGTAGGTGCCCGTGGAGGGAGAGGGGGTTTGGGTGCTGGGATCATCCCAGGGTCCTGCTCCACGCCCCTGCTGGTCCCTGTTTCCCACGGCAGCCACCTATGTGAAGGTTTACCTGCTGGAGAACGGCGTCTGCCTGGCCAAGAAGAAGACCAAGGTGGTGAAGAAAACCTGTGACCCCTCGTACCAGCAGCCCCTGCTCTTCGAGGAGAGTCCCCAGGGCAAAGTCCTGCAGGTGGGCAGGGACACTTTCCCCTGTCCCAGGTGGCTCTGAGCCCCATCCAGCCTTTCCTTGGATGCTGCCAGGGGTGGGACAGCCGCAGTTTCTGTGGGCTGTGATGCCCTCCTTGGAGCTGGGATGTTCTCCTTGAGGTCTGGCTGCCCTCCTTGGGGTCTGGAATGTTCTCAAGGTCTGGGATGCCCTGCTTAGGGTTGGGATGCTCTCCTTGGGGTTGGGATTCTCTCCTTGGGGTTGGGATGTTCTCCTTGGGGTTGGGATGTTCTCCTTGAGGTTGGGATGGCCTCTTTGGGGTTGGGATGTTCTCCTTGGGGTTGGGATGTTCTCCTTGGGGTTGGGATGTTCTCCTTGAGGTTGGGATGGCCTCTTTGGGATCTGGAATGCCCTGCTTAGAGTTGGGATGCTCTCCTTGAGGTTGGGATGGCCTCTTTGGGATCTGGAATGCCCTGCTTAGAGTTGGGATGCTCTCCTTGGGGTTGGGATGGTTTCCCCAAGTTTGGGATGTTCTCCTTGAGGTCTGGAATGATCTCCTTGAGGTTGGGATGTTCTCCTTGGGGTTGGGATGTTCTCCTTGGGGTTGGGATGGCCTCCTTGAGGTTGGGATGTTCTCCTTGGGGTTGGGATGTTCTCCTTGGGGTTGGGATGTTCTCCTTGAGGTTGGGATGTTCTCCTTGGGGCTGGGATGTTCTCCTTGGGGTTGGGATGGCCTCTTTGGGATCTGGAATGCCCCGTGCCAGCACCTCCCCACCCTGACAAGGTGAGAGGAGCAATTCCAGGGATCCCCAGAGCCCTTCCTGCCACGCCTCAGACCTTCCCAAGCCCGGGTTTTCCGTCTGGGCAGGATTTCCCCACATTTCCCAGCTCCATCCCCCTCCCCTGCCCACAGGTGATCGTCTGGGGCGATTACGGGCGCATGGACCACAAGTGCTTCATGGGGATGGCCCAGATCATCCTGGAGGAGCTGGATCTCTCCAGCGCCGTCTCGGGCTGGTACAAACTCTTCCCAACCTCCTCCCTGGCCGACTCCAGCATCGGACCCCTGACCCGCCGCCTCTCCCAGTCCTCCCTGGAGAGCTCCACCAGCCCCTCCTGCCCATAGAGAGGCTGGGATGGGCAAGGAGACACCCAACCCAAGCAGACCTTGCAGAACTGGTCGTGGAGAGCTGTAAATATCCTTCTTTTTCTTTTTTTTCTTTTAATTTTTAATTTTCAATCTCCTTCCCCCACAAAAAAATCTGCCCTGGATGCCCTCCCTGGGAAAGGAGAGGGAGCAAGGACTGGGTGTGAGGCAGGGGGGAAGGAGAGGTGAAAATTCCCTGCCTGAGGGCTGCGACTGCCAACGAGCCCAGACTGTTCCCAGACCTCGTCCTGGCAGCTCCCAGCTCTCTCCCAACCCTGCTGGGAGCTGCTCAGCCTGCCCGAGGACGAGGTTCCTTTTTCCTGCCTCGGCGTTGGGATGGTTTCCTCAAGTTTGGGATGCTCTCCTCGAGGTCTGGGATGGCCTCTTCGGGATCTGGAATTCCCTCCTCGAGGTCTGGGATGGCCTCTTTGGGGTCTGGAATTCCCTCCTCGAGGTCTGCCCTCTTCAGGATCTGGAACGTCCTCCTTGAGGTCTGGGATGGCCTCTTCGGGATCTGGAATTCCCTCCTTGAGGTCTGGGATGGCCTCTTTGGGATCTGGAACGCCCTCCTCGAGGTCTGGGATGGCCTCTTTGGGGTCTGGAGTTCCCTCCTCGAGGTCTGGGCTGGCCTCTTTGGGGTCTGGAGTTCCCTCCTCAAGGTCTGGGATGGCCTGTTTGGGATCTGGAGTGCCCTCCTCGAGGTCTGGAATGGCCTCTTTGAGGTCTGGAGTTCCCTCCTCGAGGTCTGGGATGGCCTGTTTGGGGTCTGGAATTCCCTCCTCGAGGTCTGGGATGGCCTCTGGGGTCTGGAATTCCCTCCTCGAGGTCTCCCTTTCCCTGCCTCCCAGGAAGAGGTGGCTTCCCAAGGGGGAAAACCCCACGGGACTCAGAACAGATCCAACTCAGCACTATATTTTTTTTTGTTGTTTTCCAAGGAATGTAGCATCTTCTCTTATGTAGCTTTGCCACGTGCTAACAACACATTCACTGCAATACCCAAGAGAACTCCGGATGGACCGGGAACATCTGCCAGTCTCATCCCGTTTGGTCGCTTTCCCAGCACTTTTGGTGGCCATTTCCCTGCCTTTTTTTTTTTTAATTTTTTTTTTCCCCCACAATTTTTTGGGGGTTTTTTTTTGGGTTTTCCCGGGAGCATGTAGCCTGTGACCATTGCCAAAGCAAGAGGGGACAGGGAAAGGGGCACTGGCCTCCCCTCGGTGTCCACTGGGCTCCTCCTCGTGTCCAGCCAAAACCAGACCCAAAGGACAAACTCTGGGAATGCCTCGTGGGAGGAGGGAGAAGGTGACACAGCAGAGCAGGAGCACCAGGATCCTGGTGGGTCAGCTGCCTCCCAGCCCCTTCCTTCCCAGCTGGAGGGCTGGGATGTTCTCCTTGGAGCTGAGATGTTCTCCTCGAGGTCTGGAACGCTCTCCTTGGAGCTGAGATCTCCTCCTTGGAGCAGAGATGTCCTCCTTGAGGTCTGGAATGTTCTCCTTGCAGCTAGGATCTCCTCGAGGTCTGGAATGCTCTCCTTGGAGCTGAAATGTTCTCCTTGGAGCTGAGATGTTCTCCTTGAGGCGTGGAATGCTCTCCTTGGAGCTGGGATCTCCTTCTTGGAGCTGAGATGTTCTCCTCAAGGTCTGGAATGTTCTCCTTAGAGCTGACATCTCCTCCTTGGAGCTGAGGTGTTCTCGAGGTCTGGAATGCTGTTCTTGGAGTACAGATGTCCTCCTTGAGGTCTGGAATGCCCTCCTCGGAGCAGAGATCTCCTCCTTGGAGCAGAGATGTCCTCCTCGAGGTCTGGAATGTTCTCCTCGGGTCTCGGATGTCCTCCTTGAGGTCTGGCTGTCCCTCCTTGGGGTCTGGGAAATCCCTGCTTGGGGTTGGGATGTTCTCCTCGAGGTCTGGAATGCTCTCCTTGAGGTTGGGATTCCCTCCCTGAGGGATGGGATGACCTTCCCAAGATCTTGGATCCCCTCCTGGAGATGCCCTCCTTGGAGCTGGGATCTCCTCCTCCTCCAGACCAGGCTGTCCTCCTCAAGCTCTGGGATTCCCTTCCCAGGTTCTGGGATTCCCAAGCTCTGGGATTCCCTTCCTGGGCTCTGGGATTCCCTTCCCAAATTCTGGGATTCGCTTCCCAGGCTCTGGGATTCCCAAGTTCTGGGATTCCCAAGTTCTGGGATTCCCAAACTGGGATTCCCAAGTTCTGGTATTCCCAAGTTCTGGATTCCCTTCCCAAGTTCTGGGATTCCCTTCCCAGGCTCTGGGATTTCCTTCCCAGGTTCTGGGATTCCCAAGTTCTGGGATTCCCTTCCCAAGCTCTGGGATTCCCAAGCTCTGGGATTCCAAAGTTCTGGGATTCCCAAGCTCTGGTATTCCCAAGTTCTGGAATTCCCTTCCCAAGTTCTGGGATTCCCTTCCCAAGTTCTGGGATTCCCTTCCCGGGCTCCAGCACGCTCCCCTCGAGGTCTGGGACACCCTTGGGGCTGGGACTCCCTTCTGGAGATCTGGGACGCCCTCCTGGATGCTTGAATTCCAGTCAGGAGCAGAGTCCAACCCTGGTTCTCTCCAGGGGGACACCTCAAGAGCAGCTCTGGAATTCGGGGGACAGACAGAGGAGTTCCTTAGCGGGGTGAGCGTTTTTGGGGTTTTTTTTTGTTTGTTTTGTTTGTTTTTCCAAGCAGCATTTTGGTTCCCTCCGATGGGATCCAGTTCTTGTAGCAAACCCGAGAATTAACGGAAGCTTTTTTTGAAGGTGCCTATTGAAATTTGCTGAAATTACTCAGGGGAGACACCACTAGAAACTCTTGGTTTCTTCATCAAATATTTCCTAAATCCAATGACTGTCCTGAAGGATCAGTTCCCAAGAGAGAAGGAACAAAATCCCGACAACACCAAAAGTTGAGGAGACTGGAAGAGGACAAGAGGTTCATGGGGAATTTCATGGGGCTGGCTCTGACCTTCAGTCTTCACCACAAAGCACCCCACAGCACGGCTGGGGGTTTTTATAGGATTATTTCTTGGCAAAACACGGAATTCCACGATGCACAGAGCACAACAAACCCACCTGGGCTTCTCCTGGTGGCGCCGGGAATGAAGAACCAGCTCAGCCACAGCAGAACAAACCCAAACCTGAAGGAAAAGACTGTTGGGATGAAGCTGTTCCCTCCACAAACCCGACCCTAGACCTGGGGGTCCATAAAACCAAACCTGGGAATCCTCAACCCCAAACCTGGGGCTCCATAAAACCAAACCTGGGAGTCCTCAACCCCAAATCTGGGGCCCACAAATCCAAATTTGGGGAATCATAAATCCCAGGAGTCCTCAACCCCAAATCTGGGACCCACAAATCCAAATTTGGGGAATCATAAATCCAGTCCCAGGAGTCCACAAACCCAAACCTGTGTGTTCACAAATCAAAGCCTTGAGGTCCACGACCCCAGTTCTGGGGTTGCATAACCTCAAATCTGGGGGCCCAAAAACTCAGACTCTGTGTTCCATAACTTCAAATCTGGGGTTCCACAACCCCAAATCTGGAGGTTCACAACCCCAAATTTGGGGGTTCAAAAATCCAGATCTGGGCAATCGTAGGGTCCATAAATCCAAGCCTTGGGGTCCACAAGCCCAAAACTGGGGTTCCACCAACCCAAACCTGGGGTTCCATAACCCCAAAGTTCCACAACCCCAAACTTGGGAGTTCAAAAATCCAGATCTGGGCAATCATAAATCCAAACCTGAGAGTCCACAAATCCAAACCTTGGGGTCCACAAGCCCAAAACTGGGGTTCCACCAACCCAAACTGGGGTTCTAGAAACCCAAACTGGGATTCCACCAACCCAAACCTGCGTTCCCATAACCCCAAAGTTCCACAACCTCAAATTTTGGGATCCACAAATCTCCAAACTTGGGAGCCTACAAACCAGATCTGCAGGTCTACAAACCCCAACTTTGGGGTCTACAAACTCTGGCTTTGGGGTCTACAAACTCTGACTTTGGGGTCTCCAAAGCCACACTTGGGGTTCCACAGCCCCAGAACCGTGGCCAGCAGGACTCTGCGCTGTGGCCAATCCACCTGGCACTGCCACAGCTTTGGTGCCATCATGATGGGGACTCGGAGCTGCTGCTGGGACTTTGCCAACTCCAAACCACCCAGAAGGGAATTGGCTGGATCCTGCTGAGCTGGGATGGGGGAAAGTTCATCCTTTCCCCCCATGAAGGATGAAATCAGAGGAGCAGCGTGGGCTGTGATTCCTGGATGGAGATCTCTGGGAATGTGGGATGTCCTGAATCTCTGGTGGTTTGGGGAATAAACTCAGTGCCCTGAGTGCTGAGACAGGAACAAACAATGGCTTGGACTCGATGTTCCCTCCCGAGCACGGAGCAACTCCATGAGGCCAACACGGAATCACGGCAAACAGAATTCCAAGAGGCTCAACCTGTGCCCCATTTCTGACTCTCCACGAGGGAAAACATCCCAGAAGGAAAAGCTTCCTGCTCCTCCGAGCTGCTGCTCTTCCCTCTGGCTTCACCAACTCGACTGTGATGGGAAAACTCCAAATCTGAGCGGTGGGATGGTCCCAGGCACGGAGCAGGAGCGTGGGCAGAGCAGGGAGCTGAGCAGGGACCTTGTGCTGCTGGCGTGGGCACAGCTTCCCACCCCCTCTGCATTCCTGCATTCCTGCTCCGTCCTGGCTGCCAGGAACATCCCAGGAACATCCCAGGAACATCCCAGAACATCCCACGGCCCTGCCTGACGGGAGCAGGGGCGGGGGAATCAGCAGAGCGCGGCCACCGGGGCCAGCACGAGCATCCCTGGCTTTCTGCTGGAAAAATCCCAGTGAAATTCCACCTGGGAATGAGGAAAACACAAAGGTTTTGGTTCACAAGGATGAGCTGGGGGAGCCACCACCTGTTCCCCAAGGCCAGCATAAGCATTTCTGTTTTTCTGCTGGAAAAATCCCAGTGGAATTCCACCTGAGAATGAGGAAAACACAAAGGTTTTGGCTCATGAGGATGAGCTGGGGGAGCCACCATGCACTCCCCAGGGCCAGCACGAGCATCCCTGGCTTTCTGCTGGAAAAATCCCTGTGAAAATCCACATGGAAATGAGGAAAACACAAAGATTTTGGCTTGTGAGATGAGTTGAGGGAGCCACCATGCGCTCCCCAGGGCCAGCATGAGCATTTCTGTTTTTCTGCTGGAAAAATCCCAGTGGAATTCCACCTGAGAATGAGGAAAACCCAAAGGTTTTGGCTCACGAGGATGACTTGAAGGAGTCACACACTCCCCAGGGCCAGCACAAGCATCCCTGTTTTTCTGCTGGAAAAAATCCCAGTAAAATTCCACCTGGGAATGAGGAAAACCCAAAGATTTTGGCTCGTGAGTTGGGGGTGACAAGGACAAGGTGCAGCCCTCTGTGGGAGGGGTGAACACCATGAAGTGACACCAAAATCCAGGAAAACATTCCCTCCTTCCCTCCCAGCCCCCCAGGAGCTGCCCAGCAGGAATGACCCACCTCAAACTGGTGTGGGAACCCCAAACTGGGGGAGCAGTCAGGATTGTGCCACACTCTGGGCTTGCAACATCAGCTGCTCATTTCTCAACCCCCCAGGAGCTCGTGTCAGATGTTTTCCTTCCTCAAACAAGGACAAAAACACGGCCAAGACACCCAGAAATCCCAAACTGAGCCCTGAGGAAGGGAACTCCATCCCAGGATAAATTCCTGCGCTCCAAGGTTGGTTTTTTGTTGTTTTTTCTGGGGGAATATTTTCTCACAAAGGGCATTTTTTTGATGTGCAATTTGATTTTGCAAAATTCCCTGGAAGGAATTTAGAGCTCAATGGTTTTCTCTGTTTTCTATCGAGAAAAGAAATCCAAATCACTGGATTTGCCAGAGATATTTTTTTTTTCCTAGAAAGAGGCATTAATATGGAATTACATCAGTTTTGCAGCACATTTCACACCCAGCCCCCAGCAGAGAGGAGCAGCCCCCACCTGACACTGCCAGAACTGAAATCCAAACCCCCAGCTGGAATCACGAGGATGGACTTGACAAAAATCCCAAAAAACAAACCTTGGAATGATGCTGGAACATCCCCTGCAAGCTGACAAAACTCACACCAAGCACAGAGAACACTCCAAGATCCCAGGCCTGAGTTATCCCTGGTTTGGAATGGACCAGATTTGCCAAAGCCCAGGGAATATTCCTAAAAAATTGGGATCAGCCAGAACAGCAGCTGCTGTTTCATCACCACCAGAGAAACCTGGGAGAGGAGGTTTGGGTGGAGTTTTCCCAAAAATCCAGCAGAATCCAGCACCAAATCCCTGAATCTACTGCCACAGAGCACCAGAGAGGGGTGGGAGAAAAATCCCCTCCACCTTTCCCAGCTCTGAATTCCACCCAGACCAGGAATTCCTCAGGAATGGGCTCAGGATTCCCTTGGGCTGACAGGGAATCTCTTCTGTTCACTGCCTGACACCACAGCTTGGGAAATCCAGCCTGGATCCCACCATTCCCACCTGGATTTACCCAGCAGGGCAGGAAGGATTTTTCCTCACACCAAGAAACTGCACCAGGGATGTTTTTCCAGGTGGAAAATATTTTTTTTCTAGTTGACTTTCTGGATGGATGGGAAATGCCTGGATGTGGGAACCTCTGGATTGGTCTGGAAAACACCAGAATGGTGCAGATCAAGGAGCTGAATCCATCCTGGATGTGTTTTTCCTCGTGGTTTAGATCAAGGAACAGTGATCCAACCTGGATGTGTTTTTCCTGGTGGATGGGAAGAGCTCTCCCTGCTTTCCCTGGGGATTTCATGGCTGCAGATGGATCTGGAGAATTCCCAGCAGGGTTTTCCTGCTGTGCCAAGGGCAGCAAGGCCTTTTCCAATGTTCCAGCTGGAAGTCTTCCCTCTGCTCCACGGATCTCAGGCTGGTTTGGGTGGGAAAGACTTTAAAATCCATCAAATTCCAGCCCCTCGAGGCTGCTCCAAGCCCCATCCTGGGACGCTTCCATGGACAGGCCAGGATTTCTTTTTTCATGGAGAAATCCCCTCCCAGTCCTTGGCTGGTTGGTTAAAGGTGTGAAAATCACTTTGAGGAGTTGAAAAGCTGCAGGAAAGACTTTTTAGGAAAAAAAAAAAATGAAGAAAAAAGCATCCCAAATAACAGGGTTGGAATTTTGGGGGTCACTCTATGACCGGGTGGGACAATCCCGCTCACCTGAGGGAGATTTTGGGTTGAAAAAGACACAGAAAAGTTTCCAAATGTTGGTCTGGGTGGCTGAGGAACCTCCACGTTGTGGGACCCCCGAGCATCCCTCAGGAACACCGGGATGGACTCCAGGAACCCGGGAGAATCCAGGAGACCCCAGGGCCTGGAGCTCCGGCTGTTGCTATACCTCATCCTTTCCTTTTCCTTGGATCCTTCCTTCTCCCACTTTTCCCATTCCTTGAGGACCCAGAGCTTGTGCACTCAGCCACATCCAGGTTGTTATTTTGTTTGGGTTTTTTTGGTTTTTTTTTGTTTCCCTGTGGAATGAAAAGCAATCCGTGATTGGGGTGGGCAACTCCCAACCCTGCTCCCTTTGGGATTTGAGCCCGAGGAAAGGGAATCCCGGGGTTGGAGGGATGATCCAGAGGGATCCCTGTGCCCCTTTTCCACCTTCCCTGTCCAGCAGCCCCTCCAGGGCTGCCCTGAGCCCCCCAAAACCCTCCCAGGGGTGGGCGAGGGGCTCGACTCCAAAATCCAGAGCTGCTTCCACCCCTGGGAGGGCACAAATCCCTTTCCAAAGCCTTTGGAGGAGCACAAATCCTCTTCCAAAGCCTTTGGAGGGGCACAAATTCCTCTCCAGAGTCATTGGAAGGGCACAAATCCCTTTCCAATGCTCTTGGAGAGGCACAAATCCCTCTCTAAAGCTCTTGGAGGGGCACAAATCCTTCTCCAAAGCCCTTGGAGGGGCACAAATCCCTCTCCAAAATTATTGGAGGGGCACAAATCCTTTTCCAAAGCCCTTGGAAGGGCACAAATCCCTCTCCAAAGCCCTTGGAGGGGCACAAATCCCTTTCAAATCCCTCTCCAAAATTATTGGAGGGGCACAAATCCCTTTCCAAAGCCCTTTGAAGGGCACAAATCCTACTCCAAAGCCCTTGGAGAGGCACAAATCCCTCTCCAAAGTCATTGGAGGGGGACAAATCCTTTTCCAAAGCCCTTGGAAGGGCACAAATCCTTCTCCAAAGCATTTGGAAAGGCACAAATCCCTTGGAGGGGGCAGAAATCCTTTTCCAATGCCCTTGGAGGGGCACAAATCCCTCTCCAAAGCCCTTGGAGGGGGCAGAAATCCCTTTCCAATGCCCTTGGAAGGGCACAATTCCCTCTCCCAATCCCTTGGAAGGGCACAAATCCCACCCCAGGGAATATCCCAAAGGAATTCCCAATCCCAAGGGGGAGCCCCTGAATGTTCCGAGCACTTTGAAGTTGGTGGCCTTGTTTTCTTAAAGGGCTTTGATCTTTTCATGAAAGGAGAGAATCTTCCCCATCCCATCATCATCATCCTCATCCTCCTCCTCCTCCCCAGCTCAGAATTCATCCCTGGAATGTTCAGGATGATCCAGGACTCTGGAATCTGTCATTAATCCCTCAAGTTTTACACCTAGAAGGGGAAAAAGAAAGTTGGGAATTTCTCCTGGAATTCAGGTTGGCAGCAGCACCAGGGAAATCAAAGGAGAGGGGGAAAAACTCCAATGGATTTTTAGGAGTGGGCAAAGTGAGGTTTAGGAATGTTTATCCCATGCAAAAATTCTGGATTTATCCAGAATTAGAAATCTTTCAACCCAGCTTCCCCCTAAAAGGTTTGAGGGGGAATAAAATTGTGGAATTTCAGACTGGTTTGGATCCATTGAAAATAAAATAAAAGGGAAGAAAAGGATGGGAATGATGAAGGAGTAAAGGGAAGGAGATGCTCCCAGAGCTCTGCCAGAAATTCCAAACCCTTGGAAGCCGAGGCTGAAAGGAGGGATGGGGGTGAGAGTGCAAAACCCCACAAGGATTTGAAAATCCCTCACATTTTATCCCCAAATCCCCCAAAATCTGCATGGAAAAGGATCACCAGGAAAGGGGGGGAAGTGTCAGAGCTTAATTAACCACGAGTTAATTAGCACTGAATGAGAAGGTGGCAGCTGAGGGGGGAGGAAGATTTCCCTTGGATATTTCAGGGTTTCTGGGAGCTGGGATGGGAGCAGATTTTTAGGATTTCTGGAAGCATCACTGAACAATTTCTGCTGAACTGGGTTTGATGACAGATTAATGACAGATTAATGACAGATTAATGACAGATTAATGACAGATTCCTCCCATTCCACAACTCCACCCTCCCCAAAAATCACCGGCCTGGGGGGACCTGGAGCATCCTTGGAGCCCCAGCCCCACATCCAAGAGCAGGGGATGGGTTTGGGATGGCTACAGAAAAGTGGGAATATTTCAAAAAACGAGCAAATGGAATTTTCTACACCTGTGTCCTGTCCCGTTTTCTATGTGTGTGGTCCTTTCTTAAATGTCAAACTCTTGTAAAATTTTTGTGGTTTCTATCTGCGGGACTGACGGCTCTGAGGGCGCACGTTGTTTTGTAAAATATTCCTGACATTTTCCTCCCTCCCCCCCAAAAAAAACCAACACAAAAAAAAAAGGGAGGAAAAGCTGAATTATTCACCTTTTAATTGGCTTTGCATGTACAGTATTGGGGCAGCAAGTGGAGATGATTAAAGCCAGCTTGAAAACTTTTTGCTTGTGCTTGAGTTGGATTTTTTCCCCCAAAATATTAAAAAAAAAATCATCCCACAATCTCTCATGGATAGTGTGGGAAAGAAGGGAATGGAATAAATATATATATATATAAATAAATATGTTACATATATATATATGAATATATAATATATTTTATATATATATAATTATATAATATATTTTTTTCCCTGGAAAAAGCAGGTTTAAATTGAGGAAAGAAATCCCATCATGAATAAAAGACCCCAAAACCTCCCTGGTTCCCAGGAAAAATGGGGAGGGACAGGAAAAATGGGAATGGGCAGGGTTGGGTGGGATTTTGGGGTGAAATTCCCAGGGAAGCTGTGGCTGCTCCACCCCTGGAAGTGTCCAAAGAAGAAATCTGGGATGGGGAAAGGAGCAGGGAGTGAATGGGACCCAAACCATCCTGGAATTCCACAATTCCCTGATTTTCCCTATTTCTTCACATTTTTGGACGGGGTTTTGTTAAACCCGAGTTTAAAATGGTTGGAATAATGGAATTAAGGCTGGAATGGAATAATTTTATCCCAGCAGCTGCAGGAATTCTGCTCCACCTTCCCCCCCATCCCAAAGCTGAGGGGTTTGTATATAAAAGTGTCAACTTTGGATTCTTGCAGGCCTGGCTGTGCTCCCTCAGCTCCCTGGCATTTGGGACAGAGCCCAAAACCAGAGGGAATTTGAGGCTGATTTTTGGGATGAAATCCCCTAAATTCCCACACCTGGAGTGACCACCAGCACCAGAGGAGTCCACTGCAATATTTTATTTGGGAATTTACATATCCACAGGAGAGAGCAGACCACAAGTCCGACTTCTTGCTGACTTTTGAAGCAGTTTTGGGTTCTACTGGAGATGAGAAAAGAAATCTGCCAAAGATTAAAATGTCCCAAGCGAGCCAGGAAAGGGAGGAACCAGGATTTTACACAGGAACGACGACAACGAGAACGAAACAAAAACAGAAAAAAAAATAATC
This sequence comes from Myioborus melanocephalus, assembly GCA_035040975.1. Classification (NCBI taxonomy): domain Eukaryota; kingdom Metazoa; phylum Chordata; class Aves; order Passeriformes; family Parulidae; genus Myioborus; species Myioborus melanocephalus. The sequence continues at coordinate 4,544,650 of JAWWLS010000098.1, read as the reverse complement.
ATATGAAAAAAGTATAAATTAGGATGTCAGAATAATTTTTAAAAGTGTAAGAAAACTTGCACAGGGCTCTGGGCCCCAGAGAATTAACTCTGGTTAAGATTGTTAAAAGTGAAATCCCATCAAATCTTAACACCAGCCAGAGGATTCACTCTGGAGTGCAAGTTTTTCACATTCCATCGGCTTTGCCCCCACTCTGGGCGAGATTCCTGCTTGCTCAGGGTGGGTGGGTGGGTGGGAGAGGGGCTTTTCCCAAGGACTTTGGTTCCAAGGAGGGTGGGAGCAGGGAGAGCTCCCCTCGAGGGAGGAGGTAGCAAGGCTTGCTTGCCCCTGGGCTCGGCTTAAATCCAGTTCCTCAGCACCAAACCAGTTCCCTACCCCCCAAAAAACAAACAAAAAAAATAAAATAAAAATCTAACACTGCAAGTTGAAGTGAGAAATCCCAGCTTTCTGGGCAGGATTCAGTCCAGATTTCAGATTTCCCAGTCCCACCTGTGCCCAGGTGCCCAGCAGGGCATCAAGTGCTACCCAGGAGCTCTGGTGGAGCTTTGTGCAGGGAGGGTTTTCCCCCTCCCCTGTGTGCATTGACTGTGCTGAGGACGGGGCTGAGCTCGTGGTGGCATTGCCACCCAGCTGTCCCCGTGGCTGTGACAGTGGAAAGGCAGAGATGGAGCTCAGGGATGGAAAAAAACAAAAGATTATTCAGGTTGGGCTGGGTCCTCCCCACCCCAAAACCTGAAAGCCAAAAAACCCTGAATGTCTCATGGAGCAGGTCTGGAGAACAGAACAAAGGCAGAAATGGTCACGTGCGAGCGAGGGCTCATTTCCACAGCGGGGAGCTCAGGGAGGGGTTGCTGCCCTGGGCTCCTCCTCCTCCTCCTCCTCCTCCTCCTCCCATGGACTGTCCATAGCCCATCATCCCGTTGGCTCCATAGAAGTTCATCCCAGCCATCTGCTGGGTCATCTGCAAACGGGACAGGAGAGAGGTCAGGGATGGGCCTGGACTGTGCCCATGGTTCCCAAAAACAGCAGAGCCCTGAATGGGAGCAGGGGGTGGCTCCCCAGCATGGGGGGAATGCAGAGTCCTCAGGATAGCAGCAGGAATTTCCCCAGGGAAAGGGTGAGAAGGCCTTGGAACTGCTCAGGGAATTTTGGAGTCATCAGGTATGAGAGGATTTCAGGGCAGGCTGGATATCAGCAGGAATTTCTCCATGGAAAGAGTGAGCAGGTCTTGGAATTGCCCAAGGAGGTCTGGAGTTCCCAGGTATGGGAGGACTTCAGGGTCCTCAGGATAGCAGCAGGAATTTCCCCAGGGAAAGGGTGAGCAGGCCTTGGAATTCTTCCAAGGAGGGTTGGAGTCCTCAGGTATGGGAAGACTTCAGGGCAGGGTGGATATCAGCAGGAATTGCTCCATGAAAAGGGTTGGCAGGCCTTGGAATTGCCCAGGGAATTTTGGAGTTCCTAAGTATGGGAGGATTTCAGGGCAGGCTGGACATCAGCAGGAATTGCTCCATGGAAGGAGTGGTCAGGCCTTGGAATTGCCCAGGGAATTTTGGAGTCATCAGGTATGAGAGGATTTCAGGGCAGGCTGGATATCAGCAGGAATTTCTCCGTGGAAAGAGTGAGCAGGTCTTGGAATTGCCCAAGGAGGTCTGGAGTCCCCAGGTATGGGAGGATTTCAGGGCAGGAATTTCCCCATGGAAAGGGTGGTCAGGCCTTGGAATTGCTCAGGAAATTTTGGGGTCCCCAGCTATGGTAGGATTTCAGGGCAGCTTGGACATCAGAAGGAATTTCCCCATGGAAAAGGTGGTCAAGTCTTGGAATTTTTCCAAGGAGGTTTGGAGTCCCCAGGTATGGGAGGACTTCAGGGCAGGAATTTCTCCATAAAAAGGGTGAGCAGGCCCTGGAATTGCCCAGGCCTTGGAATTGCCTTGGAAATGAAATCCTCTGGGTATGGGAGGATTTCAGGTTGGACACGAGCAAGAATTTCCCCATGGAAAGGGTGCTCAGGCCTTGGAATTGCCCAGGGAATTTTAAGTCCCCGCCCCTGGAGGTGCCCATGGGAGGTGTCCCTCTTCATGGGAGGCTGGCATTGGACTCAACCTCACAATTCTTCCCCACCCTGACCCATCCTGGATCCTCAGGCTCTCCCACTCCCCCCTCCACAACCCACCCAAGCCCAACTCACCGATCCCACCCCAACCCCAAACCCCTGCACATCCCCTCATTCCTCCCCTTCCCAACTCCCAGAAAAACCCCTGGAAAACCCCTCTGGGAGCCTCCCCCTCACCTGGGCGAGGTTCCACTGCAGCTGCTGCGTTGGCTGCACCCCGTACACGGCCTGGGGCACCGCGGCCACCCCGGCCACGTATCCGGGCTGCTGCGCGCCCATCATCCCGTTGGGAACGCCCAGCACGTTGCCCACGTAGCCCGCCGGGATGGCCACGGGTGCCACCATGCCAGCAGCTCCAGGCTGGGCCAGCATGCCCACGGATGGGGCCATCAAGCCCCCCATCATGCTGCTGGAAGGGGGCACCCCCGGGAAGGCGGGGTAGGGAGCGGCGGGATAGCCCAGCTGAGCCGGCGCCATGAACATCGCCCCTGGGAAAAGGGAGGGAGCAGGGAAAAACGGGTCAGGGCAGGGCTGGGATGTCACAATTCCAGCCACAGCCTGGGTGGGGACGGCCAGGCTGAGCTGCTCTTTGTGCTGCTCACAGCTCTCAATGACGATGGAGAGGGAATTTGGGCAGCGGCGTGCAGGAATGGGTGCCCAGTGCCAGAGGGTTGGGGTGGATATTGGGAAGGGATTCCTCCCTGATTCCCAGAGCTAAAGGGCAGATTTGGGTTGGATATTGGGAAGGAATTCCTCCATGATTTCCAGTGCTAAAGGGTAGATTTGGGTTGGATATTGGAAGGGAATTCCTCCCTGATTCCCAATGCCAGAGCGCAGGATTGGATATTGGGAAGGAATTCCTCTGTGATTTCCAGTGCTAAAGGGTAGATTTGGGTTGGATATTGGGATGGAATTCCTCCCTGATCCCCAGTGCCAGAGGAAAGGGTTGGGTTGGATATTGGGAGGGAATTCCTCCCTGATTCCCAGTGCCAGAGGACAGATTTGGGTTGGATATTGGGATGGAATTCCTCCCTGATTCCCAGAGCTAAAGGGCAGATTTGGGTTGGATATTGGGAAGGGACTCCTCCCTGATTCCCAGAGCTAAAGGACAGATTTGGGTTGGATATTGGGATGGAATTCTTCCCCGATTCCCAGTGCTAAAGGACAGATTTGGATATTGGGATGGAATTCCTCCCTGTGAGGGCCTGGAATGGATTTCCCAGAGAAGCTGCAGCTGCCTCACCTCTGGAAATGCCCAAGCCCAGCTCTGGAGCAACCAGGGATCATGGAAAGTGCACGGCTGGAATGGGATGAGCTTCACACTCCCTTCCCACCCACCCCATTCTGGATTCTCAGGGATCACCCACATTCCCATTTCTCCTGAAGTTTGTCACCACCAGGACACTGCACCAGCCTCCCCTGGTCCCTGCTCATGCCAGGGTTACCTTGTGCTGGCACCTGGGACGTCTGGGAGCCATAGAGGGACAGGATGGAGTCTTTGGAGAGCTGCTTCTTGCCCACCTCCTCCCCTTTGCCTCCGGGCTCCGGGAACAGATTCAGATTTTCGGGAACGGAGCCGGCGCTGCCAGAGGTTGGCATGGAACCAACAACCTGGGACAGACAGACAGACAGACAGGCAGGATCAGGGCAAAACCCAGCATGGGGGAAAGGGGAATACCCATCCACACACAGGGACGTGCTGGGGTCAGGAAAGAGGGACATTCCTCATTGTTCAACGTGGAAGAGGGAGGTTTCAGGATTTAATTACGAAATTTAGATGAAACAAGGTTTAGGGGAATGGAAGAGGGAGATTCCTCATTCTTCTACATGGAAGAGGGAAGTTTCAGGATTTAATTAAGAATTTAGATGAAACAAGGTTTAGGGGAATGGAAGAGGGAGATGGGGGAATGGAAGAGGGAGATTCCTCATTCTTCTACATGGAAGAGGGAGGTTTCAGGACTTAATTAAGAGAAATTTAGACGAAGCAAGGTTTAGGGCAGACAGTTGATGTATGTTTGATGGTGAAACAGTGGCACAGCATTTCCAGATGTGGGAATGGAAGAGGGAGATTCTTCATTCTCCAACATGGAAGAGGGAGATTTCAGAATTTAATTAAGAAATTTAGATGAATCAAGGTTTAGGGGAATGGAAGAGGGAGATTCTTCATTCTTCAACATTGAAGAGGGAGATTTCAGAATTTAATTAAGGGAAATTTAGATGAAGCAAGGTTTAGGGGAATGGAAGAGGGAGATTCTTCATTCTTCAACATTGAAGAGGGAGTTTCAGGATTTAATTAAGGGACATTTCGATGAAGCAAGGTTTAGGGCAGACAGTGGTGAAACACTGCATTCCCAGATGGATTCCCCATCCCTGGAAGTGTCCAAGACCAGCTTGGAGCACCCTGGCACAGTGCAAGACGTGTGTGCCCTTCAATGTCCCTTCCATCCCAAATGACCCTGTGCTTCTACGACCCAACCAGGCTTTTCCAAGCCCCAGCACTCCCAGCTCACCTTCCTGGAGGAGTCTGAGCTGGATCCCACGGATGCAAAGAGGTCCAGGTCCTTCTCCAGGCTGCTGGGCCGGCCGTTGGTGACGGGCGTTGTCACCGGGGCGTCTGCGGGGACAGAGATGTCCTGGGGGTGTCCCCAGCCTGGGGACACCTCTGTGCCACCACTGCCACCCCACCCACACCTGATCCCCACCTCCCTCATCCCTCTGGAGCTGGGAAGGGCCTGGAGCAGGATTTGAAGTGCCCCTGGGTTCTGTTTGTCCAATAAAGCTCCAGGTGATCCTGGAACACCACAGGCTCCAGGAGAAAGGGAAACACATTGAAAACTCTTCCCAAACTGAATATTCCTGGAATTGTTCACCTGACAGGGAAAATCAGCACTGAAACTCCTCAAATTCCCTGAAATTCCTTCCTCGTGAAATTCCTCAAATTTCTACATAAAGCTCCAGCTGCTCCAGGATACCACAGGCTCCAGGAGAAAGGGAAACACATTGAAAATTCTTCCCAAGCTGAATATTCCTGCAGGATTCCTGGAATTGCTCACCTGACAGGGAAAATCAGCACTGAAACTCCTCAAATTCCCACAGTAGAAATTATGTAGAAATTGTGGGAATTTGAGGAGCTCCAGCTGTTCCTGGAAAACCACAGGCTCCAGGAAAAAGGGAAACACGTGGAAAACTCTTCCTAAACTGAATATTCCTGCAGGACTCCTGGAATTGCTCATCTGACAGGGAAAATTAGGACTGAAATTCCTCAAATTCCCACAATTTTCACACCAATTTCTCTTACCCAGGCCCAGCAAGTCCATGACTGGCTCAGATTTGGGGGAACTTTTTCTGGATTGCTGCGTTTCGTCCTTCTTTTGAGGCTGGGGGGAAAAGAAACAACACAAATCTTGTGCAGCTTTTGGGATCACTCTGAAATGGTTTTACAAGATTTACAATAGTTTTTAATAAGATTAACCCTTAAAACCCCCCTTTTTTCCCAGTGGATTTAAGTAAAAAATAGATTAAAATTCTCTTTGCTCTCCCAAAATGAGAATTTCAGAGTGAATAATTCCCGGTTTTTTATTGTCCCAATTGTCAAATCCAAGCAGGCTCTAAACCAGGGAGAAGCAGCTGCTGGAGGTGGAAAAAGCAGCAGGGAAGAGCTGGATTCCAACCTGCACATCTGCTCAGTGTCTGGGGAGCAGAGCAAAACAAACTCCCACCAGTGACTCAAAGCACCCAGGCTGTGACTGAGGCCACAAAAATGCTCCCAGAGGAGGCTGGAATCCCTCTGCTCTGCCTCAGGGGTGCCTCCGTGGTTTTTCTTCCTGATCTTACCATTTTCACCTTCTCAAAGATGATGGGTTCCAGTTTTCTTTCTGACTCGTTGGTCCTTTTCCATTTGTCGTCCTTTTCTTTCTGTGAGGGAAAAAAACAGTAACATGAGGGCAAAATTTCCTGATTTCACCAAGAAAAAGCTCAAACTTGGTGCTGTTACTGATCTAAAACCCCTCAGATCCAAAATCCCTCAGAATAAGCTGAATTTGAGGTAAAATTTTGCGTTTTTCCTGCTCTGAGCAAGGAATTGGATAAAATCCTTTCCAAATCACCTCCAATCTTTATCCCTGATTTACTGCCTCTCTCTTCCATCTACACAAATCAAACAGCTCCAAGAGGGAAAAATATCAGGAATTTAAAGAGTTTTGTTGTCCTTTTCTTTCTGTGAGGGAAAATATCACTGACATGAGGGAAAAAGTTCCTGATTTCACCAAGAAAAAGCTCAAACCAGGTGCTGTTACTGATCTAAACCCCCTCAGATATAAAATCCCTCAGAATAAGCTGAATTTGAGGTAAATTTTTACATTGTTTCTGCTCTGAGGAAGGAATTGGATAAAATCCTTTCCAAGGCCTCCTCCAATGTGAGACATCCATCCACACAAACCAATCAGTGAGATGAAGAAGAGGGAAGAAAACAGGAATTTAAACCACTCAAAAACCTCCAACCCCCTGAGCTCTGCCATGTCTGTGATCCTGCTTTTTTCCCTGGAATATTCCCTGAATATTCCAGAATATTCCCTACAACAAAACGCACTCAGCATCTTCAAATCTCCTCAGGAATTTACTCTATGAAGTTCAAGCAGCTCTGGAGAAGGGATTTCTCCTGACACAGGAGAATATTTCAATATATATATTTCAATATTTTGTTTTAATCACAATTTTAGGCCTCCAGACTCACCCTGAAGGCGTTGATGTCAATGCTTCTGTCCATATATTTCTTTTTCTCATATTTATCCCGGATAAAACTCTCCACAGCTCTACAGCAGCTGGTTAAGGACAAAGGATTCCAGAATAGAAGCCTTATTTGACAGGGAGGAACAAGGTACAGGCTGTAACTAAATTAAATCATTGTTTAAAGAGCATTTCCAGCAGTAACTTTCTTAAAATAATTTACTGCTGGATCCCAACTCAGTTTTTGCCCCTGGGTTATTTCAGGTTATTTCAGTGCTATAAAAAGGGAATTAAATCAGGATTTAAGCTCTTGCTGGGTTTTCTCCACTGTTTTTTTTTTTTTTGTTTTTGTTTGCCCCAAGCATCCCCTCAGCACATTCAGATCACAGTGGTCACAACAGGATCCTGCACCTCAAAAAGCACCTCAGGTACCAGATTAACTGAAAAAAATTATGCTGGAAAGGTGTTTTAGTGGGATTTTTTTTTAGGTTCACATCATTCAATGCCTGCTTACTCAGCATTCCTGCAAGGTGGGAGTTACAGCAGAAGCACTGAAAATTCCATCAGAGAATTCCCAGCCTGGTTTGGGCTGGAAGGGACCTTAAATCCCATGGGCAGGGCCACCTTCCACTATCCCAAGCTCCATCCAGCCTGGGGAACACTTCCAGGGATGGGGCAGCCACAATTTTTTTTTTTTGGGAAATCCATTCCAGCCTCTCCTCACCCTCACCTTCCCAAAATCCCACTTCTAGCAAAATCCACCCTCTCTATCCTGTCCTTTGTAAATCATCTCTCTCCATCTCCCTTGCAGCTCCTTCAGGTCCTGGAAGGCCACAATTAGGTCTCCATGGAGCCTTTGGAATATTCAGCACTTTGGAAAACCAACCCCCAAAATTCTCTCCAAAACCTGCAGCTTTTGGGTTCACTCTTGAAATATCAGAGATCTGAACGAGAGAAATCCCACTGAAAAAAGGGATTTTATGGGTTATTTTCCATCCCAGTGCTTTTTTTTACCATTTAAGACAAAAATAAAAGCAAAATTCTCTTTGCTCTTCCAAAATGAGAATTTCAGAGTGAATTTTTCCCAGTTTTTAATTGTCCCAATCCAAGAAGGCTCTAAACCAGGGGGAAGCCTCCTGTGGTCACCTTGGTGTCCCAGTTCTCCACCCCAACCCCTTCATTCCCAATCCCTGCCCAAGGGAACAACTTCTCCTTCAGAGAGGTTTAACCACACAGCTCCAGGATGGGAATTTTCATGGAATCTCCACATTTTTTCCAGGAATAAAAAAGGATGCTGGTCTGTCTGGGGTGAGAGATAAATCCCACTGGAAAAATGGGATTTTAAGGGTTATTTTCCATTCCAGTGCAATTTTTTTCATTTAAGCCAAAAATAAAAGCAAAATTCTCTTTGTTCTTCCAAAATGAGAATTTCACAGTGAATTTTTCCCAGTTTTTTACTGTCTCAATCCAAGCAGACTCTAAAGTAATGAGAAGCCTCCTGTGGTCACCTTGGTGTCCCAGTTCTCCACCCCAACCCCTTCATTCCCATTCCCTGCCCAAGGGAACAACTTCTCCTTCAGGGAGGTTTAACCACACAGCTCCAGGATGGGAATTTCCATGGAATTTCCACGTTTTTTCCAGGAAATAAGAAGGATGCTGGTCTGTCTGGGGCCTGCGGAAGTTCTCGGGCAGGTAGGCTTCGTAGAGACGATTGGCTTTGCCATTCCCCATCTCCTGCACGCACTGAAATCCAAAAAAAACTCCTTCAAATTCTCCTTTCCCAAACATTACAGCTCCCCAGGCTGCCAGGGAAGAGAAATCCAGGGGAGGGGGATCCTCCTCAAAGCCACTTTTCACTCCCCAGGGGATGCTGAGGCAGCTGCTCCAATCCTCTCCCACCCCATTTGCCAATTCCAAGCAATTTTTAACCCAAGGCAGGATAAATATCCTGTTAGCAACCCAAAATCCCTCTGGAAGGAGAGGTGGGAAGCAGGAATTGGTAATTTAACAGAGATTTGCAGCTCCTTAAGCTTTACTCTCTGCTGTTTGTCCAGCTTGGAATGAGGACATTTTATTGCTCTTTTCCCTCCCAGTCCATCCCAGTAGGAATTCTTCTTCCTCCTCCACTTCCCCCATTTTTTTTTGGGGCTATCCTGGCTTGGTTTATTTAAAAAAACCCTCAGTGTGTTATCCCAGCCCTCACCTGGATCTGTTCCTGTGTCCACTGGTCGAGGTTGACAGATTTGACCCTGGATATGTGAACTCCCAGGTTCCTGTGGATCCCAGCACAGCGGATGCAGATGAACACCCCAATATTCCAGGATGCCCATCGTGGCCCTGGGAAGAGACAGGAAAATGTTTTTCACCAATTCCAACCCTTTTTAATTTTGTTTTTGCCTGGAGGAACTGGGAAACTGCACCAAGTGAACTGGGATTGAAGACTTTGGATTCTCATCCAGGCTGGAAACTGGAATTCCACATCAGCAGGATGTTCCCAATCTTTATCCTTGGGGATTTATTGCCTCCCTCTTCCATCCACACAAATCAAACAGCTCCAAGAGGGAAAAACCCAAGAATTTAAACAGTTTTGTTGTCCTTTTCTTTCTGTGAGGGAAAAAGTTCCTGATTTCACCAAGAAAAAGCTCAAACCAGGTGCTGTTACTGATCTAAAACCCCTCAGATCCAAAATCCCTCCAAAAAGCTGAATTTGAGGTAAAATTTTTGCATTTTTCCTGCTCTGAGGAAGGAACTGGATAAAATCCTTCCAAGATCTCCTCCAATCATTATCCCTGGAGATTTATTGCCTCCCTCTTCCATCCACACAAACCAAACACCTCCAAGAAGGAAAAATATCAGGAATTTAAACAGTTTTGATGTCCTTTTCTTTCTGTGAGGGAAAAAATCACTGACATGAGGGAAAAAATTCCTGATTTCACCAAGAAAAAGCTCTCACCTGGTGCTGTTACTGATTTAAAACCTCTCAGATCCAAAATCCCTCCAAAAAGTTGAATTTGAGGTAAAATATTCACTTTTCCTGCTCTGAGGAAGGAATTGGATAAAATCCTTCCAAGATCTCCAATCACTATCCCTGATTTATTGCCTCCCTCTTCCATCCACATAAGAAGAGGCAAAAAACCAGGAATTTAAAGCCCCCAAAAAACTCCAACCCCCTGAGCTCTGCCATGTCTGTGATCCTGTTTTTTCCCCTGAATAACCTGGAATCAGCTCCAGAATATTCCCTACAGCAAAAAAACCTCACTCAACATCTTCAAATCTCCTCAGTGCTGGGCAGGAATTCCCAGCTGAGCCAGGACCAAGCACTGAGCCCAGGATTTGGCCCCAAAACCAATCCCAGCCCAAGGAATGATCAGTTCACTCCAGTTTCCACAGCTCTGATGGACATGATTTGCTTTTCCTGGGTCAAAACAAAAATAAAGGCATTGATTAAGGTCAGACATTCCTGGTTTTCATGCAGGACAGCTCCAAGGTGTGGATGGGAGATCATGCCAGGGATCAAAAATAAAACATCCAGAAGGGAAAGATAAAGGAGCTCAGATGCACCCAAGAATCCCAGTAGGGCATAAAGAGATCCACAGGAATTCCCACCCCTCTCCCAGACCCTCCATCCTGCTAAATATTTTAGGAATATTTTAAAATTAAACCCTTTTCACCCAGCTCCCTGCACAAACTGGTGTCCCAGTGCACAAGAAACTGGGAAAACACAGAATTAGGGATCAAACATCCTCCACCAGCTCATTTCTCCAGACATTCTTCTGGATGATGAAGAGTTATCCTGCTTTTCTTGCCACAGCTAAAATAGCAGAGCCTCGAGTTAATGAGAGGGAGGTGGGAGGGGGAAGAGGGGGAAAGTGTAATTTCAAAGCCCTAAAAAAGCAGTGCTGTATTCGAGATGCTGTTAACAGTTTAATTCCTGTTCCTGGGGAAAGCCTGGAGCATCCTGAGGGATTTGGAGCTGATAATTGAATCAGGGACCCTTCCAGAGCACAGGTATCCAACCTCCAACAGGTAACTCCAGCACCTCTTCCAGGGAATTCACTTTAAAAATGCCTTTATTAAGTTTTCTGGCCTTTCCTGCCATTATTTGCTGCTTTTTCCCTCTCCAGGAGTGGCCTTTGGGAATGATTTCAGTTTAATGGAGCTGAGAAATTCACTTCCTAGACACCCTTGCCTACACCTCAGTCCCTTTATTACCTCCTTTATTATCAAAGCAAAACCCACAACTTCAGCACCACCTGAACATGCCCAAAAAATTGGGAATAAAATCTTTAGCCAGGATCATTCCTGTGATTTCTGCATGGAATTCTCTCCCAGATCCACCCCCAGGGCTCTAACGTGAGACTGCTGGCAGGATTATCATGAGATTCAAGGTTAGATTTAAAACTCCAGATAAATTTAGCCTTGATAGGACTAAAAGGATTAATGGGCAGCTCCTGGAGTAATCAGCTCACTGGGTTTGTCACATGGACCAGCTCAGGCCACCACAACCTCCCACTAAAACATGACTCAGGGGTAATGTCACACCCTCCTGCTGCCCCAGTGTCCCCTCAGGGGTCTGGGACAACAAGGGAACCACATCTGGAATGTGCTGAAACTCCCAAATCCAAATTCTGGGCGAGCCAAGATGCAGCAGCTTGGTTATATTTAAATTAAAATGAATATTTAGGGGGTTTTTGAACACCTCCCAGCAATAAACTCATTACACAACCAGGGGTGAGCTGTTCCCTGGGGAGATTCCAGCTGGGATTTGGGTGTCCTTGCACAGCCAGAAGGTGTTGCAGGAAAAGGTTTCAAACCTAAAGGGAATAGAGGATCTGGGAGATGTGGGGCTGGTTTTCACAGATTGGGAGGAAATCTCAATTTCCTCCCAAAATGCTCCCTAATCCTGCAGCCACAGCAAACCTTGGTGGGGTCAGGTTGGATCCAACACCCTCCAATATCCCCTTCCCAGACACCCAGCTTCACTAAACCAACACTTTAACCTTCAAATGCCTTCTAAAAATGCTCTTTTAAAATGTCTCCTAAAGCCCTGAGGTTGTGGGAGGGGGGAAGGGTTTGGTGCAGATGTAAACAACCTCCCACTTCCCTCTTTGGAGCAGCTCACACTGGAACATCTCCCACTGAAAATCTCCCTGCAAGTGCCCAGCAGCTCTGATTTTTGCTTTTTAGGGCTTTTTGCAGCCATTTCCCCAGGGTTTCACAGCTCTTTTCAAGGTGACTTGACTCGAAAAAGCTCCAGGTGGCATCTCCAGATGTGACTTTCACCCTGTGCTGCTGCTTTTCACTTCCCCAAAACACAAACCCAGCTCAGACTCTGCAGCAGCTTCAGTGATAAAAGGGGGAAAAATATCTGGGTTGGAGTTTAAGGGATCATTTTTTTCTGAGAAAAATGGGTTTATATCAATAAGTAACAACGGGGCAGCTTTAATCAGCACTGCAAAGCTGCCTGGGGGAATTATCACCCCTCACAAAAAGTGGGCACACCCTGACACCCATCTCTAATTGAGAATAGGGGCACCTCACCCTCCTGGCACAGGGAATTATGGATTTATGTATCTCCAGAGGGTTGAGGACAAGCCCAACAGAAACATTCGGCTCCTTAAACCACTAAAAAAATTTGTTTCTTGCATGAATCCTTGGGTTGATGTTCTAAAATCAATTCTGGGCCCTCAGAGCCACCAGGCCAAAATGGAAACCCCATTCCCACGTGGAAAATTGGGAGTTTGCTCCAGTGCCAGCTTTGCCTGGTGCTGCCACCACTTCTGTCTCAGCTTTATGATGATTTTATGTCTGATTTTATGATGCTAGGGCTGATTTTAACATCCATGGAAAGTAAAATCACTTGGCAGCAACCCTGCTCTGCTCAAAGTTTGTAGAGTTTCACCTCAGGCCCGCACAAATCTCTCCTGGATTGAAGGAAACACTAATTTGGAGTAAAAATCCCAACATTTTCCAGAGCCTGGCCTGGCAGGAGGATCTCAAGCCCCAAAGCATCCCTTGCTCAGTGAATTTTCATTCCCAGTTTTCCTGAACGTTCCCAAGGGAGGAGGATCCAGCAGGGATTCAGTGCCCAGCCCCTGCTCCAGGGAGTTTGCTCCAGTGCCCACCAGTGCCAGCCTTGCCTGGTGCTGCCACCACTTCTGTCTCAGCTTTATGATGATTTTATGTCTGATTTTATGATGCTAGGGCTGATTT
>JAWWLS010000098.1:4503637-4522245 GCA_035040975.1 Myioborus melanocephalus | reverse complement strand
TGTCCCCAGCGTGCCAAATTCTGTCCCTATCATGCCAAAATCTGTCTTCATCGTGCCAAACTCTGTCACCACCGTGCCAAATTCTGTCCCCATCATGCCAAATTATGTCCCCATCGTGCCAAACTCTGTCACCACCGTGCCAAATTCTGTCCCCATCATGACAAATTATGTCACCATCGTGCCAAACTTTGTCACCACCGTGCCAAATTCTGCCACCATCGTGCCAAATTCTGCCACCATTGCGCCAAATTCTGTCCTCATTATGCCAAACTCTGTCGCCATCGTGCCAAACCCTCTGTGCCCATCCAGCCCGTAACCGCCACGGGCTCACCTGAGAGGGGCGGGGACCTGCCCTCATCCCCCTGCTCCATATTCATGAGCCCCTTCCTCCTCCTCCTCCTCCTCCTCCTCCTCCTCCTCCTCCTCCTCGCCCGGCCCTCCCGGTGTCCCGGAGCGCTGCGAGTCGGGGCGGCCGGCGCTCGGTGCCAGCCGCGCTCGGTGCCAGCCCCGCTCGCCATGGCCCGTGCCACCACGCTGGTGTCGCAGCTCTGGCTCCTGCTCCAAGCCTCCTGCCTCTGCCTGGCCCAGCTCGTAAGTGCCGCGCTCGATTCCCGGGCTGGAGAGGGGATGGAGAACGGGATGGAGAGAGGATGGAGAAAGGGATGGAGAAGGGGATGCACAGGGGACATTCCCCATCTCCTCTCCCTCACAGTGCTGAGCCCTTTGGGTTTATTCCCCCAGCACTTTCCCCTTGTTTTTCCCAGGAATGAGGGTGGGAACAGCCACAGCCCCCACCCGCCGGAGACCCCTCAGTGCAGACTTCAAATTAACTTTGCTAAACTTTGCTTTAGTTTGATTTTCCCCTCTGGAGCAGCAGTGGGGGGCTCTGTGTTTCCCTCTGGATTTTCTGGGGGATTTGCTCCTGCTTTCCTGGGATGTGCTGCAGATCCGTTCTGAGCAGGGCTGGGGGGGCTCTGACCCTGGGCTCAGGGGGGATGTTGGGGGGTCCCCTGGACTCTCCAGGCTTACCCAGGGGCAGGAGAAAATGGATCTGGAAAAAGGGAAGGTGAGCCCTGCAGAGGGGCAGGCAGTGGGATTCCACCTAGGAGAACTGTCCTTGTCTTACAGCTGCAAAAAAATCAGATTTTAGAGGTTTTGGGGGAATTTTTCCATGTGGTTCCTTGTCTTACAGCTGCAAAAAAAAAATATCAGATTTTAGAGGTTTGGGGGGAATTTTCCCATGTGGTTCCTTGTGTTATAGCTGCAAAAAAATCAGATTTTAGAGGTTTTGGGGAATTTTTCCATGTGGTTCCTGAGCTGCCTGTTGGAAATTGGGGGACAACTCCTTCCTAAACCCCCCCGGGGTCCCCATGGGCTTGTGGGGGCAGAGGAGCAGAGCAAGGGGGATGTGGGAATTTCAGGAACAAGGAACCCTTTGGAATTCATTCCTTGGGCAGGACAAAGGTGCCATTCAGGGGAGATCCCAGGAATGGGATTGATCCAAGGTGGAGCTGGGGCTCTCCTGTTGTGTACACGAACCAGCAGCACCTCTCACCCCTATAGATTTACATTGTTTCCTGCATTTATTCCTTATATTTCTATGAATTTTGTAAATTAATCCAGCCTGGGAGGCTGGAGGAGCTGCAGGAGTGCAGCCCAGCCTGCTCCCCATTTCCAGGCACACCAGGGCTTCAGTGCAGGACTGGAATCTCTTCCCCCTGAACTCCCCGTTAGGATAACAGAGGTTTCTTTGCCGAGTCCTGTGCAAACCTCAAAGCCAGGAGCAGGCTCTGGGAGCTTCCCTGAATGGAGCTTTTGTCTGGAGCCTGGGAGCAGAGCCAGCCTGGCCCAGGGAGAGCTCACACAGAGGGGCTGGGGGTCCCCACCTCATCCTGGGGGTTTGGGCACCTCAATCCTGACAGAAATCCCACTCTGAGCTAAAAGGGGTCTTGGAAATGCTGCTGTCACCCCAGGGATGCCCTGTTGGGGCAGGAGCTCTGGGAGTGGCAGGGAAGGAGGGGGCAGAGATGGGGTAGAAATGCTTGGAGTGCCTGCTCCATCCAGGCAGGAGCAGCAGGGAAAGAGGGAGCAGAAATGGGGTAAAAATTTCATCCCAGGGAGATCTGTGCTCCATTGGGGCAGGAGATCCTTGGATACCAGGGAAAGAGGGAGCAGAGGTGGGGTAAAAATGTCATCTTGTGGAGTTCCTGCTCCATCAGGGCAGGAGATCCTCAGATACCAGGGAAAGAGGGAGCAGAGATGGGACAAAAATTCTGCCATCCCATGGAGACCCCGCTCCATGGGGGCAGGAGATCCTTGGACAGCAGGAAAAAAGAGAGCAGAAATAGGGTGAAAATTTCATCCCATGGAGTTCCCTCCTCCTTTGGGGCAGGAGATCCTTGGATACCAGAGAAAGAGGGAGCAGAGATGGGACAAAAATTCTGCCATCCCATGGAGATCCTGCTCCATCAGGGCAGGAGATCCTTGGACACCAGGGAAAGAGGGAGCAGAAATAGGGTAAAAATGTCATCTCGTGGAGATCCTGCTCCATCAGGGCAGGAGATCCTAGGATAGCAAGGAAAGAGGGAGCAGAGGTGGGGTAAAAATTTCACCCCATGGAGTTCCTGCTCCATCGGGGCAGGAGATCCTTGGATACCAGGGAAAGAAGGAGCAGAAATAGGGTAAAAATGTCATCCCATGGAGATCCGTGCTCCATTGGGGCAGGAGATCCTTGGATACCATGGAAAGAGGGAGCAGAGGTGGGGTAAAAATGTCATCTTGTGGAGTTCCTGCTCCATCAGGGCAGGAGATCCTCGGGCACCAGGGAAAGAGGGAGAAGAAATGGGGTAAAAATTTCATCCCATGGCGTTCCTGCTCTGTTGGGGCAGGAAGCCCTTGGACACCAGCAAAAGAGGGAGCAGAAATGGGGTAAAAATGTCATCCCATGGAGATCCCTGCTTTGTTAGGGCAGGAGATCCTCGGGCACCAGGAAAAAAGAGAGCAGAGATGGGGTAAAAATTCTGCCATCCCATGGAGATCCCTGCTCCATCAGGGCAGGAGATCCTCGGGCACCAGGGAAGGAGGAAGGAGGGGTAAACACGCTGCCATCACCCCATGGAGACCCCACTCTGTCCCCCATGGACAGCAGGGCAGGAGAGGGGGGAAATGGGATAGAAACTGGGCAGGGAGTGAGGAGCTGGAGGTGCCAGTGTGAGAAATCCTGGATTTCCCCATCCATGCCGTGCTGGGGGATCCACAGGAGGGGCAGAGCTCTGATCCCTCGGGGTGTTCTCCATCCCAGCTCCCTGGAATTGGATTCCCAGCACATCCTGGGGTCCTTCCTGACGTGGATCCCATCCCTTTTCCCCACAGCGAGGGCCACCAGGAGAGCCTGGCCCACGAGGGCCCCCTGGTCCCCCAGGAGTGCCAGGAGCTGATGGCATCGATGTGAGTGAGCTGAGGGAGGGAGGGGACACGCAGCACAAAAGGGGCATTGTGAGGGGCACAGGGCCGGGGGTGCCTCTCTGTGCTGCTCCCACTCCTGATTTAGGGCAGACAGAGCAGCCCCAGCTCTGTTTGGTGCTGCACCCCAAATCCAGCTGCAGCCACAGCTGGGGAATTGGGGGTGGGATTGGTTTTTGGGGTGCAGTAGGGGATGATTGGGGCAGGGAGCACCCCAGAGGTGCCCACGGAGCTCCAAAAGGAATTGAGGGGTGGGATTGGTTTTTGGGGTGCAGAGGGGGATGATCGAGGCAGGGAGCACCCCAGAGGTGCCCAGTGAAGGGGGGACCTGAGGGGGGACAGGGATATCCCAGTGGGGTTGTGCAGAGGGATGTGGTGGGGGATTGTGGCCCTGGATCCTCCACGGGCTGTGGGATGGGGGCCCGAACAGAGGGGAGCCCTGTGAGGCAGCAGAAAGTGCCCTTTCTCCAGGATGTGGTGTTATTTTAGTGTTATTTATACCCAGAGCAGCCACAGCGCTTCAGAAACGCCAGAACAACCCTCACAAAACCCCAGAACAACCCTCACAAAACCCCAGAACAACCCTCACAAAACCCCCCTCAGAAACCCCATCAAACCCTCACAAAACCCCAATAAAACCCTCCCAAACCCCCCAAAAATCCTCACAAAATCCTAGTACTACCTTCACCAATTCCCCCTCACAAACCCCCAAAAAACCCTCCTAAACCCCAATAAAACCCTCTAAAACCTCAAAAAACCCTCCCAAATCCCAATAAAACCCTCACATTATCCCCAAAAAACCCTCCTAAACCCCAATAAAACCCTTGAAAAACCCCACTAAAATCCTCCCAAACCCAACCCTGGCCCCATCCTGCCCTGCCTGTGGGATCCAGCAGCTCCCTCGTGTCCCAGGAGCAGGACAGGGATTGGGGTCCCCGGGGTGGGCTCTGTGGGGTGCCCCATCCCTTTCCCACCTCTCCCCTTTCCCCAGGGTGACAAGGGCCCTGTAGGATCTGCTGGCTCCCCGGTGAGTACCCACCCCAGCCCTCAGCAGTGATCCCGCTCCTTCCATGGGGTCTCCTTCCCACCTCATCCCAATTTTTCATTTTTCCAGGGTGTCAAGGGCGAGCCTGGAGCCCCTGGCCCGGATGGACCCCCAGGGAAACCTGGAATTGATGTGAGAACTGTCCCCTGTCCCCTCCTGTCTGTAGGGTCACAGCAAACTGCTCCTGTCCCCAGGGTCTGCCCCACATTAAAACGTGCCCAAATCCCTTTGGGCAGGAGCTGGAAGTGCCTTGGGAATCCCAAATGAGCTCGGGAAGAGCTTTTGCCACCCTTTTCCACCTTTAGGGTCACAGCAGAGCTCAGGAAGAGCTTCTGGCACTCCTGCCCACCTTGGGGATCCCAAAAGAGCTTGGGAATTGCTTCTGCCACCCCCTCCCATCTTGGGAATCCCAAAAGAGCTTCTGGCATTCCTGCCCATCTTGGGAATCCCAAAAAAACTTGGGAATTGCTTTTTCCACCCCCTCCCACACTGGGAGTCCCAAAAGAGCTTCTGCCACTCCTGCACATCTTGGGAATCCCAAAGGAGCTTCTGCCACCCCTTCCCACTTTGGGGATCCCAAAAGGGCTTTGGAATTGCTTCTTCCACCCCCTCCCACTTTGGGAATCCCAAAAGAGCTTCTGCCACCCCTGCCCACATTGGGAATCCCAAAAGAGCTTGGGAATTGCTTTTTCCACCCCCTCCCACACTGGGAATCTCAAAAGAACTTCTGCCACTCCTGCCCACCTTGGGGATCCCAAAAGAGCTTGGGAATTGCTTCTGCCACCCCTTCCCATCTTGGGAATCCCAAAAGAGCTTCTGTCACTCCTGCCCACCTTGGGGATCCCAAAAGAGCTTGGGAATTGCTTCTTCCAATCCTGTCCACCTTGGGAATCCCAAAAGAGCTTCTGCCACTCCTCTCCCACATTGGGAATCCCAAAACAGATTCTGCCATCCTCTCCCACCTTGGGGATCCCAAAAGATCTTCAGCCACTCCTTCCCACCTTGGGAATCCCAAAAGAGCTTGGGAATTGCTTCTTCCACCCCTCCCCACCTTTGGAATCCCAGCAGAGCTCCTCTTGTTTCCTCCAGAATAAATCTGAAGTGTCCCCCACTGTCCCCACTTCCTTGGCACCCATAAGGTGGCACCGGTGACTTTGCCACTGTCCCCCCCCGGCACAGCCTGGCAGAGGTGGTGGCAGGAAGGGGACGGAGCTGCCACCCCACCCTGGCTGTCCCCAGGTCCCCTGGGGGTGTGATGGGTGCCTGGGGAGGGCTGGGTGGGTTCCTGCCCCATCCCAGGGATAAAACCGGGATCAGGGATGGGAGGAGCTGCCCACGTGTCCCTGCCAGGGCTGGGTGTGCCCAGGGGGTGTGTGGGGGTCCCTGTGCCGTGAAATTCCTGATGGATTCAACCCAGCAAGAATTCCTGGCTGGAGAGGAGGAGGAATGGGAATAACTCACGGGGTCTCTCCCCTTGCAGGGCCTGACGGGAGCCAAAGGGGAGCCAGGACCCACTGGCAGGCCGGGAACCAAAGTGAGTGAGGGGCAGCCCCGGGCTCCTCATTCCCAGGATCCCTCATTCCCAAATTCCCACCTTCCTAAATTCCCACCTTCCCGAATTCCCACCTTTCCAAATCTCCACCTTCCAGAATTTCTACCTTCCCAAGCTCTCTCATTACCAGGCTCCCACCTTCCCGTGCTCCCACCTCTCCAACTTCCCACCTCCCCAAATTCCCACCTTCCTAAATTCCCACCTTCCCAAGCTCCCTCAATCCCATGCTTCCACCTTCCCAGGCTCCCACCTTCCCAAATTCCAACGTTTCCAAATTCCCACCTCCCCAAATTCCCACCTTCCCATATTCTCACCTCTCCAAGGATGCCACCTTCCCAACTTCCAACCTTCCCAAATTTCCACCTTACCAATTTCCCACCTTTCCAAATTCCCACCTTTCCAAGGATCCCACCTTCCCAAATTTCCAACCTTCCCAAATTTTCACCTTTCCAAGGATCCCACCTTCCCAAATTTCCAACCTTCCCAAATGTCCACCTTTCCAAATTTCCACCTCCCCAAGCTCCCTCATTCCCAGGCTCCCACCTTCCCAAATTTCCATCTTTTCAAGGATTCCACCTTCCCAAATTTCCACCTTCCCAAATTTCCACCTTTCCAAATTTCCACCTTCCCAAGCTCCCTCATTCCCGGGCTCCCACCTTTCCAAATTTTCACCTTTTCAAGGATCCCACCTTCCCAAATTTCCACCTTCACAATTTCCCACCTTCTCAAATTTCCACCTTCCCAAGCTACCTCATTCTCAGGTTCCCACCTTCTCAGGCTCCTACCTTCCCAAATTTTCACCTTTTCAAGGATCCCACCTTCCCAAATTCCCACCTTTCCAAGAATTCCCCCTTGCCCCATCCTGGCCCATCCCCATCACTCTGGAGGGATCCATGGATGCAGGAGCTCCCTGATGGAATTTTTGGCCCTGAGGCTGCATCCAGGGAGGGGGAATTGGAGCAGCTGCCAGAGCAGATCCTCCTTTTCCAGCTCCTGATTCTCCTCTTGTGTCCTGGCAGGGCCAGCCCGGACTCCCAGGGCCACCAGGGCTCCCTGTGAGTATCTGCTGCTCCCATGGGTGGGATGGGCACCCCTCAAATCCCATCCTTGGTGGTGGGGTGGGAATTGCTCTTCTTGGGGCAGGAATTCTGGAGGATTTGGAGAATTTAAACCAATTGTAATGTTTTATTTGTTGTAGGGTCCTTCACTGCCAGGACCTCCTGTAAGTGCCACATGGGGCTGGGATGGGTGGCCTTGGAGTTGTGCAGGAGGATTCCTCAGGAATCAGGACGGGACCTCTCTCATTCCATGAATTTCTCTCCTTTCTCCCTAAGGGGCTTCCAGGCCAGGTTGGACTTCCTGGGGAGATCGGAGTGCTGGGACCCAAGGTGAGGAGTCGGGAGAGGACAGGGAAGAACCTCCCCTCCTTGGAACCTCCCCTCCTTGGAACCTCCCCTCCTTCCACCAGGAGCTGCTTCTGTGCCCTCCAGGGCTCCTGGGATGATCCTGAAACGTGGGAATGGAGGTTCCCTTGGTGCCATCACCCTGGGATGTCCCCATTTGTGCCGGGACATCCTGACTCTCCACCTCCCCTCCTCATCCCAAATTCTCCTTTCCTGGCCTTCCTTCCTAGGGTGACCCCGGACCCGACGGCCCCAGGGGACCCCCAGGCCCTCCAGGGAAACCTGTGAGTATCCCCCAGCCACCTCCAGGTGGGAGAAGCTTCCCCAGGCTCATCCTTGGGATTGGGGCTGGAATTTGTGCTCTGGCTCTCCCCTCCCACCCCACTCCTTGTTTCCTGCTCCTGATGTAAAATCCTGGAATGCTGATGGTTTCCTTCCCTGCAGGGACTCCCAGGACACCTCCAAGGCGTGGAAGGCAGCGCTGATTTCCTGGTGAGAGCTGCCATGACCTTGTCCCCCTCCGTGTCCCCTCTCCCTCGCTCCCTTCCCAGCCTTCTCCAGGTCATTCCCAACTCATCCTTGTCCTTCCTCTCCTCCCAGTGTCCCACCAGCTGCCCTCCAGGTCCCAAGGGCCCCCAGGGACTGCAGGGACTGAAGGTAAGGAAGTCCTGGAGCTGCTCTGGGGGGGAAAAATGGGAATTGTCACCTCCAGGATGTGGTGGAGTGAAGGACCTTTCTCTGGGATCTCTGGAGCACCAGGACAGGGAGGCCTGGAGGAAAGGTCCCTGTGGGTCCCCAGCCCCTTCCTGGGGGTGGCACCCTGTGCCAAAGCCCCAACCCCAGCTCAGGATGTCGCCCGTGGGATTCTGAATGTCCCCAGTGGGATTTTGAACCCATTCCATGTCACCTGTGGGATTCTGAATGTCCCCAGTGGGATTTTGAGCCCATTCCATGTCACCTGTGGGATTCTGAATGTCCCCAGTGGGATTTTGAGCCCATTCCATGTCACCTGTGGGATTCTGAATGTCCCCAGTGGGATTTCGAACCCATTCCATGTCACCTGTGGGATTCTGAACGCCCCCAAAATGTCCCCAGTGGCATTTTGAGCCTCTCCCTTCATCAGTAGAATTCTGAGCCCCCCATTGTCACCTGTGGGATTCTGAAACGCCCCCCACAATGTCCCTAATGGGATTTTGAGCCCCTCAATGTCCCCAGTGGGACTCTGAACCTGTTCCATGTCCCCAGTGGGATTCTGAGCCCCCCAATGTCATCTGTGGGATTCTGAAACCCCCCCTAAAAGTTCCTATTGGAATTCTGAGCCCCTCAATGTCCCTATTGGGATTTTGAGTCCCCCAATGTCATCTGTGGGATTCTGAAGCCCCTCAATGTTCCCATTGGGATTCTGAAGCCCCTCAAAGTCCCTATTGGGATTTTGAGTCCCTCAATGTCACCTATGGGATTCCAAGCCCCCCAGTGTTCCCAGTGGGATTCTGAGCCCCCCTAATGTCACCTATGGGATTCTGAAGCCCCTCAATGTCCCTATTGGGATTCTGAAGCCCCCCAATGTCACCTATGGGATTCTAAAGCCCCTCAATGTCCCTATTGGGATTCTGAAGCCCCCCAATGTTACCTATGGGATTCTGAGCCCCTCAATGTCCGTATTGGGATTTTGAGTCCCCCAATGTCACCTATGGGATTCTGAGCCCCACCACGTCCCCAGAGACCACCCCAGGGTGGGATGTGGTGGCAGGGGAGGCTCTGTGGGACGTGGCCACCAGGATGGTGCCACCACCCTGCAGCTGTGCCAGGGATTTTCCTCATGGATTTCCTCTCTTCCACTCAGGGACACAGAGGCCGCCCTGGCGCCCTCGGAGAGCCTGGAAAGCAGGGAGAGCCGGTGAGTGCTCCAGGAGATCCCACATGGATCCCAGTAGGATCCCAGCTGGATCTCAGTAGGATATCAGCTGGATCTCAGCCAGATCCCAGTAGGATTTCAGCAGGATCTCAGCCAAATCGTAGCCAGATCCTGGCAGGATCCCAGCCAGATCCCAGGAGGATCCCCACCAGATCCCAGCACGATCTCAGCAGGATCCCAGCCAGATCCCAGATGGATCTGAGTAGGATCCCAGCAGGATCTCAACAGGATCCCAGCAGGATCTCAGTAGGATATCAGCAGGATCCCAGCAGAATCCCCAGCAGATCCCAACCAGATCTCAGCAGGATCCCAGCAGGATCTCAGCCAGATCCCAGCAGGATCCCGGCAGGATCCCCACCAGATCCCTGCAGGATCCCCACCAGATCCCAGCCAGATCCCAGCAGAATCCCCAGCAGATCCCAACCAGATCCCAGCCAGATCCCAGCAGAATCCCCAGCAGATCCCAACCAGATCTCAGCCAGATCCCAGCAGGATCCCAGCAGGATCCCCAGCAGATCTCAGCAGGATCCCAGCAGGATCCAGCTGTGGCCGTCCCTGTGGGGCTGGACCCAAGGAAGGAGTTTTGGGAAGGGAAATGAAGAAGGAGGAAAGAGGAAGATGGAAAATGTGGGAATGGGAGACCAGGATGGCCTTCCCAGGGTGACGTCCTGGGCAGGGCCACCTGTCCCCATCCCCTGCCAGGTGCCAGGTGGGGGCTGTGGTGTCCCCAGAGTGCTTTGTGTCCCCTCTCCCTCCAATGTTCCCTTTTCTCTCCATTCCCAGGGCCCCAAGGGGGACGTTGGTGCCTCTGGAGAACAAGGAGTCCCAGGCCCTCCGGTAAATCCTTTATTCCTCTTTTCCTCTGTCCCCCAAATGCTGCAGGAACTGGGGGTGGCCTCTTTGTCCTTGTCCCCAGACACCAGAAAGGTGACACCAGGCTGTCCCTGCTGAAGCAAAGCCTCCATCCCATCTCTCTCCCAGCCATGGATGCCACCAGCTCTCCCTCTGGAGAGCTCCATGGGCACCTGGGCTGCTCCCAGGGATAATTTGGGATAAATCCCTGCTGTCCCCTGAGTCCCCCTTGCCCTGGGGGGAATTAAAGCCACAGGAATTCTCAGAGCACTTTGAAGATGAAAAACAATTACTGGGCTGAGCCCTGCAGGCCAGGAAAGGGCAAAACTGCTTTGAAGCCGAGAGCTCTGGCCCAGGGAAGTGGCTGCAGTTTGGGCCCTGTGGAGTTATGGAATTGACAGCTGGAAAAGCACCTGCTGGGGGCTCTGGAATTAGGAGGGACTGGAATTCCTCGTGTTTGGATTCCCAGTGTTGGGTTTTGCTGTAATTGCTGCTTCCCCCTGGGCTGGTTGGTTTTTTTCCAGCTGAATTTGCTGTGATTTCCTTCCCTGCAGGGACCTCAGGGCCTCAGGGGGTACCCTGGCATGGCAGGACCCAAAGGGGAGACGGTGAGTGCGGGTTGCATCGCCTGGCTCTGGGCTCCAGATGCCACCAAGACCATTCCCAGCAGCATCCCTCCATGCTGGGCCATCTCAGGGCTGCAGGGATGGGTTGGGATGGGAATTGACCTTTCCACGCTCTCGTTCCAGGGCCCTGCTGGCTACAAGGGCATGGTCGGGAGCATCGGAGCCGCCGGGCGCCCGGTGGGTGCCCCCCTCCCTCAGGCCTGGCTGCTCTGGGGTCCCTCTTGGCCCTGCTCAATCCTTGTGCTCCTCTCTCCTCCAGGGCAGGGAAGGCCCCAAGGGACCACCTGGGAGCCCTGGTGACAAGGGAGAGCTGGTAGGTGACCCCTCAGTGCCAGTGTCCCCTTTTCCCCAGCTTGGCACCGTTCCTACATGGGAAAAGCTCTGCCTGGATGCCCTCGAGGGGCATCTCTGCCTCCCAGCTCTGTCCCCTGCACTGCAGGACACTGACACTTGTCCCCTCCTGCTCTAGGGTGGCCGTGGCATCAGGGGACCCCAGGGTGACATCGGCCCCAAGGGGGAGAATGTGAGTACAGCTGGTGGCACCTGTGCCCTGCCTGTCCCTGGCTGTGCCATCGTGTGTCCTTGTCCCCTCCAGCACACACACCTGGAATGTTCCTTTCCCTCCCCACGTTTTTTTGTCCCCACCGTGAGCCTTTGAGTCCCTTCGAGGTGTCCCATGAGTGGCTCTTGCCCATTTCAGGGTCTGCCAGGCATCGATGGCAAGGATGGCACCCCAGGGATCCCAGGACTGAAGGTGAGGGAATGCCACCCGCTGGGAAAAACGGGAATGGCAAAGGAAACAATGTCCCTTGGCACCTGTGGGCACCCCATTCCTGGTGACACCCCCTCTGTCCCTCGCAGGGTGGCACAGGACAGGCCGGACGCCCGGGAACGCCAGGACACCGGGGACAAGCTGTGAGTGAGGGACCCCCAGCCTGTCCCCTGAGGGGTGACAGCCCTCTGCCAGGGGTGCCAGGGCCAGCACCCCGAGGGGACACTGAGCTGTGCCAGGGGTGACACCTCAAGGGGACACTGAGCTGTGCCCAGGGGTTTATCTCGGCTTTGTCCCCTTAGGGATTGCCAGGCCAGCCGGGAAGCAAAGGTGGCCCAGGTGACAAGGTGGGTGACGCCTCTGAGCATCCACCCCATGGGTCTTGTCCCCTCCCTGTCCCTACTGTCCCCTCCCTGTCCCTGCTGTCCCTCCCTGTCCCTGCTGTTCCTCCTCGTCCCCACTGTCCCTGCTGTCCCCTCTCTGTTCCTGATGTCCTTCCCTGTCCCCGCTGTCCCTCCCTGTCCCCGCTGTCCCCCCCTGTCCCCTCTGACCCCCTTCTCTCTCCCTTCACAGGGTGAATCGGGTCCTCGGGGCCACCCCGGTGTCACCGGTGCCCCAGGGCAGCTTGTAAGTACCGAGATGTCGCCGTGTCCCTCCCGGGGACAGCCTCGGGGCTGAGCTCTCTCATTTTTCCTTTTTTTCCCCGTTTCTTGCGAGCTAAAGGCGGAATCCGGCATTTCATTGCCACCCTGCTCCTCCTGGGAACCCTGCTCCTGTCACCACCCTGCGGTGGCGACAAGGACAGGGCCACCCGTCCCTGGGGGAAGGACGAGGAGCACACCACGCCCGTCAATCCCATCTTCTGTGGGGTTTTTCTCTCCCGATTTTAGGGCGAGCCCGGACCTCGGGGTGAGCAGGGCCCGCAGGGTGTCCCCGGGCCGAAGGTGAGTTGGGGACACCGCGGGGGTGTGGCAGTGCCAGGAGGGGTGGCCCTGACTCCGCTCCTTCCCGCAGGGTGACAGGGGCGAGCGGGGCCTCGTGGGACCTCCCGGGGAGCAGGGCAGAGCGGTGAGTTGTCCCCAAAGCTGGTGAATTGTCCCCAAATCCATGCTGGGACATGGGAGATGCTCTGAATTGTCCCCAAAGCCACTTTGGGACATAGAGGATGCTCTGTATTGTCCCCAAAACCAGTGAATTGTCCCCACAGCTGGGCTGGGACACGGGAGATGCTTTGAGTTGTCCCCAAAGCTGGCGAATTGTCCCCAAATCCATGCTGGGACATGGGGGATGCTCTGAATTGTCCC
Organism: Myioborus melanocephalus; assembly: GCA_035040975.1. Taxonomy (NCBI): domain Eukaryota; kingdom Metazoa; phylum Chordata; class Aves; order Passeriformes; family Parulidae; genus Myioborus; species Myioborus melanocephalus. The sequence continues at coordinate 4,509,314 of JAWWLS010000098.1, read as the reverse complement.
CAAAGCCGGTGAATTGTCCCCAAAGCAGGCTGGGACACGGGAGATGCTCTGAATTGTCCCCAAAGCCGGTGAATTGTCCCCAAATCCATGCTGGGACACGGGAGATGCTCTGAGTTGTCCCTAAAGCCTCTCTGGGACACGGGGAATGCTCTGAGCTGTCCCCAGAGCCACTCTGGGGCACAGGGAATGCTCTGAATTGTCCCCAAAGTTGGGCTGGGACACAGGACATGTTCTGAGTTGTCCCCAAACCCTCTCTGGGACATGGGAGATGCTCTGAGTTGTCCCCAAATCCAGGCTGGCACACATGGGAGATGCTCAGCCCCAGGATGGGGGATTCCAAGCTGGGATTTGGGGTCAGTGGGACACAGCCAGACCTCCCCCTTTGGTCCCGGGGTCAGTCCCATGCCCGCCCTGCTGCTGAGGGATTAGGGAATAGCTCAGGGATTAATGGGACCCCAGCTGGGACAGGAATTTCCTCCCATCCCAGGAGAGCCCAGCCCCTCTCCAGAGCTTTCCTACACTGGAAAAGCAGCCAAAAATCTGATTTTTGTGCCTTTCCTGGGGACAGGAATCCATCCCTGGAAGATCAGTGCTCTGGGCATGGCTTCTCCCTGGTTTTGTGCCCTGTGTCCCCTCAGAGCTGGGATTTAGGGGAGGTTGGGATGCTGGGATCAGCTGGAGGATGAGGAGCTGCCTCAATGCCTTGGGGACAATTCTCTGCTGGGTAAAAGTCTTCCCATTGTCTCCTCTCACTCATTTTCCCACATTCCTTGGATTTCCAGGGGCCAAAGGGTGAGCAGGGCCCACCAGGCATCCCAGGACCCCAAGGCTTGCCTGGAGTCAAAGGAGACAAGGTGACAGCTCTGGGGACAGCAGGGTGGCTTCTTGGGGACACTGCTCTGAGCTGGGCTGATCCCACTTTTTTCCTTCTCCCAGGGCTCTCCAGGGAAAACCGGCCCCAAAGGCAGCACTGTGAGTTCATCCCAGGCTGGGTTTAACAGAGCTGGGTTTAACAGAGCTGGGTTTAACACTGCTCTAGGCACCTTCTCCATGAATTCCCCCCTCATCCCAGAGAGGGAATGTTTCCTTTGGGAATGTTCCCTTCTCTCCTTGCCTTTCATTTAGGGAGATCCAGGTGTCCACGGCCTGGCAGGGCTCAAGGGAGAGAAGGTGGGTACTTCCAGAAGATTCCTGGGAGTGCTGGGGGATCCCTTCCCATGCTGGGGGATCCTGCCTGGCATTAAATCCCAACCCTAAATCCCTGCTCTCTCTTCATCACCTTTCCCATGTCCTGTGTCCCCAGGGGGAGTCAGGAGAGCCAGGACCCAAGGGACAGGTGAGTGATGGGGGAATTTGGGACCAAGGGGACCCCAAAACTTGGGGGGATTTGTGGGATCCTCAGCTGGATCCTCCTGCCTGAGGTGCTGAGGGAATATTTTCCCTGGAGATGGGAGCCAGTGTCCGTGATCAGCCCTGGATTCAGGCTCAAATTCTCTTTGGGGTTAAACCCTGGATTCAGGCTCAGCCCCAGTTTTTTAGATCTAGCCCTTTATTCAGCCCCAGTCCCAATTTTTGGGATCCAGCCCTGGGTTCAGCCCCAGCCCCAGTTTCTGGGATCCAGCCCCAATTTCTGGGATCCAGTCACAGTTTTTGGGACCTAGCCCTGGATTCAGTCCCAGCCCAAATCTTGGGATCCAGCCCTAGGTTCAGCCCCAACCCCATTTGGGATCCAGCCCCAGTTTTTGGGATCCAGCCCCAATTTTTGGGATTCAGCCCTGGGTTCAACCCCAGCCCCATTTGGAATCCAGCCCCAGTTTTTGGGATCCAGCCCCAATTTTTGGGATCCAGCCCTAGGTTCAGCCCCAGCCCCATTTGGGATCCAGCCCAAATTTATGGGATCCAGCCCTACATTCAGCCCCAGCCCCAATTTTTGGGATCCAGCCCCAATTTTTGGAACCCAGCCCTGGGTTCACCCCCCGCCCAGTTTGGGACCAAGCCCTGCCTGTGGTTTTTGGGACATTTTGGGCTCTCGGGGTGCAGCCCCCGTGCTCAGCACAGCCTGAGCCCCTCATGCCCCTCTCTCTCCATCCCTACTCCAGCAAGGCATCCAGGGAGAGCTCGGCTTTCCCGGCCCCTCGGGGGATGCAGGAGCGCCGGGAATTCGGGGCTATCCCGGCCCGCCCGGCCCGCGGGGGCTGGTGGGGGAGCGCGGAGTGCCGGGAATGCCGGGCCCGAGGGGCACAGCCGTGAGTATCCCGGTCCCACACCCCTCCTCACCCTCCCTGCTCGGCAGGAATTGCCTCTCCCTCCCACCCAGCTCCTCTGGGAACACCCTGCTGTTCCGCTCAGGAGCTGGGATCCCGCTTTTCTGGGGAGGAATTCTGTCTTTCCCACTGTGTATGGCATCCAAAACCTGTCCCTGTATAAACAAGTCAGCAGCAGGGATTTGCAGGGTTGGGATTTTTCCCTAAAAATCCCATTTTGAACTCAAATGTCATGAGCAGAATGCACAGAGTGAGCTGAGCATGGAGCACTTGCCCTGGGACAGAACGGGGAAGAGCAGGGTGGGAAGATGACCTGGGATGCAGGGAGGGGATGGGGATTGGGATTTGGGCTGGGAAGGGCTCTGGGAGGGGACAGAAGGAGAGAAATTCCCTCCCTGGCAGGGCCGGGACGCTGGGGACCAGCACATCGTGGACGTGGTGCTGAAGATGCTGCAAGGTGAGGGCAGAGTGGGGCCACCTCATCCCATGGATCCCATCCCATAGATCCCACCCTATGGATCCCATCCCGTGGAACCCACCCCATGGATCCATGGATCCCATCCCATGGTTCCCACCCCATAGATCCCATCCCATGGATTCCACCCTGTGGATCCCTTCCCATGGATCCCATGGTTCCCACCCCATAGATCCCATCCCATGGATCCCTTCTCATGGATCCCACCTCATGGATTCAGTGGATCCCATCTCATGGATCCCACATGGATCCCTTCCCATAGATCCCACCCTATGGATCCCATTGTTCTCATCCCATGGATCTCTTCCTATGGATTCCACCCCATGGATCCTGTGGATCCCACCCCATGGTTCCCATCCCATGGATCCCACCCTATAGATCCCATCCCATGGATCCTGTGGATCCTACCCCATGGTTCCCACCCTGTGGATTCCCATCCTATGGATTCCACCTCATGGATCCTGTGGATCCCACCCCATGGATCCCTTCCCATGGATCCCACCCTATGGATCCCATGGTTCCCACCCTGTGAATCCCACCCTGTGGATCCCATCTTATGGATCCCACCCCATGGATCCCAACCCACGGGTCCCATGGATCCTGTGGATCCCACCCCACGGATCCCATCCCAGCCCCTCTCTGCCCCACAGAGCAGCTGGCAGAGGTGGCCGTGAGCGCCAAGAGAGCCGCCCTGGGTGGGGTCGGGGCCATGGGACCCCCCGGTCCCCCCGGCCCCCCAGGGCCACCCGGTGATCAGGGACCCCACGGCCCCATGGGACCCCGAGGTGTCCCCGGAATCCTGGGAGCCGCCGGGCAGATCGGCAATGTCGGACCCAAAGGTGGGTGGTGGTGGCACGGTGACAGGTGCAAACCCTCCTGGGGTGGCACTGCCACGCTTGTCCCCGTCCCTGATCACCCATCCGGGGTTTCCATGGAGTCCTTCCCTCCTTTTTGTGCCCACAGGGAAGAGAGGAGAGAAGGGCGAGCGGGGAGAGGTTGGCCGTGGCCACCCGGGAATGCCGGGTCCTCCAGGGATCCCAGGTGAGACCAGGTGTCCCCAGGTGGCCTTTGTCACCTTGGGGTGATGAGCCCAGCGGTGGCCGGGGACCTTCTGATCCATCCCACAAAAACTGACCAGGTTCATCCCACAAAAACCGTCCAGGGTCATCCCACAAAAGCTGCACAGGTTTATCCCACAAAACCTGCATGGATCCATCCCACAAAAACTGCCCAGGGTCATCCCAAAAATGTGCCCAGGTCCATCTACAAAAACTACCCAGGTTCATCCCACAAAACCTTCTCAGGTTTACCCCACAAAATTTGCACAGGTTCATCCCACAAAGACAGCCCAGGCTCACCCTGTAAATCTGCTCAGCTTTATTCCACAAAACCTGCCCAGGATCCTCCCACAAAACAGACCCAAGTTCATCGCATAAAACCTGCACAAACTCATCCCACAAAACCTCAACTTCATCCCTATTTCTGAGGGAAAATCCCTATTTCTCAGGGAAAAATCCCTATTATTTCTGAGGGAAAATCCCTGTTATTTCTGAGGGAAAATCCCTATTTCTCAGGGGAAAATCCTATAATTTCTCAGGGAAAAAAATCCCTTATTTCTGAGGGGAAATCTCTATTTCTCAGGGAAAAATCCTATAATTTCTCATGGAAAAAAAACCCCCTATTTCTGAGGGGAAAACCCCTATTTCTGAGGAAAAATCCCTATTATTTTTCAGGGAAAAAAATCCTGTTTCTGAGGGGAAAATGCCTATTTCTCAGAGAAAAATCCCTATTTCTCAGAGAAAAATCCCTATTATTTCTCAGGGAAAATGCCTTTCCTCGGGGAAGATCCCTATTTATCAGGGAAAAATCCATATTTCTCAGGGAAAATACGTATTTATTAGGGAAAAATCTCTATTATTTCTCAGGGGGAAAAAATTATCTCTGAGGGGAAAATCCCTATTTCTGAGGAAAAATCCCTATTATTTTTCAGGGAAAAAATTCCTGGTTTTGAGGGGAAAAATCTCTATTTCTGAGGGGGAAAATCCCTATTTCTGAGGGGAAAATCCCTATTATTTCTCAGCGAAAACCCATTTCTCAGCTTGATTCTCAGCACCCCACCCCGTTGCCTTTGCAGGTCTCCCGGGTATCCCCGGCCACGCTGTGGACGGCAAGGCGGGCGAGCGGGGCCAGCCGGGCTCCCCGGGCGAGGCGGGCCGGCCGGGCCTGCCGGGGCCTGCGGGCCTGCCCGGCTTCTGCGAGCCCGCCGCCTGCCTGGCAGCCTCGGCCTACGCGGCCGCCCGCCTCACGGAGCCGGGCAGCGTCAAGGGCCCCTCGTTCTGAGCGATTCCCCACACGGAAAATCCCTTTTTATTTGATTTAGGGTTCCTGTATGCTGCCCCCCGTTCTAAGAAATTCCCTCATGAAAATCCCTTCCCAAAGTGACCACAACACTGCAACCCCACAGGGAGAAGTTTCCAGGCTTTCCCAGTTGTGGGGTGAGGGAAAACACAGCCCTAAATTGTTAATTTTGGGACCTGATTTTCTTTTACACAGCATAAAAGAATCTTAGAGTGGGTATAAATTTTATTTAGGGTTCCTCTGTGCTGCTCCCCGTTCTGAGCAATTCCCTCATGAAAATCTCTTCCCAAAGTGACCACAACACTGCAACCCCACAGGGAGAAGTTTCCACACTTTCCTGCTTCTGGTGTGAGGGTGGAGGCAGGGGAAAACACAACCTTAAATTGTGAATTTTGGGACCTGATTTTTTTTACACAGTTCTGGCAGCATAAAAAAAAAAATCTTAGAGTGGGCATAACTTTTATTTAAATACACTTTAGGGTTGCTCTGTTCTGAGCGATTCCCCATGGAAATAACCTTCCCAAAGTGACCACAACACTGCAATCCCACCGGGAGCAGCTTCCAGGCTTTCCCAGTTGTG
>JAWWLS010000098.1:4491346-4503537 GCA_035040975.1 Myioborus melanocephalus | reverse complement strand
ATCTTAGAGTGGGTATAAATTTTATTTAGGGTTCCTCTGTGCTGCTCCCTGTTCTGAGCGATTCCCTCATGAAAATCCCTTTCCAAAAGTGACCACAACACTGCGAGAAGTGGCTTCACATTCCCGGTTCTGGCATGAGGGTGGACAGCAGGGAAAACACAGCCCTAAAATGATAATTCTGGGACCTGTTTTTTTTTTTTTTTTACACAGTTCTGGCAGCATACATTTTATTAAATACACTTTAGGGTTCCTGTGTGCTGCCCCCCGTTCTGAGCAATTCCCTCATGAAAATCCCTTGCCAAAGTGACCACAACACTGCAATCCCACGGGGAGCAGCTTCCAGGCTTTCCTGGTTGTGGGGTGAGGGAAAACACAGCCCTAAATTGTTAATGTTGGGACCTGATTTTTTTTTACACAGCATAAAAGAATCTTAGAGTGGGTATAAATTTTATTTAGGGTTCCTCTGTGCTGCTCCCTGTTCTGAGCGATTCCCTCATGAAAATCTCTTCCCAAAGTGACCACAACACTGCAATCCCACCGGGAGCAGCTTCCAGGCTTTCCCAGTTGTGGGGTGAGGGAAAACACAGCCCTAAATTGTTTATTTTGGGACCTGATTTTTTTTTTTTTTACACAGATTTGGCAGCATAAAAGAATCTTAGAGTGGGTATAAATTTTATTTAAGGTTCCTGTGTGCTGCCCCCCGTTTTAAGCAATTCCCTCATGAAAATCCCTTCCCAAAGTGACCACAACACTGCAATCCCACAAGGAGAGGCTGCTGCGTTTTCCCAGTTCTGGGGTGAGGGTGGATGTGGGGAAAACAGCCTTAAATTGTTAATTTTGGGACCTGATTTTCTTTTACACAGTTCTGGCAGCATAAAAAAATTTTGGGTGGACATAAATTTTATTTAATACACTTTAGGGTTCCTCTGTGCTGCCAGAATCTGTAAAGGGATCTTTATGTGAACCAGAATCAGGGCCTCTAGTCCTGTTTCCATCTATAGGGTTTCAAATCTGCTCCCCAAAAAATTGGAATAAATTTTATAATTCCCTGTGATGTTTGAAGAAGCTGGTGGAAATTCTCTTTTTATCCTTCTCTTTTCTTTTTTAAATTGGAATTTTTAAAGTCCCCTCCCAAAACCAAAATCGTGATTTGATTATTTAAGAGAATTCCCAGCTTCAACTTGGTCACTCCCAGAGCTGTAAATCTTTGTAAAATAGTTATAAAAAACAGGGATATTTTATAATTGTGACGAGGAAAACCTGGACAATAAAACCAAGCTGGATTCTTAATAACTGGAATGATGTGTGGATTTCTTTGGATTTAAGCAAGGCTGAGGTGGGGTGCAGAATTTTGAGGGTTGAAGTTGGGGATTGAGATGAATTTGGGTGATAAGTTTTTCTTTGAGGTAGGTCTTATGAGCTCTCAGAGAATTTATTATACTTGAGGTAGTTTTGTTACTCCAAATGGTATAAAAATAGTAGGATGGATTCTGAGTAGTATTAGAAACAGAGAAGTTTTAAAAAAGGTAAAATAACAAAGCTTTTTCAGAGAAAAACTGAGGAAGGGGTAAGAGGTTTTTAGTCTTGCTAAAACACTCTATAAAAGCAATTAATTCCTTTGTTCTCTTCTTTTTCTAGTGAATTATTTAGGTAAGGCTTTTTAGTCTCTCTCTAATTAGACAGCCCTAAGTTTAAAGTCTCAAAAGTTCTATGAAGTGTCTCTTAATTAAAGAGAAAAATTAAGTTTTTTTTTTCCTTTTTAAAGAGACAAAAGATAATTTAGTCACTTCATCAACAAAAAACCACATTCCTACAGTTGGGAAGAGGGATAAAGTCCTTCATCCCATGAGGAAGGAGCTGGAATTTCATTCCAGAGGACTGAACCCCGAATGTGGAGACAACAGCTGGAAAACATCCAACCCTGTCCCAAATCCCAAAAATCCCTTTGGGGAGAGGGAAAGGAACAGCCTGGCTGAGCCTCCCTTTCCGGGGAGATTCATCCCCATCCTTTTCCCTGGAATTCCCGTTGAATTCCTGTTGAATTCCCGCTGAATTCCCATTTTCCAACTCTTCGGGCAATCCCTCTCCAGCTGTGCCGCACATCTGGGCACATCCCAGCTCTTCCTGGCGTTTCTCCCCACGAGAGGGAGCTGCCAGCCCGTGGAATTGGCTCTTCCAGCCTGGGATATTCCCGAAAAACGCGGATTTCCTTCAGGAAGGGGCTGGAGCATCCCCTGCAACCGGGCTGAGGGTGGAAAAGGGGAAATTCCCTTCCTTTGACCCCTTCCCACTTTTGGGATGGATATGGAAGGGGCTGGGAGCTGAGTTTTGGTCCTGAAGCAGGGAAAAATCACTTCCAGGAGGGATGGGGGCTGAATTTTGGTCCTGGGACAGGGGAAAACCAGTTCCAGGTGGGATCAGGGACTGAACTGGGGTCCTGAAGCAAGGAAAAGCCACTTCCAGGAGGGATCAGGGCTGAGTTTTGGTCCTGGGACAGGAAAAAGTCACTTCCAGGAGGGATCAGGGCTGAGTTTTGGTCTTGGAGCAGGGAAAAGCCACTTCTAGGAAGGATCAGGGGCTGAATTTTTGTCTTGGAACAGAGAAAAGCCACTTTCAGGTGGGATCAGGACTGGGTTTTGGTCCTGGAGCTGGGAAAAGCCACTTCCCAGGACAGAGCAGGAAAAGCTCTGCTGTGCCTGTGGAACATCGTGGGCATCCAGGAGGATCCAGAAATCCTTGAGAGCTTCTCAATTTCACACTCAGGACAGCCTGGGATGGGATGGGATGAGATGGGAGGGGATGGGGTGGGATGGGATGGGATGGGATGGGATGGGATGGGATGAGCTCCAGCACATCCAGGGACGCTGCTGCAGCTGATCCCGCACCTTCCAGAGCCAGCACAGCTTCCCAAAAATCGCTGAGGGCAGCAGTGACGGAGCTCTGCCTTGGCAAAGAGCAGCTCTGACCTTCCTGATCCATCCTGGCAGGCACCAGGAATCCAGAGCTTGGCAAAGCCGGCGTCTGGGAAGGCTGAAAAGCTCGGGAATTAATTAAAATTCTGGGAAGCAGCTGTCTGGAGCTCCTGCCTCTCTCTCTCCCACCTGCTCGTGCCTCATGGATTCTCCTGGGAGCCAGCCCAGTCCTTGTCACCTCAGCTGATCCCTGCTCCCAGACAGCCAAACCTCAAGATCCAAACCCTGGCCAGGCAGGGCTTCGTTTCCAAGCAAAACCAGGTGGAACCTTTCCAAATTATTCCAAGGGTTTTGAGAATCTGCTCCCCGGGAATAGAGAGGGAGGAGTGCAGCGTCCTGCCTGCCTTTGGTGGGATGGGAAAGGAAAAAGGGAAGAAGGGAATCGAGGAATCCCTTTGGGATTGCACCAGTTCCTCCTCCAGACCTTTCCTTTGCTTCCCAGCTCCTTGGAAAGCTGTGGGAAAAGAGGAAAGGAAGAATCGGGATAAATGGTAGCCTGGAATAATTAAATTAAGTGGGCAAGGACACCTTCCATTATCCCAAGTTGTTCCAGCTTGGCCTTGGACACTTCCAGGGATGGGACAGGAACAGCTCCCCATGGAAATCCATCCCAGCCCCTTCCCACCCTCCCAGGGAGGAATTTTTTCCCAAAATCCCATCCAAAGCATCCTTTTCCCCAAAAGGCACCGTGTTCCCCTCGGTTATGCACCTGAAATTCCACCCCGGGACATTCCCGAGGCCATGAATAATTCAGGAATATCAGGAAAGTTTCCCGGAGCTGATGAGCCCAAATCACCTGGAGGAGGTGAAGATGAGCTAATCACCGTTTGTTCTCTCTCATAGCTGATTAACTGCTAATTAGAATATTAAACAAGGGCTTAAATACGTAAATGAGCTTCTGAGGATGGAGTTCGTTATTGGAGGTGCCATAAAATTCCTGATTTTTATTTTTGGATTATTGTTTGATGGGTTTTGGGGGTTTTTTTTGCCTCCTAAAGAAAGGGATTTGTTTTTAACGTGCTTTGTTCTGCTGGAATGTTGTAGGATTTGGGATAAATTAATCCCAAACTCCATCAAAACACCAGGAATGGTGCTCCCAGCTCCACAGACAGGATCCCAAAGTTCAGGAAGCTTCTCCAGGAAAAAAAGGGGCAAATTTTGGATGCTCTGCCCAAAACAGCTCCAAGGTTCCTGCAGGGTGAGAAGAGGGAATGGGGAGTCACAGGGAATTCACTTCCACCCATTTCCATGGAATTGGCTGTGGGAATGAGGCTGGGAAATCCTGAGAGCCCAAATTAAAGGTGGGGAAGGGCAGGATTGGCCTGGCAGTGACAGGAGGGGACAGAGGTGTCACCCACAGGGCAGAAAACAGGGATGGAGAGCACGGGAATCATGGGATTGTGATGGTTGGAAAAGACCTCCAGGATCATCAAATCCAACATTCCAGCATCCATCCTGCCATGGACAGGGGTGCTGCTGATGGGATGAGGGCTGGAATGTTGGACCCCCTCCCTCTGGACCCAAACCTGACCCCAAATCCCATCCCAGGTATCCCTGCAGGACAATTCCTGGCACAATTTCCCCTATGTGGGAAGCAGGGAACAGCTGCCTCCCGTCTGTAAATGAAATAATATTAATTAGGCCTCTTAATGAGGGTTTGTTGTGGCATTAATTAACCCCCAGGCCTTGGCAGAGGCTGCGGGGTGGGGTTCAGCCCCAGCACTTCTGAGGAATTCCCAAAGCTCCAATTCCCAAGATTCCTGTTGTGATTTTCCCTGCCTTGCTCTCCAATCCTGGCAGCTGTCCCTGCTCCGGTCACCTCCCCAGGCTGCCAAAATTTGGGATGTGATATCCTTAAACCTCTCTCTGCTGCCAACACCATTTTGTTCCCATCTGTTTTCCAAGGGTTTTTCCAAAGGAGCTCAGCCCAGCCCGGCTTGGCAGCACCATCCTGCCCTAAAACCATTCCTTGGGAGCAGCAGAGAATTCCAGAGGGGTTTGGGATGGAAGGAACCTTGACGACCATCCTGCCATGGATGCCAGGATTTTCCATCCTGGCCTTGGACACTGCCAGCCTCAAGTTGTGCTTGAGAATCCTTCATCCATCATGGGATCATGACATTCCTGTGAGGAATGAGCTGCTGGTTTGGGATGAAGCTGCTCCCTGTTCCCTTCCTGCCATCCCTGCTTGGGATCTCTCCATTCCCAGTGTTCCAGGACCAGCAGCAGGAATGGCAGCACCACCAAGAAATGGAGGGGAAAAAAATCCCAAATCCAGTAGGGAGTGGATATTTGGAGCCAGAACCTTCTGGGGTGGCAGCACCAGGAGCAGGAGCTGCTTCCAGCAGGACTGGGAAATTCAGAGCTGGGATCAAAGGGCCACATCCAGGTGCTCCAGCTCCTGGCAGGTGGGAATGGTGCAGTTAATCCATGGATTTGTGTCCAATTCTAAGTGGTTTGGCTGCCCAGGGTGTGGATTCCCGAGAAAAATTGGGGTTTGGGATGGAAAGGACTTTAAGGACCATCCTGCCATGGATGCCAGTAAGTTCAGAGCTGGGATCAAAGGGCCACATCCAGGATTTTCCAGCTCCTGGCAGGTGGGAATGGTGCAGTTAATCCATGGATTTGTGTCCAATTCTAAGTGGTTTGGCCCCTTAGGGTGTGAATTTGCAAGAATTATTGGGGTTTGGGATGGAAGGAACCTTGAGGACCATCCTGCCATGGATGCCAGGTTTTTCCATCCTGGCCTTGGACACTGCCAGCCACAAGCTGTGCTTGGGAATCCTTCATCCATCATGGGATCATGACATTCCTGTGAGGAATGAGCTGCTGGTTTGGGATGAAGCTTCTCCCTGTTCCCTTCCTGCAATCCCTGCATCCATTTGTGTCCAATTCCAAGGGGTTTGCCCCTCCAGGATGTGAATTCCCAAAAATAATTGGGAATTGTGCTGATTGTGGCAGCCCCTCCCATCTGATCCCACATCCAGGAATTCCAGGGCAAAGCTTCTCCAGGTTCAAGCAGCTCCATCAGCCTCACCCTGAGCTCTTTTTTTGTGCCTGAACACGGATTTTAAACAATTTTCCCCATTTTTTTGCCAGATTTCCTGGCAGATTTCCAAAGGAACGCTCCGGGATAGCGCCTGCAATCCCAAAGCTGTCCCAAAGTGCCCAGAGTTTGCTCCAGTGATGTTTTCCAGGCACTGAGAAGTGGTGAAAACAGGGAAAATCAATAGTTACAATCCCAGTGGCTCGGTTCTGCCCATGAGCCGTGTTCTCCCTGCTGAAAAACCTGGGAATTGTGAAGGAAAAGGGAAAAAATGGGGGAAAAAAGGAAAAAAAAAGGGGGAAAATGGGGGGGGGGGGAATGAGGGAAAAAGGGGGAAAAAAGGGGGGGGAAAAAGGGAAAAGAAGGGAGAAAAAAGAGGGAAAAAAGGGGGGGAAAAAAGGGAAAAGGAGCACAGAACTCCCCTCAGTGCCATCTCCCTTTTAACCTCCCACACCCTGAATTCCCTTGGGAAGATCCAACCACACCCCTTCAGTTTGGAATTGAATTTAATTACCCCTTAATGGGAGAGAGACCAAAGATTCCCAAGGCTTCCCAAGGATTTGTTCCACAATCAGCTGGAATTGCCGCTGGAAAGGGCAAATGGAGCAATAATTCCTGGATTTAGAATTTATTATTATTATCCCTGACACCCCCTTATCCCTCCATCCTCAGGCTGGGTTAAGGTGATCTTTCAAGTGACATTTAATTAAAGAGATATTTAATTTATAGTTTATTTTATAAATCCCAGGTGGGAGAAGGCAATGATTCCATCTTTTCCATCTCTCTTGCACTTTCATTCTCCTCACAGGGAGATTCCCACTTGTTTTTACTGGAGCTTGGAATATTCTGGGCTGACAGATGGAAGGAATTGGGATTCATTTTCAAAGAAGAAAACCCTAATTAAAAATATCTCCCAGATTTTTTTTTTTGGGATGAGCCAACTCCTGCCATCAGGGCAGGGATCCCACCAAGGAATCCCATGGGATATTCCTGAAGAAATCCTCAGTTTCCCTCATGGACCTTTCCTGTGTTTTTTTCCCCCAAAAGATTCCCAGTGGATGCTCCAGCTCCTTCCAGCTCTCCCAGTTTTATTCCCCCAAAAATGCCAGGGGGATGCTCCAGCTCCTGTCCTGCTGCTCTCTCCATGGATTATTTTTTTTTCCTGGTGGATGTTTTGCTGGTCTTTCCCTGGTTTTTTTTCCCCCAAAATATTTCCAGTGGATGCTCCAGCTCTCCCAGTTTCCCTGCTGGTCTCTCCCTCAATCAGCAGCCACTGGAAGATCTGGGGGGATTTTTGGGATCTTTCCTTCCAGGGAATGCTGGCAGAGGGGTTGGGAAAGTTTTGGAAAATCACCAAATCCCTATTCTGGAGGAGATTCCAGGGCTGGAACTCGGTAGCAAAAAAATGCTTGGGAAATGAGGAATTCTCTCCTGAAGAGCACCCAAAAGCTGAGCTTGGGTCAGGGATTAAACCCCAAATACAGAGGGAAACTCTGGGAATTGGAAGCAGGAAGAATCCTGGAATGGTTTGGGTTGGAAGGAACCTTAAGGATGATCCCATTCCACCCAAAATTCCATGGACATGGACACCTCTCACCATCCCAGGCTGCTCCAAGCTCTGACATTCCCAGGATGGGACAGCCCCAGCTCCTCTGGGAAGCTCCAAAAGCATTTGGATCCCATTCCCTCCTCCTGAATCCATGGAAATCCAGCAGGATCCTTTCTGCTGCCCCAAAATCCCAAGGAATGCCCTGCCCCAGGCTCATCCCATCCCAAAAAACCTCAGCTCCCTTCCCCGCCCTTATTTTGGATAAACCGAGCCAAGGAGGGGACAAATCCAAGGATAAATCCGAGGATGAATCCAAGGACAAATCCGAGGATGAATCCAAGGATAAATCCGAGGATGAAGCGTCTAAAAAGCCAAATAAAAGGCAAGGGAGCATCAAATCCACACGGGAGCAGCCGCGGGACATCAAAGACCCCTCCAGGGCCTTTTTCATCCCAAATTTCCTCGATCCCGACTTAATTCCTGCCAATCACCGGGCACGGCGAGAGAGGAGGCGTTAATTAAAACCTCATTAAGGCAAATTGGGGCTCCTGCAGCAGGAATGCGGGGGTTGGGAAGAGGGAAGGGTCCCGTTCTCCCTTCCCATGGGATATCGATGATAAAATCCCGCAGGAAAAGCCAAATCCATTCATCCAAATCCACCCAATTTGCTCGGATTTCCCCCCTTTCCTGAAATCGGGATGTGCTGAAAAAGTCGGGAATCTCCATCCCTGCACGAGTGGTGTGTGCACATCCTGAAAATCCCAGGATAAAACTTTTGGAATTCACACATACCCCCCAAAAACCCCAACCAATAACCCAAAAAACCACCCCCCCCAAAAAAAAAAAACCCCACAAAAAACCAAACCAAACACAAAAAAACCCCAAAACCCAAAAAAAACCACCCCAAACCAACAACCAAAAACAGAACAAAACAAAAAATCCCCAAAAAACCCCAAAAGAAAGAAAAGAAAAGAAAGCACCACGGGGCTGTAAGAAAAAGCAATGCAAAAATCGAGATTTTTTATTATTTGGAAGTCCAAAATCGAAAATAGCTTTGAAATTCCGCAGGGAACGCCGGGAACACACGGAAAAGCCTCATATACAGAGACAGATAAATTAACTGGGAATTCTGCAGACAAGCCAGGGGCATGGAGAGATTCCATATGTACATTTTTATGGAAACCATTTATACACTTTATTACATTTACAAAAAAAAGCTGATTTTTTTTCCACTACTTTTTTTGTTCTTGTTTTTCCCTACGATAATGAAAAAAAAAATTACATTTTGTTTTTTTATTTATTTTTTAGCTGTACAAACTTTTAATTAATAAAAATATATCTCTGTACAAAAGAGGGATTTGAGCTTTTTTTGTGGTTTTTTATCATTTTTCCCATTTTTTCCCTTTTTTTTCTTCATTTTTTTTCCTTTTTTCTTCATTTTTTTCCCTTTTATTTTCATTTTTTTTCCCTTTTTCCCATATTTTTTTTTTACCATATGCAAGTCCTCTGGGCACAAGGATGGAGAATGGCATGGAGCAGATCTCAGCCAGCTTGCAAAAAAATGGGATAAACCCCTTTTCCCAATTCCTTGGCTCCCTGGGCAACAGCAGGAAAAGGGAATTCATGGATCCAAAGCAGCAAATTCCAATAAAGTCGAGCTCCCTCTTCTCCCTACCTGGGTGGTTTTAAATATTTTGGATTTATTTTGTACTCCTGGACATGAGTTTCTCCTGGATTTTCCATGGAATGAGTGGGAGCCAGGTGTGGGAAGCATCACCTGGAGCAGCCAGGGGAGGATTCCCTGGAATTTGCAGAAGAACCTGGATGGATCCAAGCTCTGCTTCCAGGGATTGTTGGAATTTTGGACATTGGAATTGGGACTGGGACGTGGCAGGGCAGGGGTTTGGGCTGGGCTCTGGGGTTTTTAGGGATAATTGAGCTTGGAAAAGGTCAGGGATGGGCCAGGAGAGCCCAGCTGGAGGCAGGGTGGGATCCAAGGATTCCAAGGGGTTCTCCCAGCCTGGTTCCAGCCCTCGGAGGATGGAGAGGGGACCAGGGAAGAGGGGAATATTCCCATGGATTCCCACTGGGATTGACACCATCCCAACCCATCTGCCCATGGAATTTCACCCCAAATCCATGTGGGAACATTCCCCTCACCCCTGCCTACACTGGATCAGGGCTCAGGATCCAGCTCCCACTTCCCAGGGAGAAATCAGAACACCTTGGTGGGATTTTTGGGAGCACAGGTGGCATTTTTTGGCAGGCTGGGGATTCAGCTCCCTGTGGGAGAGCCAGGAGTAACAAAAATAAAATATTGATATATTTACACCCAGAAAATCAAGGATAAACCAACAGAAATTCCCAGATTATCCCAGGCAGAGCTTCAGGGAGGAGAAAATCTGTGCTGGGATGGGAGCATGGATGGAAACTCCCATTCCAAAGGGTTCATCCTGATTTTCCATGGAGTCTCCTGGACTCAGAGATCTGGGAATGGCACTTCTGCCTCCCCTGATCCTAAAAAAAGTGACTCCAAGCAAACTTTGGATCACGAGGATCCAGAGCCTTCCCTGCTCCCACAAAATCCCAGGAAACCTCAGTGCCCCTGGGAAATAAAGGGAGCAGCTCAGGATGGGAATTAAAACTCCTCTGGCCTTGCCCTTTAAAGGATCAGTTTGGAAAGGGCAAAGGATTTGGGAAGCTTTTGGGGGAATTAGTGTTGAGTTCTTTTCAGAGAGGATTTTTGTCCCTTTGGATATTCCTGTCCCTTCAGGAATCGTCTGGCAGTGAATTCCTGATCAGGGATTTGGGCCCAGCTCAGATCAGGGGGAACACGGGGCAGGAAAAACCCAGCCAGGAATGCCCAAAGGAAAATCAAACACAGAAAAGAGGGGAAAAGCCTTGGGAAGCTTTTCCCAAGTTTTGGGAAGGTCCCATTTGGAAAACTCTTCCTGGGGTAGAAAATCCAACAAAGAAATAACCCAGAGACCCAAATGCAGAAACCCCAAATCCTCCTCTTGTCCCATCCAGGTGTTATCAATAAATCCAGCCAGGAATGCCCAAAGGAAAATGAAACACTGGGAAGAGGGGAAAAGCTTCCCAAGTTTTGCATTTGAAAACCTTTCCTCTGCTCAAGCCCTGGGGTGAAAAACCCAACCAAGAAATGACCCAGAAACCCAAATATAGAAACCCCAAATCCTCATCTTGTCCCATCGAGGTGTTTTCTGTAAATCCAGCCAGGAATGCCCAAAGGAAAACCAAACACAGGGAAGAGGGGAAAAACTTCCCAAGGTTTGGAAAGCTCTCCTTTGAAAACCCTTCCTCTGCTCAAGCCCTGGGGTAGAAAATCCAACCAGAAAACCCAGAAACCCAAACCCAGACACACAAATCCTCATCCTGTCCCATCCAGGTGTTTTTCACAGAATCCAACACCTTGTGCACAACCTCTTTGTCGCCCAAGCTCTTCCCAAAGTTTGGGAAGCTCCTTCCAGGAGCAGCTGGGGAAAGCCTTCCCACCACCAGGCCTTCCCGAGGGCTGGGAGCGGGGCCGGAGCAGAACCTTTGGCTTGGAGATCCAGCAGGATGGAGGTTGGAGGTGGATCCAGCAGCCCCTCGGGAATTCCAGGGAGGTGCAGCAGCTTCCCCACGGCCTCAGCAGGAGCAGGGAGCAGGGAGGTGGGGAGGGGATGGATGGATGGTGAGGTGGGACAGTCATCCACACTGGACACCGGCCACTGGCATCTGGGGAGGCAAGGGGTTGGTCATGGCACATGGGAATTCTGGGGAAGGGGCTTTGGTGTCTGAAAATTGGAGTGTTCCAGGTGGAATATTCCCTGCATTCCACAATCCCATGGAAACCCTTCCAACTCCCCACGTTCCATGATCCCATGAGAACCCTTCCAACTCCTTGCATTCCATGATCCCAAACGCTTCCAAACTCCCCTCATTTTATGATCCCATGATGATCCCATGGGAACTCTTCCAACTCCCCACATTCCATGATCCCAAACCCTTCCAGCTCCCTGCACTCCCTGACCCCAAACCCTTCCAATCCACACACTCCACGATCCCAAACCCTTCCAGCTCCCCACATTCCATGATCCCAAGAGAACCCTTCAAACTCCCAGCACTCCATGATCCCAAACCCTTCCAACTCCTTTCACTCCATGATCCCATGAGAACCCTTCCAACTCCCTGAACTCCATGATCCCCACACATTCCACGATCCCATGTGAACCCTTCCAACTCCACACATTCCACGACCCCAAACCCTTTCAATCGCCACTCATCCCACGATCCCAAACCCTTCCACCTCCCCACACTCCACGACCCCAAACCCTTCTAACTTCTTACACACTCCACGACCCGAAACCCTTTCAATCACCACTCATCCCATGACCCCAAACCCTTCCAACTCCCCACACAGTCCACAACACCAAACTCTTCCAACTTCTCACACACTCCACGATCCCAAACCCTTCCAACTTCTCACGCACTCCACAACCCCAAACCCTTCCAACTTCTCACACACTCCACGACCCCAAACCCTTCCACCTCCCCACACTCCACGACCCCACACCCGTCCCCCTCCCCGCCCTCCAGGACCCCAAACCCAACCACCACC
>JAWWLS010000098.1:4480346-4490497 GCA_035040975.1 Myioborus melanocephalus | reverse complement strand
GTCAGAAAAATAAAGGTCCCTTTTTTCCTTCACCTTGAGAGCGGTGTGCTCGTGTTCCTTCGTGTCCAATAGCGACACTGGACAAACAAACAGTTCATCAAATTTCTCCTCCTCCATAAAAGAATCCAAAACAATGAGTTACTCACAGAAAGTGTGTGAGAAAGTTCGTTACAAGAATGTAAACACCAGAAGGCTTAGAAAATCTTAAAAAATCAAGATGACAAAGTGACAGCCCTGAGGGAGGGCACTGACAGGGGAAACCTGTGGGGATGGGGCAGGAAAATCCATCCGGGGGTTTGCAGCATTGATCAGGAGTAAAACTGAATTTACACCACATTCAAAGCCATGGGGAGGGGAGGAATTTGTTTTTTATCCTCCTAAATGTGGCCACAAATCCCATTAATGGCCAGAAAAACCCTCATTGCTCTCCTCTCCCAAATCCAAATCCAAATCCAAATAAAAGCTTTGTTTTCCCACCTCCTGAATTAAACCAGCCCTAAAAGGGGGATTTTAAGCCCAGCTCACTGATACTTCTCTCAACTCCCTGAATTTCTTTCACCTTTTGGAATTATTCCCCCAATTTCTCAAACCCTGTTTGTTGCTGTCCCATCTCCTGAACTAAACCAGCCCTAAAAGGGGGATTTTAAGCCCAACTCACTGATACTTCTCTCAAATCCCTGAATTTCTTTCACCTTTTGGAATTCTTGCCCCAAACCCACCTGTGTTTGTAGAGATAAAGCACAAACCCTGCAATAATCTCTCAAACCTTCTGGTTTTGTCCCACCTCCTGAACTAAACCAGCCCTAAAAGGGAGAATTTTAAGCCCAGCTCACTGATACTTCTCTCAAATCCCTGAATTTCCTTCAGGTTTTTTGATTCTTGCCCCAAACCCACCTGTGTTTGTAGAGATAAAGCACAAACCCTGCAATAATCAGGGCGATGAAAGGCACAAGGATGGCGGCTGCCACGGAGCTGCTGTTGGATGCAAAGTGGTGGCCTATGGATTCAGGATCATTTTCCATCATGCTGACGTCTGCAACACAGCAGAAAGGAACACATTTCCTTCATTTTCCTTTCACATTTCCCACATTTCCAAACTCCTGCTGGGAGAAAAGGGCTTGGCTCGAAGTACAGGTGGCACCAGCAGCAAAATGAGTGAAGTGGCGCTGGAAAATGGAATTTAAAAATGGATGTGCAAGGATGGAGATCCAGCCTATTAGGTCTCATAATTTATTTACATCTGCAATTAAAGAGAGATATAATTTGATTTATTTTGCCAAAAAAGTCCAACTTCAATGCATGAAGTTGGGCTTTAAGGAGACTCTGAAACGCTGCAATAACGAGCATCCATAAAGGTGATGAGATTCCAGCAATCCTGAGGGATTAAAGAGCTCAAACCATGCTTTAAGTGGTATTTAGGAGCTTAAACTTTGGGGGGTTTAAGCTCCCAAGAGCCTCTGTGATTTCTGATGGAGACACTTGCTGGGGTGGAAATGGGATTTTGGCTTGGCAGGGATCTGGGAATTTGGAAAAAAAAAACCATCTAGGTGTTGTTTGTGCTTTCAAACTCTCCTCCAGCAGCCTGGTTATCCCTCATTTTGCTCCCAAATTATAAATTTTATCCTTGTGCTGTTTGTTTTGTGCTGTCTGTCTCCCACAAACCTCACAAGAAGTTCAGCAGAACTCAGAAAGCGCGGAAAATTCAAGCCAGGGGTTGGAGAAAAATTCCCTGCCTGGAAACCCCAACCAGAGCAAAATATAGAAGCTGTAATATGGAGCTTCTGGAATCGAGGGGAAAAGTGCAAAAAAAGGAATTTTACCAAGTCTCTGGAGGCCAAACTGCCCGAAGCCTTTGCCACGCACAAAGCCCTGGTACACGAAGGTGCCACTCGAGGACTCCAATGAGACCTGTGGAGAGTGGAAATCAATGGATTTATCCAATTTTTCCTTGGATTTAACACCCAGCTTATCCCAGCCCCTTCCAAGTGCATTATTTTGATGGAATTCCCTAGAAAATCCTGGCATTTTTTAAGGAGTTTCACCGCCCAACAGCTGAAAATTCTCCTGGTCTTGAAGGAAGGGAAGCTAACAAAATCTTGTTTGTGGTAAGCTGGAGAGGACATTGCTGATTCCAGAGGGAGATGGGAAAAAGTGGCCATGGGTCAGTTGGATCCATTTTTTCCAAGCTCTTTTGTATCCCTAAAGGGCTTGGGAAACTCCCAGACATAGGTAAAGGATGAAGAGTTGGCTCCAGTAGGGAAAATCAGCTTTTCCAACAAGATGTTGAGCAGATGTAAAACATCCATAGGGAATGAATCCCGCTGGTTTCTCCTCCAGCATTATCTGGGAGATGATGGATTCCAACCCCCAGGGCAATAAAACCAACCCCCAGCTGCAGGAGGAGCTGTCACCTGCTGGGGAAGTGCCACATGTCCCCTCCCAGCTCTGGGAATTACCCCTCAGCTCCAGAGAAGGGAAATCCAGGCTGGGACAGCCAAGGGAGGGTGGGTTTTGTTCACTCACGTGTCCATCCAGGGCCCATTTGTCATTCCTGAACTTGTTGGCAAAGATCTCCAGTGGCCCCATGATCTGGTACACCTGGAGCAGCAGGTGCACGTCTTCCTTCTTGTAAATCCCTGGAAAAAAGGGGATTTTGTCAGCTCTGGGTCACTCTGGTTGGAAATAATTGAGTGGACACCAGCCCTGGCATTGGGATGCACTGGAAACACAGCCCAGGATATTGAAGGTATTTTCCACATAGGAAAGAATTCAACTCAATATTTAATTAATATTCAGGTTCTGTGCTGGATCAGGAAGAGCCTGGTGCTCCAGGAGGGCAGGGACATAGAACACTCAGAATCATGAGCTGGAAGGGACCCCCAAGGATCATCAAAGTCCAGCTCACATAATTTCATGTTTTTTGCCAAAAAGCTCCAAGTTCTACCTTGGACACCTCCAGGGATGGGCACTCCAAACTTCCCTGGGCAGCTCCAAGGTTTTTCCATGGAGAAATATTCCCTAAACTCCAACCTGGCACAGACTGAGGCTGTCTCATCCTGGGAGCAGAGCCTGACCCCTCTCCTGTCAGGGGGTTGTGGGGAGCTCCCAGAGCCCCATCAGGAGGTCTCCAGATCCTTTTCCAGCTCCATTCCCTTCTCTGGACACACTCCAGCCCCTCAACATCTCTCTGGCCATGAGTGACCAGAACTGGACACAACCCCAGAGGTGTCCCAGTGTTGCAGACAGGAAGAGAAATTATAAAAGAAAGGCCTCATAAAATCAGGCCTAAATTAATGGCTGCAAGTTCCCATGAGAAAACAGTCTTGGTATGAAAGATTCATTAACACAAAAATCTATTCCTAGAGTGAAAAATAAGTGCACCAGTATAAACAATAAGATCTGTCTCATGAGAATCAGTAGAAAAACTAACTGTAAACTAACTAAAAATACAGAAGTTTGATAAATACGCAAAATACCACATGTACTGACCCATAAATTAAGTGTGAATGCATTGTCCACCAGTAAGATTTGACACAGTAAGTTCTGATAATCCTACAAAACATGACCTATCCAATCCACAATGGGCTTTTATCACAACATCCCAGCAGGGCTCTGGGGTTGGCTGTTGATGTTCTCTGCCCCCAGATGTGCAGGGTGTCCCTGCATCAGCCTGTGCAACTGAAGAACGAGTCTGGACTCTTCACTTTTCAGTCTTGAGGTTGTTTATTAATTCTTATCTATAAAATTTTCTTTCTGCCCAGCCGAGGTCTGCTCAGCAGGGCAGCCACAGGCACTCTTTGTGTTGTCCTTTTATACTACAAACTACGTATATCATATTTACACTGAATTCCCAATACCCATCACCTGTGTTAGACAGTGCACTTCTGCTCTAAACCAATCCCAAAGTGCCAACATCACTGCACAAAATGGAGGAGGAGGAGGAGGACGAGGAGGATGAGGAGCAGAAGAAGGAGAAGCAGAAGAAGGAGGAGGAGAAGAAGAGAAGGAGAAGCAGAAGGAGAAGGAGAAGAAGAAGAAGAAGAAGCAGAAGAAGAAGCAGAAGAAGCAGAAGAAGCAGAAGAAGCAGAAGAAGAAGGCTGGACACACCCAAGTTCCTCCATCTTGTCCCCACAACCCTCATACCAAAAATCCTAAAATCTACATTTTCACCCTGTGATTATTTTGCTATTACACCATTCAAACCTGTGTGACTTTCACGTCCTCATACAAGGCTGGCAACTCACTGCAAGGGTCAAAATCAAACCCACAGGTGTTCTGGGCTGTGTGCCAGGGTCTCTGAGCCCCCTAAAGGGGTCCTTGGCAACTCTGGACACCCAAAGGGATGTGCTGAGTTCCCACACAGTGCCAGCACAGGGGACAGCCCCTGCCCTGGCAGTGCCAATGCCACCCCAAAGGTCCCATTGTGTGTCCCTCACCTGACACCTGGAGCTCCACCCCGCTGTGGTCGATCAAGGTGGCGTTGACCTTGCTGGTGGCAGGGTCAAAGCTGGTGACAGAGAGCATGGCTGGCTGCTTCTTCCCCATGTACTCGTAGGAGCCTTTCCACAGGGAATTCCTTGCAAACACGTCTGCAGGCACTGGAATTACAGCAGTGGGAGATGTTAAAAAAAAAAAAAATACCCAGCAGCATTTCCATTTTTTCAGGGGGAAAAAATAAAACAGAGCAAGATTTCTGCTTTCTTTGAATTCGCTGACAATAATTAGATTGTTTTAAAAATTTAGTATTTCAAAAATATTTTGTATTTTAAATATCTTCAATCCCACCTGCTCTGTGCCATCACCATGGGGGACAAAGCCAAAACCAGTAACTTTAATTTGGCTGTTATGACCAAAAACACAAGGAAAGTTTAAAATTGAACCAACACCCAAAATAATTTATTAGAAAAAGTTCAAATAAACTTCACTAAATAAACTTATTAGGAAAACTTCAAGAAAAAAAGGATAAATGTACAAAATCTTGGAAGGGCTGGAATACTGTGGGGAGGGATATGGATGTTGATGTCCAGCTCCTGTAAGGATCCTGTTTGATTTCCAGGGAATAGGATGGGGCATGTGGCAGCTTCCAGAGTGTGAAAAATGCATGTATTTTATGATTGGCTTTTTGCAAATATTCAAATGAATATTCTATGTGTTGTGTTAGAAAGTGATGCTGTATTAATTCTCTTAAGGACTGTGTTAAATATAGTTTTAGGTTATAAAAAGTGGTAAAATAGAAACGATGCTATGTAGGATACTTTTTTAAAAAAAGGACTGGCAGCGAGACAGCAGCCACAGGACACCTAAATCTTTCAGAGAAAAAGAATTTATTGCCCTCTTATGAGAAGAAACGAACTTCTTCCCACCTCGAAGGCGCTGTTAGGATTTGGAGGAAGAAGCTGACACTGACCAGACAGAATCCTGTGTTTGAATGGAATTTATGCATCATGTATGAGGTGTATGAATATGCAACAGGCTGTTGCTTTTAAGGGTTAATCCTCTGTTAACTGGGTCCTTTTTCGGTCCTTTTACCCAGACTGTCCATAACTCTTTGTCTCTATTGTCTCATATTGTCCTAATCCAAATTGTCCAAATCATCATTACTGAAACTGTATTACTATTTTTATAACCATTTTATTACTAATAAACTTTTAAAACGTTAGAAACCAGCGAGTGGCGTTTTTCACATGAGGAAGGGGCTCAGGAGGGTGGGTGTGAGGGGTGCCAGGGCTGTGTCCGTGGGGAGGAGCCCCCCGAGCCTCACCTGAGGCCTTGGCGAGCGGCGGCTCCCGCGCGGTGCCCACGGGCCTCCCGCTGGGCCGGACATCGGCTGCGACGGGGACAAAGCACAGCTGGTCAGTTCTGTATGGCACTGTGGGGCCTGGCACTGCCCACCCCAGAGCTCCTGAGGCTGGAAAAGCCCTCCAAGGTCACAGAGCCCAAGCTGTGCCCGATGCTCAGCTCGTCACCCAGCCCAGAGCTCTGAGTGCCACGTCCAGGCTTTCCCTGGGAGCTCCAAACCTCTCTGGGCAGCCCCTGCCAAGGCCTGATCCCCCTTTCCATGCAGAAATTTTCCCTAAAATCTGACTCCAAACTGCCCAGGCCCAGCCTGAGGCCATTCATTCCCTCTCCTCCTGTCCCTGGGAGCAGAGCCCAACCTGGGGCTGTCCCCTCCTCTCAGGAGCTGTGCAGAGCCACAAGGTTCCCCCTGAGACTCCTTTTCTCCAGGCTGAGCCCTCTCAGCTCCATCAGGAGTTTCCCAGCTCTGTTCCTTTCCCTGGACACCCTCCAGCCCCTCCATGTCCCAAATGGAGGAGCCCAGAGCTGGACACAGCACTCGGGGTGTCCTTCACCAGTGCCCAGGACAGGGGACAATCCCTTCCCTGCTCCTGCTGGTCCATCCCTGATCCAGCCAGGTGCCACATCACCATGGGCAGACCTGGCTCATGGCCAGTGCTGCCCCTCAGCACCCCCAGGTCCTTCTCTGCCTTTCAGCCACTGTCCCCAGCCTGTCCTGCCTTCCCCTCTGCTCCCATCCCAAGTGTCCAGAGTGACCCTGCTCCAGGAGAGCCACAGGGCTCCATTTCCATGGATCAGACCATGTTCCTCATCCAAGACTCTGTGGCAGGTAAAATGTGGGGGAGATAAACAATTTTTGTCCTGTTCAGATTCTTCTAGACCCAAAAACTCCCCAGAAGATCCCCAGGTGGCTCTTTGGAGGTGGCACCTGAGTGTTGGGCCACAGGTTGGACTTGATGACCTCAAAGGCCTTTTCCAACCAAATTCTGGGATTCTGCTGTGGAGACCAATGATGGAGACCCTCCCCCCAAGTGAAAATCAGGCTGGCCATCCCACAACTTTTAAGGCAACAAAATCAAGGCTGAAAACACCTCCCCTCTCCTTCCTTGGAGTTTTGACACCAGAACCGAATCTTGGGTTTATCTGCAGGTTGAAAACCACCTTTGAAGGACCTCAAGGCCCAGGATCTCCACAACCTGAGAGGCTGGGAAGGGTGTCAGAGCCCAGCTGGTGCTGCCAGCCCCTCACCCAGGCAGATGGGGGGTTTCCCTGTCCAGCTGCCGTCGGCTTTGCAGGTGCGGTGCTCGGAGCCCCCGGTGAGGTAGAAGCCGCTCTGGCAGGAGTAGATCAAGGTGTAGCCCAGGGAGGGCAGGTCCAGGGCACCCACGTTGGCATGGGATGGGGTCTCGGGCTGCTTGCAGTGGTGGGCTGGAGGGGACAGGGAGAACAGGTGAGAGAAACCACCCAGGTGGGCACGGGGAGGGTGAGAAGTGACACCATGATAGCAACAGGGGAACCCTCCTGGAAGAGTTTCCACACCACAGCTCACAGGGGTTTTTCCCAGTTGGAGGAATTAAAGAGGAGCTTCCCATGCTGGGTTTCTGTTCCTGGTTAAAGCTGAACCAGGCTCCAGCTGATGAGCTGACAATCAGGATTGGCCACCCCCGTTTTTAAGGGAAAATGACAAAACCAAAAGCTGCTGAAGCACCTCTGAACCCAGAACTGAGTGCCAGGTGTGGGTGCAGACTAAAAACTGCCTTGCCATCCCCAATTCTCCCTAAAACCCAACACATTTCCTGCAAGGATCCCTTTTCCAGAGCCTGGCTGAGGGCTCCCTGTGGCATTCCCAGGACTCACGGACGCAGTCGGGCTGGACGCCGCTCCAGGTCAGGTTGGGCAGGCAGGTCCTGGTGGTGGAGCCCTGCAGGAGATATCCCTTCTGGCACCTGAAGAACAGGATGCTTCCCACCTGTCCCAACAGGAGACAACCACTCAGCTTTCCAGGGATTCCCAGGCCTTCATTCCATTCCCTCGTCACCATCTCACCCCTCACGGGAGCAGCTCCACTCCCAGCTGAGCAAAAATCCCACTCATGGTGTCTCCAAATTAATTAAACCTAAAATTAATTAATTAAACGCCAAGATTAAGGCAATTAAATGGAAGGATCCACTCTGGCATCCACCATCCCAGCAGGGAATGGGTGGGAATGGAGCCCCCCAAGGGAGCCACTGTGGGATTTTTGTCCCCATTCCAATGATTTCCTGCTGGATGAGAGATGGGATTAGCAAAAGCACCTGCAGGATTTGGCCTGAAAATTAATGAGAATTAATGTGAATAGCAGCAACTATTAATTAGCACTGTAATTAATTTCAGATACAATGCACTGCCTAATTAATGCTGTGCAAACCCACTCGGAGGGCTAAAGGAGCACGTTGGGGTGTCCTGCTCCCAGGAGGAGACAGGAATCCATGGAAGGACACATGAATCCATAGGATGAGACATGAATCCATAGGATGGGACATGAATCCATGGAAGGACACATGAATCCATAGGATGGGACATGAATCCATGAGAGGGGACACAAACTCATGGGAGGACACAATAATCCATGAAAAGATGTAGGAATCCATGGAAGAAGGACATGAATCCATGGGAGGAGACATTAGTGCATCAGGGGAGACATGAATCCATGGGAGAACATGTGAATCCATGGGATAACACAGAAATTCATGGGGTAACATGTGAATCCATGGGATAACATGAGAATTCATAGGAGGAGACACTAATCCATGGGAAGACACAAGAATCCATGGGAGGACACATGAATCCACAGGGTAACATGTGAATCCATGACAGGAGGCATTAACTCATGGAAGGACACAGGAATCCATGGGAGAACAGAATAATCCATGAGAGGAAATGTGAATCCATGGGATAATGCATGAATCCATGGGAGAACGTATGAATCCACGGGATAACACAGAAATCCATGGGAGAACATGTCAATCCATGGGATAATGCATGAATCCATGGGAGAACATGTGAATCTATGGGATAACACAGGAATCCATGGGAGAACATGTGAATCTATGGGATAACACAGGAATTCATGGGATAAAACAAGAATCCAGGCCAAGGACCAAGCAGGGCTGGCTTTGTGGCACACCCCTCTTCCATGGCCATACCTGGTATCCCTGGGAATTGTTCTGCATCCCAAAAAGAGGCACTCCAGGATCTGCACACGTTGTGAGGCTGGGATCTGTTAAAAACAGGGAAGGGATTCATGGGAGAGCTCAGAGCCCTCCAGGCACACGGATCCTGCTGCAGCTCCGGAACACAAATGGGATTTGGCTCCGAAGGAACACACAGCAACAAGGAAAACACATGGATCTTCTTGTTCCTTAAATCCCTGCCTGCTGCAGCACGAAGCAACCAGAGGCACTTCATCCCTCAGGAGAAAAACTGGGAGCACACACCTTGGATCAGGACAGCCCTTCCCCACAGCCACACCATGCTCTCTGCTCCCAGGGACCATCCCAAGCTCCAAGCCATGTCCCCGTGATATTT
Source organism: Myioborus melanocephalus (assembly GCA_035040975.1). NCBI lineage: Eukaryota > Metazoa > Chordata > Aves > Passeriformes > Parulidae > Myioborus > Myioborus melanocephalus. Next base: position 4,481,134 of record JAWWLS010000098.1, on the reverse strand, counting down.
TATGAAAAATCCCTTCTCCTGGGAAGCTTCAGCTTCTCCATGTTTTGCTCCTCTGGATGGAATGTGGCCTGGAGATTGCTTATCCAAACATGTGAATTGTTTTTAATTAATGACCAATCACAGCCAGCTATGTCAGACTCTCTGAGTCTGTCATGGGTTTTTATTATTCATTCTTTTCTGGCTTTCTGGTGTCTCCTTTCTCTTTCTTTAGTATAGTTTTAGTATAGCATTTTCTTATAATATAATATGATATGATATAATTTCATTTAATATATAAATATATAAAATTTACATTTATTGCATATTTATATTTATATTTATAAATATAATATATATTTATAAAATATTATATTTAATATATTTATATTATATCCATATTAAAATATGATATATTTAATGAATATATAATACACTATATCCAATTAATATATTTATATTGTATCTATAATAAATATATTATTATAATTAAATTTATAAATGTAATTATATTTATATGAATATATAGATACAAATATATAAATATAATAATGTCTAATAGAATATATTTAATATAATGTGTATTTAATACAATTTCATAATATTATATATTTTTAATGTAATATATGGTATGATATGATATATAATATAGTATAATATAATACAGTATAATTATAATAATTATAATTATATATAATACATATAATTATACTCATAATTATATATTACATATAATTATAATATATTATATACTATGATATAGTATAATATAATATAAATAATAAAATATATAATATAATATAATATAATAT
>JAWWLS010000098.1:4411976-4442065 GCA_035040975.1 Myioborus melanocephalus | reverse complement strand
ACAGGAGAAGCAAATCAGATAATTATTGTTTTCATTTTTCTCTGAGGCTTCTCAGCTTCCCAGGAGAAGAATCCTGGACAAAGTGACTTTTCAGAAAATGTGACAGTCACAGGGGATATTCCATAATTCTCTGGGCTGTTCTGCTCCAGCCACACACAGACCCATGGACTCCCTTTCCCTGTGAAAAATGCCTGTTTGATGATTGGCTTTTGGCAAATATTCAAATGAATATTGTATGGATTGTGTTAGAAAGTGATGCTGTATTAATTCTCTTAAGTAGTGTGCTAAATATAGAAATAAATGCTATATTAAAACTATACTAAAGAATAGAGAAAGGTTTAACAAGATAATAATGAAAAACCTGTGACTCTCCAGAGCCCCGACACAGCCTGACCATGATTGGTCATCAAGAAAAAATAATTCACATGAAACCAAACAATGACCAGGTGGATAAACAATCTCCAAGGCAGCAAAACACAGGAGAAGCAAATCAGATAATTATTGTTTTCATTCTTTTCTTTTTTTTTTTTTTTGTTTAAGGCTCCCTCTCAACCCTTCCCACAGGCAGATGGAGTTGAAATTCCCAACCCAACAGAGCACGTGATTCCCTTGAAATCTATTCCTGGTTTTTGATGCTTTGTTAAGTTTAATTTTGTGAGGTGAATGAAATGAGGCAGGAACTGATGGGCTGGAGGGCCACGTACCAGAGAAGCTCCCCAGCATGGTGGCTGTGTTGTCTCCTCCATCAAACACTTCCAGGGAATCCCAGTTCTGCTCTGTGACAAAACTGATCACCTGGATCTGCAGAGAGAAACAAAACAAAGAATTGAAATAACAGAAATAAATCAAATTAACAGCAATTAAAGGGTCACTAATTGAGTTTACACACTGTGGGGGCTCAGCACTGGCAAAACTTGGGAGACTTCTGCCTTTGACCATTCCCACTGGGATTTTCCAGCTATTTTCCCCCAAACTTCCAAATAGAAATGCTGTTTTCTGCTGCTGCTCCAGAGCTCCTGGAAGTGCCCAGCTCATTTACAGCTGCTGAAAATCCCAGCCTTTTTTCCTCCCTATCTGGAGAAATCCCTGAAGACTTTGAGCCCTTTCAAATGAGAGGAACCAGCAGCAACCCGGAGATAAAATAAACCCAAAAACTGCCTCACATTAAACAACAGGATTTTAAAAATCCAATCAAGTTCCAGCCTTGTTTCTCAGCTTTTAGTGGGATCACTCGAGTGCATTTTCGGATTTCACCTTTCCCTGCCATGCCCCACAAGGTTTGGGGGCCTTAGGAAGTCACTTGGCTCCATTAGTTGGAACATCAACACAAATCCTTGGATGAGAAACATCGGGAGAGCTGAGAAATCTGCATTTATACAGAAAAGCAAGAGCTGAGAAATCTGCATTTATACAGAAAAGCAGAGCTGAGAAATCTGCATTTATACCAAAAAGCAGCTCGTGCTTGAGTGAGGATCTCCAAGGAATTGCACAGCTTTGTTTACCATTAACAGGGATTTTGCCTAAATCCTAAATGCTGATGGTTCAGAGCCTTCAGTGTCCCATTAAAAACCCAAGTTTGGTGAATGGGGTGAGAGCAAGGCAGAAAATCTGAGTAAAACCCACCTGTTTTGGGGAAAAATCAGATTTAATCTGGAAGGTCTGGATGAGCTTTTCCAACATTGGGTATCTCAAATTAAATTGGCAGGCAAAAAAAAAAAAATCCCCAACAAATCCAAAAGGAATCTTAAAGATAAATCAGGAGCATAAATGAATTGTACAGCTTGGCTCCAAACAAGGAGAGTGCTGGAAAACTGGGAAAAATGAGCAGTGAGGAGACTTCACTGCCCTCAAACTTTCACTATACATGTGTGAACCCTCTCCCTTTCTCCCCAAATCTTCTTCCCTGATTTCCTCATCCACCCCAATTCCCCACTTACCTCTGCCTTGCTGCACATCAAATCAAACCCCCTCGGTTTAAAATAAATAATAAAACCAAAATCAAATAAAATAATAAATAATAGAACCAAAATCAATCCCCCCACTTCAGCCATTGAAACCCATTTCCCTCTTGATTTACTCCGGGTTAATAAAACTGACTCTAAAGTTCCTCCCAAATATTTTTTTTAGCAGAAAGTGAGCGGAGTTCACCCAGCAGGAATCTCAGTGACCCCCACGGAGCCATCACTGACCCTTTTTTCCCTTTTTTCCTGCCTCATTACACCCCTATTGTGATTTACATTATTGGAAGTGCAGTGAGAATGAGCGTTTTGTTTGCTCTTACACCGCCTAAATTATTTATTCTCCTCTCTCCCCCCCTCCTCCAGCTTAACGGAATAAACATTTTTAAGGTCCTAATTCTAGTCTGACATGTGGATTCACAAGGGATCTGCATCTATTTACTGCCACGTGTATAAATTAATTCACTCAGGAAGGTTTGCTCCGGGAATGAATAATTCATGGCAGAAGTGCCAGCTTCTACCCTGATTACATAAAAATCCTGCTCCTGAGTGCTGCTACCAAGAAAGCTTCAATTTCACCTCCTTGCCTGATTTACAGTTGTTTAACCTTTAATTGTTGCGCAAAAAAAGGGGGTAAAGCGATGCTCGAATTAAGATCTAATAATGGAGAAGCCAAAGGAAGTGGAGCCAGGATGGATCCAGCTCCAGCTCCGTGGTCATTCCCTCCCTGGAAGTTGCCCTGGCACCCCTCCCTGCAGCTGTTTCAGGTCCTGAAAAACCAAAATCTTTCCCCAAGGGCTTTTTTTCCCCTCTGGAAGTCCCAGGGAAATGATGGATCATGACCAGGCAAGAGCAGATCCTGGTGACACGTGGAAGTGCAGTCCCTGCCTAATCCTGGCTGTAAATGAATGTGGATTCCAGAGAATTCCACACCAACCCATCCCTGTCCCACGAGGAGCAGCAATTTCCCATGACGTGGCCTCTCTGAGAGCAGCACACCCTGAGTGTCCTGCTGTCTGTCCTGGCTGTACCTGGATCCCTGCTCCCTCGGGCACCGTGATCTTCCACACGCAGTTGAGGCTGTTCAGGTAGGGCTCAGGGAAGCCTGGGGACAGGATGGTTCCTTTCCTCTCTGTCAGGTTCCCCCCGCAGGGCACTGCCAGGAGGAAAGCACAAGGAATTGGTTTTGCTGAAAACATCCTTAAAATGACAAGAAATCGAGAGCTGGTTGTGATTCGCGGACACGCTGCTCTTTACAAGGTAAAGAGAGAGCTTTTAATTTCTGACTCTAAGATTTATAGATTTCCAAAAGTGGCAGTGGATTGGAGGGTGACAGTGCCACCTCTCCAATGACACTGGACAAACCAACAGTTCATCAAATTTCCCCTCTTCCATAAAAAAATGCAGAGCAGTAAGTTATTTACATAAAGTTCCTTACAAGAATGCAAACATCAGAAAGCTCAGAAAAACTTAAAAAAACTCTTTTCAAGGTAAAAAGAGAGCTTTTAATTTCTAACATTTATAGATTTCCAAAAGCGACAGTGGATTAGAGGGCGACAATGCCACCTCTCCAATGACACTGGACACACCAACAGTCCATCAAATTTCTCCTCTTGAAATAAAACTCCGTGGACACGCTGCTCTTTTTAAGGTAAAAAGAGAGCTTTTCTGACTCCAACATTTATAGATTTTCAAAAGTGGCAGTGCATTGGAGGGTGACAATAACACTTCTCCAATGGACAAACCAACTGGACAAACCAACAGCCCATCAAATTTCTCCTCCTCCATAAAAGAACACAGAACAATAAGTCATTTACATAAAGTGCGCGACAAGAGCGCAAACATCCGAAAGCTAAGAAAAAATTAAACTCTTTTCAAGGTAAAAAGAGAGCTTTTAATTTCTGACTCTAACATTTATAGACTTCCAAAAGTGGCAGTGGATTGGAGGGTGACAATGCCACCTCTCCAATGACACTGGACACACCAACAGTCCACTAAATTTCTCCTCTTGAAATAAAACTCTGCGGACACGCTGCTCTTTTCAAGGTAAAGTGAGAACTTTCGATTTCTGACTCTAACATTTATAGATTTCTGAAAGTGGCAGTGGACTGGAGGGTGACAATGCCATCTATCCAATGACACTGGACAAACCAATGGCCCATCAAATTTCCCCTCTTCCATAAAAGAACACAGAGCAATAAGTCATTTACACAAAGCGCGCGACAAGAGCGCAAACATCCGAAAGCTCAGAAAAACTTTAAAAAAAATCAAGGCGGCACCTACCCACGCAGGTGGGGACGGAGGAGTTCCACTGAGCCAGGGCCCCGGGCATGGCCAGGCACTGGATGGCAGGGGAGCCTCGCAGGCTGTACCCGGGGCTGCACTCAAAGCGCACCAGGGCGCCCACGGCGAAGTCGCTGCCCAGGCGCCGGCCGTGCCGCGGCTCCGGCACCGAGCTGCACTGCGTGGCGCTGGTGCGGGGCACGGCTGCCACACAGGGGAGGCACACACACAAAAACACAGTTAGAGCTGGCAGGGACATGGTGGAGTGAAGATTTGTCAGCTTTACACTGAAATTCCTGAATGGCGAGAGGTGCTGGGTGCAGACTGACTGTTGGCTGATTGTACCTAAAGGCCTGAAGTGTCAGGGGCGAATCCAAACATGACCACTGAATGATTCTACCTAAATCCCAAAGTGTTTAAAACACAAGGAGTGGCTGAATCCAAACATGACCACTGAATGATTCTACCTAAATCCCAAAGTGTTTAAAACCCAAGGAGTGGCTGAATCCAAACATGACCACTGAATGATTCTACCTAAATCCCAAAGTGTTTAAAACACAAGGAGAGGCTGAATCCAAACTTGGCCATTGACTGATTGTACCTAAACCCCAAAGCATCTAAATCCAAAGGAAGGGCTGAATTCAAACTTGGCCATTGACTGATTGTACATAAATCCCAAGGAGGGGCAGAATGCAAACATGACCACTGACTCATTGTATCTAAAAACCTGAAGAATCAGGGTTGAATCCAAACATGACCATTGACTGATTGTACCTAAATCACAAAGTATCCAAATCCAAAGGAGGGGCTGAATCCAAACTTGGCCATTGACTGATTGTATCTAAATCCCAAGGAGGGGCAGAATGCAAACATGACCACTGACTCATTGTATCTAAAAACCTGAAGAATCAGGGTTGAATCCAAACATGACCATTGACTGATTGTACCTAAATCCCAAAGTATCCAAATCCAAAGGAAAGGCTGAATCCAAACCTGGCCATTGAGCAACTGCACCTAAATCCCAAAGTATCTAAACCCCAAAGAGTGCCTGAATTCAAACACAATAATTGACTGATTGTACCTAAATCCCAAGGAGGGGCTGAATCTAAACTTGGCCATTGCCTGATTGTACCTAAAATTGAAAGTATTTGGGCTCAATCCAAACATGATCATTGGCTGATTGTACCTAAACCCTGAAGTATCTAAATCCAAAGGAAGGGCTGAATTCAAACTTGGGCATTGGCTGATTGTACCTAAAAAATCTAAAGTATTGGGGCTGAATCCAAACATGACCATGGACCAATTGCACCTAAATCCCAAAGTGTTTAAACCCCAAAGAGGGACTAAATCCAAACATGACCATTGACTAACTGAACCTAAACCCCAAGGAAGGGCTGAATCCAAACTTGGCCACTGACTGATTGTATCTAAAACCCCAAAGTATCTAAATCACAAAGAGAGGATGAATCCAAGCACAACCACAGCTTGATTTTATTTAAATCCCAAAGATTGGCTTAATCCAAGCATGACCATTGACTGATTGTATCTAAATCCCAAAAACTGGTCGAATCCAATCATGACCATTGACTGATTATACCTAAATCCTAAAGATTGGCTTAATCCAGGCATGACCATTGAGTGATTACTCCTAAACCCCTAAGTATCTAAAGCCTAAAGAATGTCTGCATCCAAGCATGACCATTGACTGATCATTCCTAAATCCCAAAGCACCTAAACCCCAAAGGTGGGCTGAACCCAAGAATGACCACTGAGAAGAGAAAAAAAGAACATTTCCCTCCCAGTTGTGCCAGCTCAGGTGATCTGAGTTCAAGTGGTTCCATGCCAGACCAAGTGGAGGTGGCACCTGGGTGGGCATGGGGGCACCTGGATGAAGGTTGGACTTGAAGATCTTGGAGATTTTTTTCAACTTCAATGATTTAATGATTCTATACCTGAAATAAAAGCAGCTGGGACATCCAGAACCCCCCCATTCACCCACTTCTCCCTCCAGAGAACTTCCCCCACACCAAAAGGTTGTTTTTAGCCAGGGGAACCAAAGGATTTGGCAGTGGCTTCCCAAAAAATTGTTTTGTCACCCAATGCAGGAGCCTTTGGGTTCCTCAGCTCCCTGGGCCTCATGGCCACGAAGGAACAGCAATTGGGAAAAAAAAAATCCTCTTTGGAAAAGAGAGAAAAGGGAGATTGAAGTTGTGATGGTGCTGAAATTGTTGATATTCCTGTCCAATACTGGGAATTACAGTCAAAGACAGGAATGAGTCTGGCAGATAAGTGAGGAGAAAAACTCATCAAAAAAAAAACCCCAGGTCTATTGCCAAGGAAGAATTCAATTAATATTTTCCTCTGAGTTGCTTTAAATTTATGAGTGTTTAGCTAATTAGAGTCTGGCCAGGCAGATCCAAATCAGGATCGCCCTTTCCCCCTTGCTTCCCATGCAGCTCTTGCAGGAGGGAGGAGGAAACCTTCCCTGGTTTCATCAAAACCTTTGTTCTGCTGAGCTCTTTGAAGATTACAATCACAACCACGGCTGTTTCACACTCATTAGGCAGGAATTCAAGAGAACAGATCTCTAACTATTCCAAAATCCAAACCATGCTTTGCTTCACCCCTGGAGAAGGCTCAGGTCGTGCCAGTGTCTGTCCCCTCTTTGCACCAAAAGCCTGGATGTTCCCACAGACAGCTCCAGGGAGCACGTGGGTGAGAAATCCCTTCTGCTTTCCCGCTGTTCCATGCATCATTTGCTATTTACTCCCATAAAATCCCCGAGCTGTTCTCGCCCAGTGCAGCACAAAGCTGTTACTGAAAGGATCAAGGGGCAGCAGTGTGACAGCCCCGAGCCTGTGACACGCACAGAGGGAGGATTTCCGAGCTGCCAGACGGGATTGCAGCTGCTTACACCCAGCAAAAGTGCTGAAAATGCCACTGGGAGGAATCACTGTGGGATAAATCTCTAAATTCTGTGTGACTCCAGGCACGGTGTGGGGATGGGGCTGATGGTAATCCTGGGATGTGCAGGGTTCAGGCTGAGTGGGAATGAAAGGGCAGAATACAAAGTACCCACAGCAGCCAGCCAGCCCTGCCAGAGCTCTGCTCCCAGAGGAATCCTAATTCCCTGATATTCCCTGCTCAGAACCCCCAGACACCAAAAGCAGCTCAGGACACTCAGGACACCCCTGGGAGTGACCCGAGGACACTTCCAGAGCACACCTGAACTCACCTTGGTAGACAAAATGGAAGCCTTTGGCTGTGGATTGACCCTTGGAGCTGAATTTGATGAGGATCTGGTTGGTGGTGGCCAATGGCAAAGATTCCCCTGGATGGGGAGGAGGGAAAACGGGAGAGAGACAGAGGCGAAGGAGTGAGCCACAGGGAGCAGGTGGTGGGTGTCAGCTGCTGTCCCCAGCAGGGACAGGGACAGGGGACAGGGACAGGGAGCAGCTCCCTACCTGAGTGAGAGCCTGAGAGGGAGCTGAGCAGCCGTGAGTGCTCCGTGGGGCCATCGTGCACCTCCACCACGTCATTGAGCGCCGTCTGGAAAAAGGCAAACTGCCCGAAGAGCACTGTGGGGACAGGGACAGGGACAGGGCTGGCACCGGCCACTGCTGTCCCCAGCATCACCACACTGCTGTCCCCAGCACCACCACACTGCTGTCCCTAGCACCACCACACTGCTGTGCCCAGTGCCACCACACTGCTCTGCCATTGCTGTCCCCAGCACCATCACACTGCTGTCCCCAGTATCATCCCACTGCTGTCCCCAGCGTCACCATGCTGCTGTCCCCAGTGCCACCACACTGCCATCCCACTGTTGTCCCCAGCATCACCACATGGCTGTCTCCAGTGCCATCCCATTGCTGTCCCTAGTGTCACCACACTGCTGTCCCCAGAGTCACCACACTGTCATCCCACTTCTGTCCCCAGTATCACCACACTGCTGTCCCCAGTGTCACCACACTGCTGTCCCCAGTGTCACCACACTGCTGTCCCCAGTGCCACCACGCTGCCATCCCACTGCTGTCCCCAGCATCATCATGCTGCTGTCCCCAATGTCACCACACTACTGTCCCACTGCTGTCCCCAGTGTCACCACACTGCTGTGCCCCCACTGCTGTCCCCATGGCCATCACACCATCATCCCCACTGCTGTCCCCATTCCATCCCATTGCTGTCCCCACTGATGGTTCCACTGCTGTCCCACTCCCATCCCCCTGCCACCACACTGCCATCCCATTGCTGTCCCCACTGCCACCCCACTGCTGTCCCCACACTGCCCTACACAGCCAGCCCATGGGGCCAAGGCATTTTCTTGGAACCCCAGAATGCCCAGAGCTGAACCAGACCCCAAGAACAACCAAGACCACCCCCTGACCCTGCAGGATTCCCAGCATTCCAAACTGGGATCTCTTTCCCCAGCACAGCCTCTGTCCTGTGTTTCAGCTGCCTTTATTCCAGGCAGGCAGTGACAGCCTGGAAAAATGGGAGCCCTTTATAAATCCCCAAATTCCAGAGGCAGCACCAGCCTCCCCTGGTTTCATTAACAGAACATTTTCCCACTGATTCCCAGCCCCCTGGGAATTTTCTGTGACTCATCCCCTTTTCCTGCCTAGGGAATATGAGGTGCAGAATTCCACTGAGGGACAATAATTATTGATTAGCTGTAATGGACAAAATTGGAGAAATCCAGAATTTTCTCTGACTCCAGCACAAAGAACACCCAACAGCACCTCTTGCTGCTCTCCCACCTGCCTTATCTCCAGTTCTGGATGCACTTATTAAAAATTATCATTAAAAACCCAGCAAATAAGAAGAGAATCCCATAAAAATTCCAAGCATGGTACCATAGTCCTTGGGCACGACGATGGAGTACAGGCACACCTGGCCACTGGTGTAGTTTTGGGGATAATTTGGGGACAGGACGACTCCATCTGAGCCTGTGTACTGCCCTCCACAGGGAGCTGCAAAGGAAAAGGATCCTGGAGCATCCCTGGAGCCTGGAAATGTCCCCAGCCACCAATCCCTGCTCCAGGTGCTGCTCCCTGAAAGTTCTCATTGGAAAAATCAGGTTTATCCCACCCTGAGTTTGTGCTGGCTCCATGTGGAATTATCAAACCACTAATTAATGACAGATTTCCACTGTTCCCCATCTCACAGCTGGGGATGAGTTCCTTCTGCCACCTTTCCTCAGTTTTCCCTGCCAGAGCCTTCCCAAATCAGGGATTTCACTCCTTCCCCCCACCAGCTGCCTCTTGATCCCCTTCTCAGCTCAGGTCTGACTGCAAACCATGAAGTCAGAAAAGAAAACAAAAAAACCACAGAGAAACCCTAAGGAAAAACCCCTTGTTTTGTCACTGAGCTGTGCCCCTGCTCAGGAACACCCAAGATTGAGGGTTTGGATTAGCAAGGATCAGGTTTAGCCAGGGTTTAACAGGATTCCTGATTCCTGCCCTGTGCCAGGCACTGAATCAGCCACGTCCAGTTTCCTGTCTCCAAAACAAAAATGCTCAAGAAAACTCCCAAAAATCAGCTCTTTCTCTAAAAGAAGAGTATGAAAACTAATTCCTGGTAAACCCCCTAAAAAATGATGGAAAAACTGAGAAAACCCCAGTGAATTAACCCCCAGTTTTCCATGGGGGATGCATTGAGGGGTCCAGCTCTGGGCAGATCCTCCCCCCAGCCCCTTCCTGTGGGATTTACCTGTACAGGTGGGGTGAAGTCAGAAAAGAAAACAAAAAACCCACAGAGAAACTCTAAGGAAAAACCCCTTGTTTTGTCACTGAGCTGTGCCCCTGCTCAGGAACACCCAAGATTGAGGGTTTGGATTAGCAAGGATCAGGTTTAGCCAGGGTTTAAGAGGATTCCTGATTCCTGCCCTGTGCCACGTCCAGTTTCCTGTCTCCAAAAAAAACCTCAAGAAAACTCCCAAAAATCAGCTTTTCCTATTAAAAGAAGAGCTGTTAAACCCCTGAAAAATGATGAAAACCAATTCCTGGTAAAACTCCTAAAAAATGATGGAAAAACTGAGAAAACCCCAGTGAATTAAGCCCCAGTTTTCCATGGGGGATGCATTGAGGGGTCCAGCTCTGTGCAGATCCTCCCCCCAGCCCCTTCCCGTGGGATTTACCTGTACAGGTGGGGCGTGGCTTGTTCCAGGTGGGTTTCCCATCCCCTCCCATCACACAGGTGAGGGTGGGGCCCCCCTCGATGTCGTAGCCCCCATCACAGTAGAAGGTGATGGTGGAGCCCAGCTTCAGGTCTGTGCCCACCCTGGTGCCATTCTTGATGGACCCCGGGTCAAAGCAGGACTCCCGGGGGTTCTCTGCAGGGAAAGAGATGAAATAATAATAAAAAAAGTATAAAAAAAAATTTAAAAAATTAAAATTCCTAGGATTTTTATTCCTTTGCTGTTTTGATCAGTGAAATGGGAGATTTTTTAGGATTTTTTTTCACCTGGGAATGTGTGGGGTTTTCACAAGGATTGGCACCATTTGGATTTGGGATTTGGTTTGGATTCTGCCTGCTCCAGACCCTCCTGTGGGAGAAGGGAGGCTCCAGTTCCCACCCAGGCAACCAAAACCCAACATCTCTGTTTTGGGAGCCACAGACTGGTCAGATCCCACTGCCCATCACACATTTGTATCCTCAGCCTTTAAATCCTGAAATCCTGGCTTCTCCAGGCTCAGTGGGGTCTTGATGCACAATATAAATCAAAACTTTGATTTCACACAATCCCAGAATCGCTGAGGCTGGAAAATCCCTTCAGGATCACCGAGTCCAGGCTGTGACCCATCCCCACCTTGTCACCAGCCCAGAGCACTGAGTGCCACAAGGACAAATCATGTTTGAGATGGGGAAGTCCTGGCACAGAGAAATCCTGGATTCCCCATCCCTGGAATTGTCCAAGGCCAAGCTGGATGGAACTGGGAAAAAAATCCAACCTCTCAGTTTTGGGAGCCACAGACTGGTCAACCCCCACTACCCATCACACATTTGTATCCTCAGCCTTTAAATCCTGAAATCCTGGCTTCTCCAGGCTCAGTGGGGTCTTGATGCACAATATAAATCAAAACTTTGATTTCACACAATCCCAGAATCGCTGAGGCTGGAAAATCCCTTCAGGATCACCGAGTCCAGGCTGTGACCCATCCCCACCTTGTCACCAGCCCAGAGCACTGAGTGCCACAAGGACAAATCATGTTTGAGATGGGGAAGTCCTGGCACAGAGAAATCCTGGATCCCCCATCCCTGGAAGTGTCCAATGCCAGGCTGGATGGAACTGGGAGCAATCAGGGATAGTGGAAGTGTCCCTGCCCATAGAGCTGAATGGATTTTAAAGCCCTTTCCAACCCAAACCAGTCTGGGATTCTTTCATTTGTTCCTTGGACGCTTCCAGGGGTGGGGATTCCTCCCCTTCCAAGGCCTGACACCTTTTCCATGCAGAAATTCCTGCTGATGTCCAACCTGAGCCTCTCCTGGCACAACCTGAGGCTGCTCCCTCTCACCCTGTCCCTGCTCCCTGGGAGCAGAGGCCAAACCCCACCTTGCTCCACCCTCCTGGCAGGTAGAGAGTGAAAAATTCTCTGCCCTGCAGAGTTTAAAATCCCATTTCCACATAAAAATTCCAGGGAACACTACAGAGCTGTCAGGACTTAGATATTTCTTTCCTTCTTCTTCTTCTAACAGCTTTTCTTTTGGGTTTTTATTTTCTTTAATTTTTTTTTCCTGCCTGCAATATAATTAGAGGCTTTGATTAATCCTGCTCTTTTGTCATTTGGAAATTGCTCATTAAAGACAAGGGCTTTTCTGAGAGAAGTGGCTCTGGGAACAATTCAAGTGTGCTTAAGCATTAAATCAGGGGCTCTCAGATTTTGGGGAAGGTGTGGAAGGAGAAACAGGAAACTGTAAAGCCCACAGGTCTTGCTTTTGCTTCTCTGCATGAAAAATCAGATGATCCCATGGTTTTCCTGTCCACAGCAGCTGCACCAGGTGATCCAAGTGAATGGAGCACAAAAAGATGGGATTTTTCTTTTCCCAGAGCACCAATTCCTTGTTTTGGGAGCCACAGACTGGTCAACCCTCACTGCCCATCACACATTTGTATCCTCAACCTTTAAATCCTGAAATCCTGGCTTCTCCAGGCTCAGTGGGGCACAAATTTTGGACACTTGGAGCACCACTTTTCTAGTTTTGCTCCATTCCTCTTCACCTTCCTCTCTCTTCCCACTGCTTTGGGCGAGAGGGACACCCTCCCTCTCTCCCTTTCTCCACCCTCTGCTTTGAGGGTGTAAAAACACCAGAATTCCCCCTGGAAGGAGTTTTCCACAGCATCAAGAGCCTCTCCCACTTGTTCCAATGAGGTGGAATAATCTGGGAATGAGCAGAGCCCCAGGTAGCTGCTGATGGGGTCTTGATGCACAAACTTTGGACACTTTTGAGCACCACTTTTCCTCTTTTCCTGTTTCACTCCATTCCTCTTCACCTCCCACTGCTTTCCCACTCCCTTTTTCCATCCTCTGCCTCAGGGATGGCAAAACACTACAATTCCTCCTAGCAGGAGTTTTCTACAGCATCTAGAGCCTCTCCAATTGCTCCAAAGAGGTGGAATAATCTGGGAATGAGCCCAGGGAAAGCCCCAGGTAGGTTCTGAGCCCCCAGCCCTCACCTGTGTACTCGATGACGAAGCCGGCGTTGCTGACGGAGGCGTCGCTCCGGAACGCCAGGAAAAGGCTGTTGCTGCTGCTCTCGATCCTCTCTGGGAGCTGGGAGCCATAAAAACTCCCAATCAGGGGGCTCAGGGAGTCAGGCCCATCATAGATGTGCAGGAAATCGTAGCCAGGCTCCAGGCTGAAGCTGCAAAAGCAAAGGAGGAGAGCTTGGGGTCAGGACGCGCCGCTGGAGAATTCTGAGTTGAGGTCCTGGGATGTGGAAGTCCAGGGCAGGGATTGGCTGCTCCTGCTCCAAAATCCTGCCAGGCAGAGGAAATTCTGCCTCCATACATGTGTGAAGGATCCAGGAGTGGGGATGGAGTCAAGACACAGAGCCTGAGCTGGAGCTGCTGCAGGGATTCCTGGGCTGTGCCACCTCATGTTCTGTTGTATTTGTGGGGTGCCCTGTGGCAGGGAGGAATGATGAATCTGACTCCATGTTCTCAGAAGGCTGATTTATTATTTTATGATACTGTATTATATTAAAGAATGCTATACTAAACTATACTAAAGAATATAGAAGGCTAAAAAGATAATAATGAAAACTCCTGACTCTTTCCAGAGTCCTGACACAGCTTGGCCCCAGTTGGCCAAAGAGTGAAAACAACTCACAGCAAAAACCAATGAAACAATCACCTGTGGGTAAACAATCCCCAAACACATTCCAATGCAGCAAAACAGAGGAGAAGCCATGAGATAATATTGTTTTCCTTTTTCTCTGAGGCTTCTCAGCTTCCCAGGAAAAGAATCCTGGGCAAAAGGATTTTTCCAGTAAATATGACTGTGACAATGTTCTGTCTATCAAAGAGCAGCTGCAGCTGGAATATGAGGATCTCCCCCTCCAAAAAAAGTCTGGGAGCAGATTATCCAGGGGCATGGGACAGCTCCATCAGCTTTGGGTTGGCTCCTGTGCAGAGGTCAGACAGCCACACCCAGATCATTCCTCCCCTCGCTGGGGCCAGGGCCTCCCACCACGAGGCCCCTCCCCAAGGCCACGGCACCAAACCCTGGTGTACTCACACGTTGAACACCAGGGCAATGACATAGTCAGGGGACACTGTCAGCTTCCAGTCACACTCCTTCCCTGGGGGATACGGCTCCGGGTACTGCGGGGACAGGATCACCCCAGCCGGGCCCGTCAGGATCCCGCCACACGGAGCTGCAGGAAAACCACCAAGGGTGAGCCTTTTGTGAAAAATGCATGTATCTTATGGCTGGCTTTTGGGAAATATTCAAATGAATGTTGTATGTGTTGTGTTAGAAAGTGATGCTGTGTTCATTCTCTTCAGTAGTGTGTTAAATATAGTTTTAGGTTATAACAAAATGTTAAAATAGAAACTGTGCTATGTAGGATACTTTTTTTTAAGAAAGGACTTGCAGTGAGATAGCAGCCTCAGGACACCTGAATATTTCAGAGAAAAATAATTTATTGCCCTCTTATCAGAAGAAACGAACTTCTTCCCACCTCAGAGGCGCTGTTAGGATTTGGAGGAAGAAGTTGGCTCTGTCCAGACAGAATCCTGTATTTGAATGGAATTTATGCATCATGTATGAGCTGTATGAATATGCAACAGGCAGTTGTTTTTAAGGGTTAATCCTCTGTTAATGTGGGTCCTTTTTCAGGCTCGTGCTGCCCAGAAAAAGGTACCCAGACGTCTGTAACTCTTTGTATTTACTGTCTCATATTGTCCTAATTCAATTTGTCCAAATTATTATTACTCTAATTGTATCACTATTTTTTATAACCATTTTATTACTATCAAACTCCTAAAATTTTAAAAACAAGTGATTGGCTTTTTTCACAATTTGGAGCACACAGACTTCCAAAGCACCAAATGAGAAGCAGGAATGGGGAAAAAAAAAGGAAATGTGATAGACAAGGGGAGCTTGAGACAGCACAGAATCCTGGTGGGGTATTTTAGTGGGAAGTGACCCTGAGGCTGATGTGTGACACGAGGTTGTGGTGGCTCTGCCAGGTGAGGGCTCTGCCAAACACCACAAACAGAGCTCTGGATGCCACCAGCACCTTCCTAAAATCCATAAGCAAGCAGCCAGGAGGGCAGAAAGGGACAAATTCCACTTTTCTGCTGCGTTTATGGAAGTCCCTGTCAAGGCCTGCTCGCCTGTAATGAGCTGAAAACACGTCTGGGCCTAAATGGCTCCGTCGTGTTTACTCCACTTCCCGGCACATTAAATGCCAAGCTGATTGAAAAATCAATTATTGCTTTTTTTAAGGCTCAAAGTGCCTGCTCGTGTTTCTCACTGTGGCAAAACATGACTGATATTTTTCCTGTCAGTTTTTTGTCCAGGCTCCTTGTGAGGGCTCTGAGGTTTCCCAGATCGGCCCTCACGTATTTGGGGTGAAAGGAAGGGTCTGAGAGCAGATAAAGAGTGGGAAATGGGCTGGGATGAGACAAAAATGATGGGATAAATCTTGGAAACATTTTCCATGAAGGAACGAGCACATGGGATTGTCCTGTGGGCTTTGATAAAGAAAAATATCAGGTAAAACCCATTGGGGCTGGTCTAGAAATGCCATAGTAGGGATTACAGAGATTTTTTTCAAGTTCAAAAATGGAGAAATGTTATCCTTCTGGGACACACCAGGAAACCACAGCACAGATATGGAAAATTTGGCTGAAAGTCCTCCAAAAATACCTTGGAATAACCAGCAAACTTCCCACGTTTGGGATGGGATGAGAGCAAGGAGAGCACAGCCTGTGGGGGGGTCTGACAGCAGCTACAGAGTGGGAAATGGGCTGGGATGGGACAAAAATGATGGGATAAATCTTGGAAACATTTTCCATGAAGGAATGAGCACATAGGATTGTTCTGTGGGTTTTGATAAGTAAAATTATCAGGAAAAACCCAGTGGGGCTGGTCTAGAAATAACCAAATAGAGATTAGAGAGCCTTCTCCAAAGCTTCAAAGCAACTTCTTCAACCAAGTCCAGACTCAGGCATGGAGAACTTTTATCCCTCTGGGACACAGCAGGAAATCACAGCACAGACATGGAAAATTTGGCTGAAAGTCCCCCCAAAATGCCTCGGAAGGACCCACCAGCATCTCTTCTGTGCCCATTCATCCCAATTTTAACCCCAAGGGTGCTTTCCCCTCCCAGACTGTAACATCAGGGGAAAACTCCGCAGAAACTGAAATCTGAGGATTCATTTTTGAAAAGCCTGAGGGAGACAAGTGTTCAACACCCTCGGATTCCTTTGAAAATCCCACCCAGAGTCTCCAGAGGACTTGAAGCAGGAGCTGGATCCAGCCAGGGCTGCCTGGGATTGGGAGGGATGCAAACTTCAAATGGCCCAAACCTCCTGGGCTCTCCCAGCCCTGATTGTTTCACAGTTGTGCCACAAAGAGGGGAAAATGCATCTGAAATGCTAAATACCCCCAATCAGCCCTAAATTTAACACTGAATTTTCCCAGTTTAGCTCCAACCAAGCTGCCTCTCCCCTAGTTACTGATATTTCACTGATTATTCCTCCAAATCCTTTGTCACTTCTTATTAAAATTGGCTGGAAAAAAAAAAAAACTATAAACAATTGAAGTGCAATTTGAAGTACAATTTGAAGTGTTAGAAAATTAGCTTTTTAAATCATAGCTCTGAAGACCCTGAAGGGGATTTTTAAAAAAATTTCTTAATTTTTTAAGATGTGTAGAGTGAAATTTTACAACAGGGTTCAGGACAGGGATCTGTGTCCATGGATTCAGGTCATGGATCTGTTTCCATAGGTTCAGGACATGGATGTGTGCCCACGGGTTCAGGACATCGATCTGTGTCCATGTGCCCAGATCATGGATCTGCATCCCTGGGCTCAGATCGTGGATGTGTGTCCATGGATTCAGGTCACAAAAGTGTGTCCATGGATTCAGGTTACAGATCTGTGTCCATGGGCTCAGAACAGGGATCTGTGTCCATGAATTCAGATCATGGATCTGTGTCTGTGTGCCAGGACATGGCCCTTTGTCCATGGATTCAGCACAGGGATGTGTGTCCACGTGCCCAGGACACGGATCTGCATTCCTGGGCTCAGATCATGGATCTGTGTCATGGATTCAGGTCACAGATCTGTGTCCATGGGTTTAGAACATGGATCTGTGTCCATGGGTTCAGGTCATGGATCCGCGTCCACAGATTCAGGACAGGGATCTGTGTCCCTGTGTCCAGGTCACAGATCTGTGTCCATGGATTCAGGACATGGATCTATGTCCATGGGTTTAGAACATGAATCTGTGTCCATGGGTTCAGATCACAGATCTGTTTCTGTGTTCCCAGACCATGGATCTGTGTCCCTGTGCCAGGACTGGACCCTGTGTCCATGGATTCAGACCTGTGTCCCTGTGCCCAGGTCATGGATCTGTGTCCCTGTGCCAGGACAGGACCCTGTGTCCAGGTCACAGATCTGTGTCTGTGTTCCCAGACCATGGATCTGTGTCCCTGTGCCAGGACAGGGCCCTGTGTCCCTGTGCCCAGGTCACAGATCTGTGTCCCTGTGCCCAGACCACGGATCTGTGCCCGTACCTGTGCAGGTGGGTGGGTCTGGCTGCCAGAAGAACCTGTTCTGGATCTGCACACAGGTGATCTGGGCCTCCCCTTGCAGGGTGTAGCCGGGGTTGCACTGGAAGGTGATGGAGTCCCCGGCCTCTCTGCTGTCCCCGCTCCGGCTCCCGTTCTGGGGGATTCCTGGGTCGTTGCAGGACGTGGCTGTGGACACTGCAGGCAATTAAAAGCACTCTTGAATATCAATGTTTATTTAACACCAGGCCTGCAGCACTGCCTGTCCCCAGGCTCTGTCCTTACCAAGACATCCAGGCCATGCCTTGTTTCCCCATCCCTCCTCCCTCAGCATCCCACAAAGTTCCCCACACACACAAAAAGTGCTTTTCCCTTTGCTCTGAGCATCTGCCACTCCAGCTGGGAAAGGCTCTGGGGACCAGCAAGTTCAAGAGCAGCACCCAGGGAGCAGCTTTGATGTAGAATTGTGCACATGGCTGTTTACTCCATCAGGCCAGACACCCACTGATCCTCCACGGTGTTTTTGGAGAGTTCAGTGCCAAGGCACATGCTGCAAAATCAACTCAGCCACCAGCACTTCACGCTTTCCCCTGAGTGCCACAGAAATTTAGCCTCAAGATCTGTGAAGTATCAAGCCTGACCTTTCAGAAATGTGTTTGTTTCCTTTCCAGACTTGTTGCTGCCTCTCTTTGAGGTCTGAGATGTCCCCTGAGATGGGGACAGGCAAAGCTTCGCTGCTGCCTGAGCTCAAGGTCTGCCAACAGCACAAGGATTTACCAGCAGGGAAAATCCTGGACTAATAGGAGTTTTGTGAGCTTATCCACCTCATTAAAGCTCCCAAGATCCCAAAGTGGACAGGTCTGAGCTCAGGTCTGGCTGCTTAGTCACACCTGCTGAACAAAGGCTTTGAGCAGGAGCAGTCAATAAAGCCCAGCTCCAGATCAGGAGCTTATTTCCTGCTAAGTTGATGAGAGTCTGTTACAGCCAGGCAGTTTAGAGAAAGCTGCTCTTGAAAGAGCCAGAGGAAATCCCTCTCTTTCTGTGCAGCTGGAGATAAGGAAGTTAACAGCCCAGGCTGGTTCTTCCTGGCAGGATGAGACACAAATCTGGCAAAAAAACCCAGGATGGCACTGCTGTGCTGGGTGACACAAAGCTCTGCCTCTGTCTGGGTCATCCCAAAGGTGCAAAATCCAGCAGAAATTCCCCCCAAATGCTGCCTTGTTCCCCCAGCCAAGCAAGACACCCTGGACAGAACGTTATGCAAAAAAAAATTCCCCAAACTTGGGAAGATGTTTCACAGTGTCGCACTCCAGGCAAAGTCACATCATCACTCACCCAACCACTCCCTGCTTATTATCACTCCAAAACAAACCTGTAACATTCTGTAAATATTGGAATATATCACCCTAAATAACTGAAATTAATATGTTTACAGGGCTGAGGTTTGGCTGGGGTCTCCCTCTGGGTCTGGTCAGGATTTTGAGGAACCCCTGCCCATCCCACCTGAGAACTGGATGGCAAAGCCCTGTTTGCTGGTGAAGAAGTCGGTGTTGAACTGCAGGATGACGGAGTTGAAGGTGCTGTGGATGTCCCCAGGCAGCCCCGAGCCGCTCATCTCCCTCAGCAGGATCCCGTTCTCCACCGGCCCGTCCCAGATCCGCAGCACGTCGTGGAACTCCTCCGTGTGGAAAACCATGAAGTGGAGCCTGAGGGGCAAAAAACACCTGAAATCCAGGCCTGGAGTGTGGTGTGTGCCACATTCAGGCTCACACAGAATGTGTTGGCTCATCCGGGGTTCAGGCCTGGAGTGAGGCTTGTTGTGGTATTTTTTGAGTTTTGAACTTGACTCCATGTTTTTAGAAGGCTAATTTATTATTTTATGTTATTATATTACATAAATTATACTAAATGTTATGTTATTATATTATATAAATTATATTAAACTATACTAAAGAATAGAGAAAGGATACAGACAAAAGGCTAAAAGATAAAAATGAATCTTGTGATTCTTTCCAGAGTCCAACACGGTTTGACCATGATTGGTTACTAAATTTAAACAATTCACAATGAAACAAGGACCTGTTGGATAACCAATCTCTAAATTACATTCCAAAGCAGAAAAACACAGGAGAAGCAAATCAGATAATTATTGTTTTCTTTTTTCTCTGAGGCTTCTGAGCTTCCCAGGAGAAGGAATCCTAGTGAAGGGATTTTTCAGAAAATTTGATGGTGACAGTTTGTGCCACATTCAAGCAGCCAGGCTCACACAGAATGTGTTGTCTTCTCTAGAATTCAGACCTGAAACGTGGTTTGTGCCAAATTCAGGCAGCCAGGCTCACACAGAACATGTTTCATCTGGAATTCAGACCTGAAACGTGTTTTTTGCCAAATTCAGGCAGCCAGGCCCACATGGAATGTGTTGTCTCATCTGGAATTCAGGCCTGGAGTGTGCTTTGTGCCAATCCCGATGCTGGATTGCAGCACCTCCAGGATTTTGATGTATTTTAGGAAGGTCTGGGTGTTGCAGAATGGGGTTTAGATCAGCAAACAGAGGAACTTCAGCAGAGAACAGAGAGAAAATGAGGCAGCAGGAGGGAGAGCTCCAAAACCCACACCAGGAAGGGAAGGGAGGGAAAACATGGGTTAGGAAGGTGACAATGGGCTGACACTGAGGGTCCATTTTGAGGCTCTGAAGGCAGATTTCACTCCCTTCCTCTGGATTTCAGAGTTGGGTCTGTCCTGCAGAGAGGGCTCAAGGGACTCCCACAGGGAATTCCTGAGGGAAAGCTGCAGGAGGGCTCATGGTGAGGGAATTCCTGCTGAGTCTGGGCCAGCGATGGACCCAAGGGAGAGGCAGGAGGTCCCTCCATGCTGGTGGCACTCCAGGACAGGACAGACATGATCCCAACACATCCCTGGTGGGATGTGCTCCCCAGGCCCAGCTCTGCTGTGGGAGGATGAGGAGAAGATGGATCCAGGCTTTTCCAAGAGCTTTGGGATCCTCCCAGGTCAGAAGAACCATCCAGGAACAGGATCCTGCCCTGGTTGTGGTGACACCTGGGGGAGTGACCAGCTGAAGGACGCAGTTCTGAGTGTCCTGAGTGGGAATGGACCCACAGGGATCATCAAATCCAATCCCAGGCCCTGCAGACATCCCCAAATCCCACCCTGTCCTTGGGGGTGATGTCCAAACCCTCCTGGAGCTCTTGGGAATGTGAGCATTCCCTGGGGATGGAGCAGGAGCTGCTGATCCCTTCCACTCCTGCACTCCAATCCCACCTGGAGAGGAGGAATTTCCCTGTCCCTGTCTGTCACTGCCCCTTTTTCCCTCTGGCACAACAAAATCAGGCCAAAAATGGGCAACTCAACCCCAGTGTGAAACGGGGACAGAAACCTAGAAACAGAAAAAAAATAAAAATCTGTAAAAAATAAACCCATCAGGTGCTGTGCTGAAATCCCTGCCAGCCCACAGAGGCAAACAGGGAAGCTTTCACTTGGCTGCTTTCCCATTTATCTGGGGCAAACATAAATAAATCAGGGGAGAGCCATAAAGAAAAAGGGGGAGAAAAAAAAAAAAGCCCCACTGCAAAATCCTCAGCAACAAAATAATGCCCAGAGAAGCTGGGAGAAACCAAAAGAGCTGAATCATAAATCTCCCAAGCAGAGACCTTGAGCAAAGAGAAATAAAGCCAGGCTTGAGGAAAATCAGGATGGATGGTGCAGAGCTGTTCTCCACGGCTGCCTTGGGCTGATTACGTTTGCTCCCAGCCTTAGCTGGGCCCAGTGAGCCAGAACTGCTGGGAAAAGCTCATCCCTGGAGACCTTGGGAGGAGGGAAAGGCTGCCAGAGGCTGAGCTGGGCTGGGGGGACACCCTGGAACCACCACCAGCAACTGAACCACCCCCTTTTATCTGAGAAAAAACAAATTCAGGGGCAGAACACCTGGAGGATCCAATTCATCAGGCTGGAATCTGTTGGGATATCAGACCTGGAGCTCTCTGGAGCAAATCCATCTATTCCACATTCACATCTCAGCTTTTCCCCTCAGCCTGAGGTGTGAGACCAGGCACAGCCCCTGCTGCAGCAGGCAATGGAGGGGAAAAGAGCTTTATTCCTGAAGGGAAAGGAGTTTTATTCCTGAAGGGAAAGGAGTTTTATTCCTGAAGGGGAAAGGAATTTTATTCCTGAGGGGAAAGGAGTTTTATTCCTGAGGGGAAAGGAGTTTTATTCCTGAGGGGAAAGGAATTTTATTCCTGAGGGGAAAGGAATTTTATTCTTGAGGGGAAAGGAGTTTTATTCTTGAGGGGAAAGGAGTTTTATTCCTGCACTCTGAATTTCCATGCCTGTAATTTCCCAATTACAGGCATGGAAATGCAGTTTAAAAAAACCCCAAAAAAACCAAACAAGCAAACAATGCCCCTCCCCCCCACAAAAAAAACAAAAAAAAACCCCAAACCAAACAAACAAAACCAAAAAAAGAACCCAAACCAAACCACAAAAAAAACCCAAAAAACCCAAAAACAAAGGAAAGAAAGAAACAAACAAAACCACTCAACAAAACAAAAACAAACACCAAAACCCAAACCAAACCAAAACCAACAACCAAATTAAAAACTGGGGAGATTATATTTAATAAATAAATATAATCTAATTAAAATATAAAATAAATAAATATAATTAAATAAATATTTAATATTTAATATTTAATGTAAGAGTGGGGAAGTTCTGCCACAGCTTAGCAAGGAGCAGAGAGGAGAGCCCAGCTCTGCCCTGAGTGTGAACAACCCTTGATCCCTGTGGGTCCCTTCCAGCTCTGGGCATTTTCTCACTGCTGTTTTCAGATGAAACTCTGCAAGTGGAACCTATAAATACCCATGAAAGTGGCATGAATTACCAACATCAGTGGATTTTGACAACACTGGGATCAAGGACTGACCACAACCCACCCCTGCCATGTCTCTGTGCTCCCTGCTCCCAGCTGGGGAAGGAATTTCCATCCATTTTCCAGCACATCCTCCTCCTTTTCCTCCTGCTTTTCCTCCTCCTTCCTCCTCTCCCCCAGCCCAACCAAGGCACTCCCTGCCCCACATCAGCCCCCTGTGCAAGAGCAGCCCTCTCCCTTTCCTGGCTCTGAGGTGCAGACTCATTTTTCTCCCTGTCTCACCCCCCTGCCCTTCCCCTCGTGCTGTGCAGCTACAGCTTCATTCCAAAAGCTCTGGTGATTAATTTTCATGTAAGTTATAAATGAGAGCTTTATACAATTGTATCATGCGTGAAGAGGATTATTTTTCCAATGGATTACCATAAAAATGAAGTTGCTGGGAATGTGCTCTCTCCACTCCCCTGGGATCAGCTGTGCTGCTGCTGGAGCTGGGAGATGAGAGGGGCAGGGAGAGGGAGCTCTGATCCCTGGGAAAGGCAGGGTCACCAGGTGTGTGTGGCTCTGACACCTTCTGGAACCTTCTCCTTTCACTGCTGGCCTCTTCCAAGCCTTTGGTTGATCCCCAATCTCTGCTCATGTGGGTGTTTTTAGGATTTACAGCAGCAAAGTTGCTGAAGCAGCCTTTGGATGGGTAGGAAAAAGGGACCTCTCTACTCTGGCCTATAAAAACCTTTTCCAGGAGAATAAAAATAGAGGAGATTTCAAGTGGAAGTTGCCTGTGCAGGGATTCAGCTGCTTTGGCTGTGCTTTTTCTCCTCTGTTCACACCCAAGCCCATCCATTACTGAGCCCTTCCGAAGGGCAGCGCTAATGGAGGGAATTTCTGCATTAAAAAAAAATGAAAACTCCAGCCCAAACCTGTCTCCAGCAGAACTCCACGGGCTGAAAGCAGCACAGAGCTCACCCCGAGGGACAGGCTGTGCTGGGGAGGTGATGGGTGCTGAGGCAGCAGGGAGGAGAAAATGGGATTGAGAGGGAAAGAATTCAGAATGGAACAGCCACGGGCTTGGGATGAGCCAGGAATGGCTGAGAAGCACTGGGAACTCTGATTATTATGATTATTATTATGATTATTATTATTATTATTATTATTATTATTACTCTGAGAAGCACTGGGAGAGATTATTATTATTATTATTATTATTATCATTATTATTATACTTTTATTTATTTATTATCATTATCATCATCATTGTTGTCGTTGTTATTTAGAAGTTTTAAGGTGCAATTCTCCCCCTCAAATCCCACTCAGTCAAAGCTTAACTTGCCCAAATATTCCAGTTTTCTGTGGGCTTTGGCCAGCCTGGAATCTCTGGGAACACCAGAGAAGGGTTTGGCAGGGTTGGGCAAACATCACTGAGGGGTTGGTGGGGCAGAAGTGAAGGATCAGGGAGCAGGAATTCCCTGGATTCTGGGACATTCCCTGTGATTTCCTACAACACCCCCATTCCAGGATTGTGTGGCCATTCAGCACTTTTGGGAAGTTCCTCATTAACCTGCTGGAAAAAAGGGTTTGATTCTGGATGCACCCCATTAAGGAGAGGGGTGGGAAGCTGTCCATGGACTCCAAAGCTCTGAGATGTTTGAGCTGAGGAGCACCTTGGGCAGGACCAGGACGTGGCCTGGTGTCACCACCCAGGGTTGAAAACAGAGGAGCAGTGATGGCTCTGGGGGCTCTGAGCAGCCTGGGCTGGTGGGAAATAAATCCCATAAATCCTCAATCCCATCCTAAACCATTCCCTGATTCTGGAACCAAAGCAGGGACTTCTCCCTGCTTGTCCCTCTCAGACTGACAGGACCTTCTTCCCCTTTGCTTTATTTAATTTTTGACCTGGAAAAAATCAGCTCCAAGTGGGAAAGAAGCCAAACCACAGGAGCCCACCCAGCTCACCCAATGGTGCATCCAGGCTCTGCCTCGATGGTCCAGATGCAGTTGAGGTTGTGGTCGTAGGGAGTTGGATATCCTGGAGAAAGGATCCGGCCTGAGGTCTCTCCTCTGATTGTCCCTCCACACTCAGCTGGAACAAAAATATTTATGGGGTTAGGGAGGAGATTCGTGGCTTTCTGTGGCTCTTGCTCGGCAACAATCTCACCCTGCAACAGAGATAATTCCCTGGCTTTTTCCAGGGGTTCTAAAAGCTTACAAAGATGAAGAGAATTGTTGAATTCTGCTGAGTTATCAGAAATATTCTGCATTTCTGTGCTGGGTGTGAACACCTGGCAAAGCTTCCCTGCACCTTTGTGAATCCCCAGGGAGCAAAGGCAGAGCCTGGCAGGATCCTGATTCCCTGCTCCACACGTGGGGGTGAAGGAGCTCTGCTCCTCTGCTTGGATTCATCAGAAAATGAAGGATAAGAAGCCAAAGAACTTGTAAATGTCGCTGTAAATGAGCTGCAAAGAATGTGAGGATTTGGAATAATTTCCATAACATATCCATTCAAATTCTGTAATTTTCATTTCTTTCCGTTTTCTTTTCATTTCTTTTTAATTTCCACACGCTCAGACACGGCCCCATATCCAGCACATGAAGAGCAAACAGGGTGAAGGTTAAGAAAACGCACAGATGACAGAGATTTATCTTTTTACATCAATAAATGAGGCTGAAACCCCAGCCAAGGAATGGTCCTGCCTCCTGGGAGAGGGAACACAGAGTGCCAGGGGCTGAGCACATCCCTGGGTGTGGAGATCTCCCAGGGGACTCAGCATCCAACAACTTCCCCGTGTCCAGGGCACAGCAGGACAGGAATCAGCAATCAGCCCCATTCATTTAACACACAAAACCCCAAATCACAATTTCCCCAGCAGGAAGAGCTGCAGGGGAAAAGGGAACTCTGCAAAGGGAATTGAAATGTCTGGGGATGGGATCAGGTGTCAGGTAGCTCTCAAATCAACCTGGCTCTGAGCTGTCACATGCCAGGACACACGTTGATGTCACTATCAGGGGGTGCCACTCACTCCAACATGTCCAGAGTGAAAGGACAGGGCTGGAACAGCACAAGGAAGCAAAAATCCCCTGTCAAATGTGTCTTTAGGGCAGAGGATTTCATGTTAAAGCTGATTCAGGTGCCCTCTGTCTCACACAGGATCCTCACCACATTAATTAGTGCAGATAGGCAATTAACAGCTGAGTTAATGTCAATGGATCAGCAAAGGGTGGCCAGGGTGGGGAATCCAATTTCCTGGAGGTGCAGGAGATGCCTCACAGAGGATCCTCACCACAACTCAATTAGTGCAGATGCAATTAATAGGAGAGTTAATGTCAGTGGATCAGCAAAGCAAGGACCAAGGATGTTCAGAGTGTGGGATTCAAGGAAATAAATTCCTGGAAGTTTAGGCAGAGCAGGAGGTGTCTCCATCTTGAGGACCCTCACCACACATAACTTAATTAGTGCAGATGCAATTAACAGCAGAGTTAATGTCAATGGATCAGCAAAGGGTGGTCAGGGTGGGGAATCCACAAGGAAATAATTTCCTGGAGGTGCAGGAGACATCTCCATCTCAAGATGCCTCACAGAGGATCCTCACCACAACTTAATTAGTGTAGATAGGAGTAATTAATAGCAGAGTTAATGTC
The DNA here is from genome assembly GCA_035040975.1 of Myioborus melanocephalus. Taxonomy (NCBI): domain Eukaryota; kingdom Metazoa; phylum Chordata; class Aves; order Passeriformes; family Parulidae; genus Myioborus; species Myioborus melanocephalus. The sequence goes on along the minus strand of JAWWLS010000098.1, from coordinate 4,416,064 downwards.
AATGGATCAGCAAAGCTGGGACAAAAAATGGTCAGGGTGGGGTGTGGGACCAAGGGTGCTCAGGGTGTGGGATCCAGGGAAATTTCAGTCTGCAGAGTGCTGGAGGAGCAGGAGGTGTCTCCATCTTGGGCACACACAACTTAGTTAGTGCAGATGCAATTAACAGCAGAATTAATGTCAGTGGATCAGCAAAACAGGGACTAAGGGTGTTCAGGGTGTGGGATCCAAGGAAATCTCTCCCTGGAGGTGCTGCAGGAGAAGGAGAAGGAAAAGAAGGAGAAGGAGGAGGAGAAGAAGGAGAAGGAGGAGAAAAAGGAGGATGAGGAGAAGGAAAAGGAGGAGAATGAGGAGAAGGAGAAGGAGGAGAATAAAGAGAAGGAGGAGAAAAAGAAGGAGGAGGAGAAGGAGGAGAAAAAGGAGGAGGAGGAGAATAAGGAGAAGGAGGAGAAGAAGGAGAGAAGGAGGAGAATAAGGAGAAGGAGAGGGAGGAGAATAAGGAGAGGGAGAACAAGGAGAGGGAGAATAAGGAGGGTGAGGAGAACATGTAGGAGGAGAAGGAGGAGAATGAGGAGAAGGAGAATAAGGAGAAGGAGGAGAAGAAGGAGAGAAGGAGGAGAATAAGAAGAAGGAGAGGGAGGAGAATAAGGAGAGGGAGGAGAATAAGGAGAAGGAGAATAAGGAGAAAGTGTCTCACCCACACAGGTCGGCAGGGGCTGGTCCCAGGCTCTCCTCTCCCCAGTCAGGCACACCAGCACCCTGGTGCCTCTCAGGGTGTAGCCAGGGTCACAGCTGAAGGACACTGAGCTGCCAGCAAAGTGTCCCTCGTCGTGCACCTTGTACCCAAACTGGGGCACGCCGGGGTCCTCGCACTTGATGAGCTCAAAACCTGCACGGGGAGCAAGGGCAGCTGCTGGTACTGGGGATTTCACAGCCAGGAGGGTTTCACACCAAGCCATGGAGGTGTTTTCTCCTTACAATCATTTGTTGGGGACCAAAAGAGGCCATGTTGGATGTTAGAGGGGTTTTAATTCATGTTGGAGTTTTGGTCTGAATTTCTGGATTGCTAAACGCTCGACAGGAAAGGTTTGATCAGATCCCAGGGAACAGGGACAGGAGAAGAGGAAACAGCTCTGAGCTGTGCCAGGGGAGGTCAGGTTGGACACCAGCAGGAATTTCTGCATGGAAAGGGTTGGAAGGGCTGCCCAGGGAGGTTTGGAGTGCCCGTCCCTGGAGGTGTCCAAGGAATGGCTGCATGTGGCACTCAGTGACAGGGTGGGGACCAGGCACAGCTCGGACTGGATGGGCCTGGAGGGCTTTCCCACCCTCAGTAACCCTGGGATCCTGTGCTCTCCCACACTCCCACTCCACTTTGGGTACAAGATCACCCCAGAAAGGACTCTTTGCTCACGTTCAACACAAACACACAAAACTACACCTTGGGCTGTGGGATTGCCAGCACACACGGGATTGGAACTCACTGGAGAACTGCAGCTCGAAGCCTTTGCTGGTGTTGGCAGTGTCGGTGATGAACTCCAGCCACATGGAGCTGGAGGTGCTGTTGATGCTGGTGCCCAGCAGCTCCGAGTGGCTGAAGGTGCCCAGCAGCCGGGCAGAGCTGTTGGTGCCATCGTAGACCTGGGGGGAACAACAAATCCAGCCTGGAAAAGCCATTCCTGGGATCAAACATCACTGCCCAGAGAGGCTCTGGCTGCCCCTGCATCCCTGGAAGTGCCCAAGGCCAGGTTGGACAGGGCTTGGAACAACCTGGGACAGTGGAAGGTGCCCCTGTCCATGGCAGGGGTGGCACTGGATGATCCTTAAGGTCCCTTCCCACCCAAACCATTCCAGGATTTCCTCAAGGTTCCTTCCCATCCAAATCATTCCAGGATTTCCTTAAGGTTCCTTCCCACCCAAATCATTCCAGGATTTCCTTAAGGTCCCTTCCCACCCAAACCATTCCAGGATTTCTCTGCAGCTTCACTGAGCTCTGGAACAGAGAAATGATGAGGAATTTATCCCACCTTGTCCCTGCTCTGCTCACAGCAACACCCTGGGCTGTCCTTTGGGGGTTTTTTGGTGGAGCAGCTTCCTGGGAAGAGCCAGCAGCTCCTGATAAATGCCCTGATCTGGGGTCACCTCAAACCAAGGAATTTGCTCCTGGCACTGAGCTGATCCTGGGTATTGGAGGGAAAAGGGAAGGAAAGAACCAACCCTGCTCTGAATTCCAGCTTCAGGCTGGAAAAGCAACTCCAGCCCTCCAGGATTTGTCCTACAGGTGATCCAGGATCCCTGGATCCACAAGTGCAAACAGGGACAAATTCTTCAGGCAATGTGAGCTAAGGGATGTCAGCTAAGTCTGCCTTGATGGAACTCCACAGTGCTGCCCACCTGAGGAGCAGGATTTCCACCCTGGAGGATCTGCACCCTCCTCCTCAGCCCTGATTTACTCTGCTCACAGGGCTGCATCTCCTCAGCTCTCTTTCCCAAGGAGCAGCTACTGAAAAAAACCACATTTTCCCCCCAGACTGACTCAGAGATGAGCCTTGATTTAAGAAAAACACAAATGGGGTTTTTTTTTTCCTTCCTTTTGTGAGGGCCAAGAGCAGCTCCTCACCAGAGGAGATCGATAGGAACTTTCCTCAGATGAGCAGCTGATGACAAACCCGCTGAGAGAATGTAATTCCACTGACAAGGAGTACATTCCTTGCATTAACAGGAAATCTTTCTCCCTTTCCAGTCATTTGTGAGCTGGAAACGTGGATTACACCTCTCCTGGAGTGTGACACTTCAATGAGGACAGAGGCATTCCTGGGAAGATGGCTCAGCACATCCTTGCAATATTAATGCCTCCTTCAAAACCATTCCTTTGGTTAACAAAAAAAACCTCAAGCCTGGATTTGTCTCCTTCTCCACAGAGTCCTGGAGCTTGAATCATCTCAGAAGAGTCTGGAGTTCTGCATTTCAATCAGCTCCTTTTTTTTTGGGACAAACCAGCCTTGATTCTTCAAAGCACTAAAATAATGCTCAAACCCTCACTATTCTGATGGATGAGGAGTTTTTCCTGGGCAATCCCACAGGTGAGAGCTGAAGTTTAGCTGGTCTGAGGGAAATCTGGGCTTCCAAACTGCCATGGCAATCCCTCCATGGCACTGGGATGACACAGAGGTCACTCCCACCTAATCCCATGAAAATTTTAGAGCCTTTCTGATGGATGAGGAGTTTTTCCTGGGCAATCCCATTGGTGAGAGCTGAAGTTTAGCTGGTCTGGGAGAAATCTGGGCTTCCAAACTGTCATGGGAATCACTCCATGACACAGAGGTCACTCCCACCCAATCCCATGAAAATTTTAGAGCATTTAGAGATGTTGCTCTGCACTGCCCGAGCCGGAATTACCTTGAGGACATCTCCTGCCTCCAGCTCGAAGGTCCTGGCTTTCAGCTGGATGCCCTTGCCAGGCTGGCTCTGGATGGAGTAGATGCACTCGTGGTTGTTGTTGTAGCTCAGGGGGTAGTTGGGGGACAGCAGCACGCCCTGGGTGCCCGTCACAGAGGAGCCACACTCGGCTGCAGCGAGACACAGAGGGACATGTCAGCGACCCCGCGCGTCTCCTGGCCGCAGCACACGTGCACCAGGCTCCTCTGAGGGCCACAGCTGCTCAGCCCCTCCTGCAGCAGCAAGGAGAGGGCTTCTCCCTGCTGGTGTTCACTGCAACCTGGTGGTACTCACTGCAACATCTTGTAACTCACTACAACCTGCTGTTATTTACTACAACCTGTTGTTACTCACTACAACCTGTTGGTGTTCACTGCAACCTGTTGTTATTCACTGTAACCTCTTGTTACTCACTACAACCTGTTACTCACTGCAACCTCCTGTTACTCACTATAACCTCTTGGTATTCACTACAACCTGTTGTTACTCACTACAACCTGTTGGTATTTACTACAACCTCTTGTTACTCACTACAACCTGCTGTTATTCACTACAACCTCTTGTTAGTCACTACAACCTGTTGGTACTCACTACAACCTGTTAGTACTCATTACAACCTGTTGGTATTCACTACAACCTCTTGTTACTCATTACAA
>JAWWLS010000098.1:4332118-4344537 GCA_035040975.1 Myioborus melanocephalus | reverse complement strand
TAAAAATAAAAATAAAAATAAAAATAAAAATAAAAATAAAAATAAAAATAAAAATAAAAATAAAAATAAAAATAAAATAAAAAAAAAACCCTGATTTTCCTGGTGTCATCTCCTTGGGAATCAACACTTCTGAAGCTGGGAATTCCCTGTGGGAGCAGAAAGCCCCAAAATAGGGATAAAATAGGGATAAAATAGGGATAAAATCCCTATAAAAATAAAATATCCCTATAAAAAATAAAATATATATCCCTATAAATTATAAAATATAAAATAGGGATAAAATCCAGATGTGATGGAGAGCAGGGGAAGGAGCTGGAGGGTGACAAGCACCATGGAATGGGGCCACCATTCCCAATATTCCAGCTCAACAACTTCCAGCCTGAGCTTCCTCAAGATCTGAGCTCCCATTTGGCAGCTCTGAGCCCCCTGGGATGGGACAGACCAGGCAGGGGGAATGAATTCCTGGTTTTCCTCCCCAGAAATGCAGGATCTGCAGGAAAGGGAAGTGCAGCTGCTGTGTCCTCCTCACCTCTGGGCATTAAAAATGGGTAAAACTGCTCCAAAGGCCATTCCCAGCAAGGAGAAATGGGAATTCTGGGTTTTGTTAACACCACAATGCTTCATTAAATCAATGATTTCACTCCTTTCCTCAAAATTCCCCAAAATCCAGGACAAAACACCCCTCTCTGTCTCCAGGGGGGTTCCCAACTGGATTTTTCACTCAGTTAAGGGCCCTGGGATGTTTATTCCAATAAATTCTTCCTGGCAAGGAATGTATCACCAGCCAGGAACAGCCTGGACTCCACTTCAAGGATAATTCCCTTAAAAATGGAATTCTTTTCCCCAGTGTTTTCTGCTCTGGAGATTTTGGGTTGTTTTTTACCTTTTTGGGCTTTGCTCCCAAAAAAACAGAGCCTGTAAAAATTCTCCTGGGAGCTGGGAGGGAAACTCTCCTTCCAGAGCCATGATTCTGCTCCAGTCCATGCATTTTTCTGAATTTTGTATGCAAAATCCACCAATTCAGATCCAGTCCAGGCATTTTTTCTGAGTTTTCTATAAGAAATCCACCAATTCAGGTCCAGTCCATGCATTTTTTCTGAATTTTGTATGCAAAATCCACCAATTCAGGTCCAGTCCATGCATTTTTTCTGAATTTTGTATGCAAAATCCACCCAGCTGAGCTGTGCAAATGCTCCTGTCTGATGGGGGTAATGGGCTGTGCAACAAAATGAGCAATTCCAGCTTCTCCCTTAAAATCCATTTGGAAAAATGCTCCATCCTGCTCCCATTTGAATCCACATAAAATATTAACTCCCAGTCAGATCCCTCCTGATTCATTTTAGAACGAGCCCAAGATTCAGGGACAAAAATCACAGGTTTTGCTCCTGATTTGCAAAGAACCTGGAAAGTGAAATATTTCCCATCTGCCCGAGGGAGGCACAGCAGGGACCCCAATGTTCTGCCCCTGACACACCAAGCACTACACACAACCTGAAAAACCAGCACTACAACCTGAAAAATCAGCACTACAACCTGAAAAATCAGCACTACAACCTGAAAAACCAGCACTACAACCTGAAAAATCAGCACTACAACCTGAAAAACCAGCACTACAACCTGAAAAATCAGCACTCCAAACCCAGAATTATGATTTTTCTGCAGGGAAAACGAAATAAAACTCAAATAGAAAAAGGAAGATGCTGTGACTACCTCTGTGAATTTTCTAATATTCCGTTTTTAATGTTGTTCCTTATCCCTGCTCCTTATTTACAGCAATAACACCGATCCCAATCTCAAATTTCTTCGTTTTTCCCACTAAAAGGAGCCCAAAGCCACGACCCTGGAGCACAGAATCCAGCAAATGCAGAAAATCCAAGCCTTGCACCCTTCCAGGAGTTAGTAAATGCTTGTGACCAGAGCACTGGGAGGAGGGAAGTGATGCAGAAATGCAGAGGGAAGAGGGAAAAGCACCCAAACTTTTCAGAGTGGCGAAGTTTTAGAGATTACTGGAAAGTCCAATGAAATGTTCCAGGAGATTGTTATCAAAAAAGACAGTGAGGAAGAGCCAGGAAAACTTACACACTGATGTCTTCTGGTTGTTGTCCTTGCTGGGCATGAGCTTCACCCCTCTGGACTTGAGCTCCATCTGCTTCTTGACTGCAGGGGTGGGAAATAAAGGGAAAAAAGAGGGAAAAGTTGAGCTGAGCTTCAGGTTTTGTCAAGTTTTTATTTTAAAAATAAAAATGTGAATCACCCACATCCTGCATGCTTCCCTTTGGGATCAGCTTATCCTGCCTGCTCAGAACCAGCAGGGGTTTGTTTTTCCATGTTAGGGCTTTGGAGAGGTTTAATTTCAAAATCAAAATGGGGGTTCAACCCCTCCTCAATCCCTCTGTAACCCACTAAAAATGGGAGAGTTTTTATTTTAAAAATAAAAATGTGAATCACCCACATCCTGCACCCTTCCCTTTGGGATCAGCTAATCAGAACCAGCAGGGATTTGTTTTCCATGTCAAGGCTTTGGAGAGGGATTTGTTTTTCCATGTTAGGGCTTTGGAGAGGTTTAATTTCAAAATAAAAATGGGGGTTCAACCCCTCCCCAATCCCTCTGTAACCCACTAAAAATGGGAGACAGGCAAAAGGAAAGCTCTGAGGAGCTTCAGGGATGCTGAGAGGAAAATGCTGAGCTGGTTTCCCCCCAGTTTTTTTGGAATTTATCCCATGAACCCATCACACAGCAGAGCCATTCCAGGGGAGCACTCAGAACCTGAAAACTGCAGAGCTGGTGTGAATAAACAGCAGGAAAATAGCAGGGAAAATAAAATTAAACCCCATTATTGGCCAAGGGAAATATCAGCTTGGAGCCCCACACCTGGGGGACTCCTCCCCAAGTGTGACCATTCCCTCCTTGCTGCAAACTTCAGGGAGAAGAGGAGAAAAACCAGGAAAGGGAACAAGAATTCATCCATCTCCACGAGCCACATCCCTTTTCCCACACCAGGGAGCAGCAATTTGTTTTCCTGCTCTGGATTTGGCTGCTGCTGCCTCCACCCCGAGGGTTTGACACAAACCCCACCTGGCAGAGCCATCTGGGAGCAGCACAAACACCTGGATTGGGATCATTCCAGCCTCCAGGGGCAGGGCTGGGATAAAACAAAGAGCAGGAATTGGGATAACCCAACAGGAATCGGGGTAATTCTAACAGGAATTGGATAATTCTAACAGGAATTGGGGTAATTCTAACAGGAATTGGGATAACCCAACAGGAATTGGGATAATTCCAACAGGAATTGGGATAACCCAACAGGAACTGGGATAAGCAAACAGAAATTGGTGTAATTCTAACAGGAATTGGGTAATTCTAACAGGAATTGGGATAACCCAACAGAAATTGGTGTAGTTCTAACAGGAATTGGGGTAGTTCTAACAGGAACTGGGGTAATTCTAACAGGAATTGGGGTAATTTCTAACAGGAATTGGGTAATTCTAACTGGAATTGGGATAACCCAACAGGAACTGGGATAACCCAACAGAAATTGGTGTAGTTCTAACAGGAATTGGGATAACCCAACAGGAACTGGGATAACTCAACAGGAATTGGGGTAATTCTAACAGGAACTGGGATAACCCAACAGGAATTGGGGTAATTCTAACAGGAATTGGGATAATTCTAACAGGAATTGGGATAACCCCACAGAAATTGGGGTAAAAGAGCCTCCACTGCAGGAATTGGAACCCAACTGGAATTGAGGTAATTCTAACAGGAACTGGGGTAACCCAACAGGAATTGGGATAATTCCAACAGGAATTGGGACAACCCAGCTCTCATTGCAGCAACTGGGATAACCCAACAGGAATTGGGATAATTCCAACAGGAATTGGGATAATTCCAACAGGAACGGGAATAACCCAGGCCTCACTGCAGGAATTGGGATTAAAAAATTTCCACTGCAGGATTTGGGATAACCCAACAGGAACTGGGATAATTCCAAGAGGATCTGGAATAACCCAGCCTCCTCTGCAGGAAATGGGATAAAAGAGCCTCCACTGCAGGATTTGGGATAATTCCAAGAGGAATTGGGTAATTCCAACAGGAATTGGGATAATTCCAACAGGAATTGGGATAACCCAGCCTCCTCTGCAGGAATTGGGATAACCCAACAGGAATTGGGATAATTCCAACAGGATTTGGGATAACCCAGCCTCTTCTGTAGGAATTTGGATAAAAGAGCCTCCACTGCAGGACTTGGGACAACCCAATAGGAACTGGGATAATTCCAAGAGGAATTGGGATAACCCAGCCCTCACTGTGAGAAATTGAGATAAAAAGAGCCCCCACTGCAGGAATTGGGATAAAAGAGCCCTCACTGTGAGGATTTGGGATAACCCAAAAGGAATTGGGATTACTCAGTGTCCAAATCACTTTCTGGGAGCCTTTTCCTGACGAGCCAGCCCTTTATCCTTGGAGAAACCCACTTCAAACCCTTCTCCTCGTGCTCTTCATCTTGTCAGGCTTTCATCCCTAAATTAGCACATTCCTAAGACAAAGCTGTCAAGAAGAATTACCCATGTAACCAAAGAGGGGGTTTTTAATCGTGCTGGGCTTTCTTTTTTGGGCTTAAAAAGAACCTGTTTGGAACAGCTGCTGCAGGAGGCTCAGACAGGGAGAGGCTCCTTGAAGCTCACCTGAGGTGCTGCTTTGAGGGAGATGCTTGTGTGCAGCTTTTCACTCATCATTTCCTCACAGCTTTTGGCTTTCTCTTTAAATAAAGCAGCAAGAACTTCAAAAAAAATTTCTAGCTGGAAAATATTCATGAGGAAAAGCTGCTGCTGCTGCTCCTGTCTTCCTCAGCAGCTTCAATCTGTTCAGGGCAGCTGGTTTTTTTTTTTTTATTAATTTAAGAAGGGAAAACTAATTAACAGCAGGCTGCTGTCAAAGCAAATCGAACTCTTTGTTTCTTTTTACTCCAAATCCACCTGCGAGTGCAGCAGGAGGAAGAAAAAGCAGCAGGGTTTGGGATGCCCCAAAGGTCCACGTGGATGGGAATCACAGGGTATTTCCAGCCTGATCTCAAGGTTTTTAATAAATGTGATATCAATGGATCAAAAAAACCAACTTGGGGCTGCTAAAACTCACATTTTTGGGGTAAAAATATCTATTTCTGCTTCAAATAAAATAGTGACAGACATTCCTGTAGTGATTCTCCAGCTTTTTCTAAGCCAACACAGGGATAACCCCAAAATCCAATCCCAACATTCCCTCCCAGGCAATTCCAAATTTCCAAGGCTGAATTTGGATTTTGATTTGAATTTTCCAAGGATGTGAGTTGGGACCCTGCAGTCTCTGAGTCTCTGCTCTGTGGTTGTGCTTTGGGGCACGAGCTTTACAAAATAATCCCCATTTTGGTATTCTCCACAGCTTCCTACTGCACATCCAGCCCCAGGGAATGTTCCCACTCTCCACACAAACAACAGCTCAGCTCAGGTGATTTGTGCACCATAAAGGGAATTTAGAGGCCAAGAAAAGCCTCCCAAGCATTGGTGAAGCCCACCAGAGCTGATGGTGGCACCATGGATGGGATGAGAAATCCTTGGGAAGGTCAACTCCTCCATCAGGACACAGCAACCTGCAGGGATTTCCCCAGTGCTGAACATCCCAAATCCAGGAGAAGGCAGTGGAAGGTGCCAGGGGGTGCAATCAGAGGAGTATTGAGGTCTCTTCCAACCCAAACCACTCCAGGATTCTCTGGCATGGAGGAATTCATAATTTGGATACAGCCAGGCTTGGAAATTTTTCAGGGACACATTTCTAACCAAGGTTCTCCCCACATCCATCCCTGCCAGATCCCATCCAACAAACATCCCCCTCCAACCCCGTTCCTGGTGGAAAACCTGGCTCCCAAGCCCCTCAGCAATGAGAACAAGACACTCATCAGTGAGCAGCAATCCCAAAATTCACAGCCTGAGCTGCATCCCCAGGAAACATCTCCTCCCCTAATTGCACCGTGTCCCTTTCCAGGAGAATTGATAAAGATAAATTGGTGAAGATAAATTGATAAAGAGGGATCACTGCATCCTCTCCTCCTCATCCTTCATTTTGGAGCCCTAATGATGGAAGTCAGACTTTACAAATGACTCCATTTAGATCAGAACCAGGCACGGCAAAGCACCACTTGTTTCGTGCTTTTTTAAAAAAGATTAAAACAAATAAGAACAATTCTCCCACTCCCTGCCCTCAAAAATCCTGTATTTGAAAATCTACTTTGTTTGTAAATTGGAATGTGGAGCAGTACTACAAAGGACTGTGTCAGGATAATTGGATGAACAGAAACTCCTGTTTTCTGGAGGCTTTTGCTGCTCACACACATCCAACAGATCTAATGGAATACTCAGCATCCTGTCAGATTTGAAAGATGACATTACAAAGCTCTGCCAGCATGGCAGGCAGGCCGGGCTGTTCCTTTCAAACCACTTCATGTTGCTCTAAATGAGGATTTAAGCAGACATTTATTTATTTTTAATTTGGAAAACAGTGTTTCAGCAGCAACAACAGAAAAAAAAAATAAATCTATTCCATGAAGCTCTGCTCTCCTTGCTGGGGGAATTGCTGTTAAATCCAGATCCTGCCTGGATCTCTCCCTCCTGCTGGGATGGTTCAGCAGCAGGATGCTCACAGGGGTTCTCCTTCTTGGAGGTGAAGAGAAACCCCCTCAAATGCAACTCTTTGGAAAAACCCCTCTTGTGGCAGCCTGAGCAATGGATCTTTGGGAATCAGAGCCTGCACAAGCACTGGGAGTATCCAGAATTGCCCAGGAGACTCCATAGGTCCCATGGCAGGAGCCAAAAATGCCTTTGGAACCCAAGGGTGTGAACCAGGGTGAGGAGGGGGAGATCCAGGAGGGGAAATGGAAGATCCAAGATGAGGAGGGGGAAGATCCAAGAAGAAAAGGAGAAAATCCAAAATGAGGAATGGAAGATCAGGATAAAGAGTGGAAGACCCAAGATGAAAGGGAGAGGATCCAAGGTGAAAAGGAGAAAATCCAAAATGAGGAATGGATGATCAGGACAAAGAGTGGAAGATTCAAAATGAAAGGGAGATGATCCAAGGTGAAAAGGAGAAGATCCAAGATAAAAAGGAAAAGATCCAAAATGAGGAATGGATGATCAGGATGAAGAGTGGAAGATTCAAAATGAAAGGGAGATGATCCAAGGTGAAAAGGAGAAGATCCAAGATGAAAAGGAGAAAATCCAAAATGAGGAATGGAAGATCAGGATGAAGAGTGGAAGATCCAAGATGAAAGGGGGAAGATCCAAGATAAGCAGTGGGACATCCAAGAAGTGAAATGGAAGATCCAAGGTGAGGAAAGGAAGATGCAATATGAAGAGGGGAAGACTGAAAATGAGGGGAAGATCAAAAATAAGGAGGGGAAGATCTAAGATGAGGAATGGAAGATCCAAGAAGGATGAAGAGTGGGAGATCCAGGATGAAGAGTAGAAGATCCAAGATGAGAAATGGAAGATCCAAGATGAGCAGTGGGAGATAAGGATGAAGAGGGGAAGACCATCCAGGATAAAGAGTAGAAGATCCAAGATGAGCAGTGGGAAGTAAGGATGAAGAGTGGGAGATCCAGGATGAAGAGCAGAAGATCCAAGATGAGGAGTGGGAGATCCAGGATATAGAACAGAAGATCCAAGATGAGCAGTGGGAGATAAGGATGAAGAGGGGAAGATCATCCAGGATAAAGAGTAGAAGATACAAGATGAGAAATGGAAGATCCAAGATGAGGAGTGGGAGATCCAGGACACAGAGGGGGGAAGATCTGTCCAAACTGAAGCCAAACTGATCCATCCATGGGTAGAACAACAGAATACCCATGGACAGATCTGCAGACCAAAGCCATGGATGGGGCTGGGAGCACCCGGGGACATTGGGAGGTCGCTGCCCATGGCAGGGGTGGAACTGCATGGGATTTAACCCCATCCCAAACCATTCCAAGACTCCAAGACACCCTCACCAAGCCATTCAGGTGTCTCTGGCGAGCAGCAGGGAGCTCCCCAGCCCCTCCCTGAAGGAGCAGCTCTGTCCTGTGCAGGGCTGGAGCTGATCCCATTTATCTTCCTCCCGCAGGGAAGGGAAGCGGCCGGGGCGGGGAGATCGATAAAAGCTGCAATTATGTGTTGGTAACAATCAGCTCCAGAGCAATTAGGGAGCCAAGTTCTGCCATAAAACATGTGCAGAGAGGGGCAGCAGCAGCAGCAGCCAGGGCAGCATTCCCATCTCTCCAATTCCAGCCCTTTTGCAGCTTTCCCAAAACCCTCTGATTTTAGAAATTCCCACCCAACCCCTCTGATGGAGGGGACACCTGAGGTGCTGCCACCTCACCTGATTAAAACACTTCTCTATTATCTTCTTCCACCTTTTTTGAGGAGACAGGATGGGGAGGAAGTTAAAAAATAATTTTTAAAAATAATTCTGTGTACACATTTCTCCCAGTCCCTTTGATTTCCTTACATGGGGAATGGGCAAAAAAATCAAGATTCACCTTAATGAAAGGGAAAAAGGGAAATATTTAACTCTCCCAGGAGGGGAACAAAGTGAATTTACTGTGTTCAACAACAACAACAAAAAAACCCTCTCCACAGCCTGATTGCATCTAACCTTGCTTTTACATTCCTAAAGTGATTTCCAAATGAGGGCACGGATTAGGGAGAGCAGAGAGGGAACAGACAGAGAAGGTGTTCTGCAAAACTCGGGATCAATTTAAACAAGCTGGAAGGGAAATTGTTTTCTTATAGATTATCAGCAAAGCCAGACCCTGTCCCAGGGGACCCAGGGGGTTCATAAATGATGTACAGACACGTCTTTGGAAAACAGACAGCAAATTGGAGCCACCCTAAAGCCTCCCCCTGCTTCTCCTGGCCGATCCTGATTCAGCTCTCCTGATGAAAAATGCATTTCAGCTGCTGTGCTTGCTGTGGAATTACACGGCCTGTTTTGTAGGGATTTATCTCCAGTGAAATATTTATGGCCAGGCCAGGTTGTGGAAAGGGTTACAGGGAGGTTTTTAAAGTATCAGCATCTCCTGTCCTACACATCCCACTGCCTGCAGACACCCTCCCTTCATCCCTGGCAATCTTCACTGCTTGGTTTGCTGGGTTTTTAAGCACTGAAAGGCAGAAAGAAGGTGCCAAACTCCAGAAATACAGTGGGAAAATGAGGGCAGGTCCCTCTGGCAGCTGGGCCGAGGTCCTGCCTGATTCCAGCTCAGGAATGGGGAGTTCAGAAAGGTTGTGAAATTGAGGAACGAGGAAATCAAACCAGAATGATTGTGGAATAGGTGAATGAGGAAATCAAACCAGAATGATTGTGGAATTGAGGAATGAGGAAATCAAACCAGAATGATTGTGGAAAAGGTGAATGAGGAAATCAAACCAGAATATTTGTGGAATAGGTGAATGAGGAAATCAAACCAGAATGATTGTGGAATAGGTGAATGAGGAAATCAAACCAGAATGATTGTGGAAAAGGTGAATGAGGAAATCAAACCAGAATATTTGTGGAATAGGTGAATGAGGAAATCAAACCAGAATGATTGTGGCATAGGTGAAAGAAGCTGGTTGGGGTGGCTGAGGCCAGGCCAGGGCATTTATTTCTCCCTTCTTACCTTGGTACTGGGCACTGAAGCCCTTCTGCCTGTGGTTGCCATCAGAGGTGAAGTGCAGCCTCAGCCAATTTTTACTGCTGATCACAGGGGCTGGCAAATTCATCCCAGTGAACCTGCAAGAGAGCAACGCAGCACAGCCACGTCAGGGCCTGGCAGGGACACCCCAGACCCACCTGTCCAGGCCATCCTCCTCCCCCAGGAGTTTGGGAACAGCCAAGGACAGCATCCTCCCCACTCCAGGGCTGCCTCCAGCCCCACATTCCTGCTGGGATTCCCAGCTGAAAGCTCCATGTTTGTCATTACAGAGGTTCCCAGTCCTTTTTCCTAAGGCAAATAACATTCCCAGACTTATCTCTTCATATTTGGTTAACCCCACTCCAAAATCTTGTTTATTTTAACTCAGAAAGGGAAATATGGCAAGAACGTCTTTATTTTTTATTTTATTTATGACCAATCTCAACCTGAGGAAAATTCCAGCCAGGATCAGAGGTGGGCAGCTCCAGAACCCAGCAGCAGCCCTTCATATTTGTTTCTAATTTTATTTCCTTTTAAAATATGATGTTGTTTGCTTCATTTTTAACTCCAGCTCACAATTCCTGGCTGAGTTTTGTCCCAAACCAAGTTTTAGACTGGAACAACACTTCAGACTCAGACTGAGACCCACAACGGTGACATTCACCATGGTGGGGACACCAATGCTCTCTCTGCTCCTGCTAATGAAAGTTAATGATTTTAATCCCCAATTATCACTTATTTAAAAATTAGTGCAATTTCAACACCCATTATTGGCATTCCAACACCTTTTATTGGCATCCAATACCTTTTATTGCCATTTCAACTCCCATTTTTGCCATTCCAACACAATTTTTGCCATTCCAACGTTCTTTTTTGACATCCCAACACCTCCTGCTTTTTTTTAATAAAGGCAAAATGATCCTGGGAATCTGCTCCATCTGGAGGGTAATTCAGATTTGATTATTAAACATTTTCTAGCAGCAGATCTGGCAGCCCATGGAGCACCTGAAGAGTCCTTCAGCCATTCAGCCCATCCAGAGGTGACCCCATCTCCTCCAGGTGGGAGCCAGGCTGGAATTGGCAGTGTTAATTAATGGCATCCCAGTGCTCCCAGCCCCTTAATGAGCTGGCAGGGTGATTAGTGCATAACTAAAGCATCTCTGCCACCTACAGTGCAATCCAAACCCTGGAATATCCCGTGCCTGGATCCTGCAGCGCTCTGGGATGATTTAAGACTGGGATTTGAGGTTGTTCCCAATCATTTCCCCATGGATTGTCTCCATCCCTGTTCCCAGCCCTTTCAGGAGGGTGAGCTGGAGCAGAAATGGATCCTCTGTGGCTTTTTGCCATCCTTGGGGATCTTCAAGGCAGCTGAACCTGTCGAATTGGAAACTTTCTCAAAGAACCGAGTTCAAACACATTTGGGGCTGAGATCAAACATGGGATGCCCCAAACCCATCCTGAGGAAGTTCCCCTGGCTGGCTGTTATGGCAACACCCTTAAACTTAAAGCTCTCACCCCCCAAGGGTCATTTCATTGCTCATTCTGCAGCTGCAAACCTCTCAGAAATAATCTTGAGCTCTGCAGAGCCAAATTTCCCTTTCACAGCTGAAATTCAACTGCCTGAGATAAAAAACAGACAAGAATGAACCAAAGCTGCCTGAATGAGGCTCAGCTTCTCCTGTCCCCCATCCCTGGATGTGGTTTTGATCAGCACATCCTTGAAGGGTGGATTCATCCCAAACCTGGGATGTTCTTCCTTTGTGTGACACCAAAGCCTCCACATTAAACAAAATTCCTTAATTCAAAACAAGGAGGGGTTAATGCCATCAAAACTCCTCTTATTGAGAAAAAGCACTGAAGTGAGGCCTTCTCAACTCTTTTTTATTTCTTTGCTTGCTCTCTCACTTCCCTCTGAATCCAGGCATGAAATATTTATCCCATTCCCTCCCCTGGCACAATTAGTATGGCTGTACATGGCTGGCACTGATTACTCTGCATTCACGTCCCATTATCTATTTACAATCCCAATTCCTGCTTTAATTTGTTTCCACGCAGAGAGGAAGAAAAGGAAGGGGGAAAAAAAATCAAAAATCAATAAAGTGTCATAAAGTGAGGCAGAAGCACTGGAGGAGCAGGAGATGTTTGCACACAGATCTGGAGCACCCTGAAATTTGATTATCAGCAATTTGGCCATTAGTTCTTCTTAAATGGACTCAAATAAGATGAGAATTCCTGGTGTGGATGCTGCAAACCCAGTGCAGGAGTCAAAGGCACGACTAAAGGCAGGAATTCCATGTGAAATCCTGTTATTCCAGGTGAAATATGTGAGATGATGGATTTAAACATGAATTTGAAGGAGCCCTGGTTTCCTGGTGCTGCCCAGAATCAGGGTGCAAACACCAGCTCCAAATAAAAGCAAAGCACATCACTGGGGATATTTTATATTTTTCTTCCCCTTGAACTGCTTTTGGTGCTTTAAATTAACCTCTCTGTTAATTTAATCTCTGTTTTGACACCCCCTTGGATCTCTGTTGATAATCCCTACGAACACCCAGCCAGGCTGGGTCCTGGCTCCTCCTGGAGCCTCCACCACAAATTCTGGGTGAATCTCTGTGAAATTTCATCTTCCTGGAGCTCAGATCCAGGAGAAGGAGGAGGAGGAGGAGGAGGAGGAGGAGGAGAAGGAGAAGGAGAAGGAGAAGGAGAAGGAGAAGGAGAAGGAGAAGGAGAAGGAGA
>JAWWLS010000098.1:4310052-4326878 GCA_035040975.1 Myioborus melanocephalus | reverse complement strand
GGTTGGAAGGAGCTCAAGGATTATCCACCATGGCAAGGGCCACCTTCCACCAGAGCAGGGTGCTCAGAGCTCCTTCCTTCCCCTCAGAAGCAGAGACTGGAGGATCAAAAATGAGCACTGAGGAGCTCCTCACAATTTCCTCATGCCACCAAGTGCAGCATCACTCCCAGGTTGTCTTTGACCCCTCTAAATTCCAGGGAGCATCAGGCACAAAGGCCTCTCCCATCCCAGCTCCTTCCTCCTGTGCCTCAATCCTGCCCTCACAAAAATCCCGTTTTTCCCCAGAATCCCAGCATGGTTTGGTTGGAAGGAGCTCAAGGATTATCCACCATGGCAAGGGCCACCTTCCACCAGAGCAGGGTGCTCAGAGCTCCTTCCCTCCCCTCAGAAGGGCAGCTTGGTGCTGATTTACACTAAAAAAAAATAAAAGACAGCAACAGAAGAGATTATCTGGGATCACTGAGAGGAATTTTTATGAGGGAGCAAAGCCTGGGTAATGATGATGTTGAAGGAGCAGCCTTTTGCTCCAAATGGTCCCCCTGGTAATTCCTGCAGTGTCTCCACAAGTTTAATACACAGGATTATTGCAGGGAAGTCTCTCAGAAGGAAGCAGATCCTTAACTTGCTTTGACATTGTCATTTTACACTGCATTATTCCACAGGAGACCTGCAAAGCAATAAATCCTTCCTCTGCCAGGATGTGGGAGCCCTGCAAGAGGTGCCAGCAACAAATTGTTCAGCTAAATTCTCATTTCTGCCCCGAATTCCACCTTGTCCTCAATGACTCTTAAATAAAAAAAAAAAAAAAAAAAACAAACCAAAAAAAAAGGAGTCACCTGCTTAAAGCCTACAGGAAGCTCTGAGATTTCATTCCCTGATAAACTCATCCTGGAGCTTTAATTTAACAGCAGCAGGGACAAGAAAGGTGCTTTTCAGTAACTTCCACTCCATGAAACTATCAGAGGAATAAAACTTTGTTTTTTTCCCCTTTTACTCATTTCCAAACTCATCCTTTCCAACCCAGCTTTGGCTCTTCCTGCCAAGAAAGAAATTGTGAAAAGGTGTTTGCAATATCCTATTTATTTAGGGAGCTACTGAATAACTCCAGCAGGAGAGCATAAAACAGCCCTGGCCTCATCATTTTGGGTGAATTCTTCAGAAAAATCCATTTCCAATGCGTTTGCTATTGAGAGAATGGCTGGAATTCACCACAAGTGAATAAATTGTTGTTTCTGAGGATCAAGCGGCACCTTCACAGGAGCAAAGTGAGTCCATCCAAACATTCCAGCACCCACCCAGCAGCAACTCCTTTGGAGAATCCCTGGCTGAGAGCTCTCAGGAAAGAGGAAAAAAATTCATTTTAAATTCCACCTGCCCCTGTGCTCCCACCTTCAGCCAGCCAGGAATTCCCAGGGGGGTTTATAAGAGATCCCAGGTGGGTTTATAAGAGATCCCAGGTGGGTTTATAAGAGATCCCAAGTGGGTTTATAAGAGATCCCAGGTGGGTTTATCAAGTTCCCAGGGAGGGTTTATCAAAGTTCTCAGGTGGATTTATCAAGATCCCAAGGGGCTTTATCAAGTTCTCAGGTGGATTTATAAAGTTCCCAGTGCTGTTTGTTTCCTCCTCAGACAAAAGATGCCTGATGCACTCAGGCCATTACAAAATGCTCATTAAAATCTCCACACTGTGCACAATTCCTATTTCGCACCCCAGACAGGGCACAGTCTGCCAAATCCCAAAAAAAAACTTCCACCTGCCAATGGTAAAACATGGGAAGGAGGCAAAGAATCAGCCAAGGTCACACAGATGGATTGGAGCAAACTGTGGAGTCCAGAAAAACCCATAAATCTGAGGGGTTTCCAGAAAACCCCATAAATCTGAGGGGTGATTTCACCTCCAGAATGCTCCACAAATCCTGGGGAGGCACCTCAAACTCTGTGCTCCACCCAAAGCTGGGAGCAGGGGGTGGAATTTTTTCATTCAGGCAGTTTCACCCTGTCTGCCTGGTATCAATGGCTTCAGCTGGTGGAGCTGGACACAGGAGGAGCAGAGATTTCACTGGCACAAATCCCAGGGCAGCCTCTGCCAGGAACAGCTGCTCTCTGTCTGGGAGAACCAGAGCCATTCTTCTTCCCAAAGTCTTCCAGAAGCAGCAAGGAAGGACTCAGAGCTGAGTGCCAGGAGCTGGGACAAACCCAGCATGGCCAGGGACACCAGGAGAGGGGTTTGGAGAGGAGGATCCTGGGGTTGGGATGGTCACAGGGGGAAAGGGACAAACCCAGCATGGCCAGGGACACCAGGAGAGGGGTTTGGAGAGGAGCATCCTGGGGCTGATGGATCCTAGGGAGAATGGGAAAAATCCAGCATGACCAGGAACACCAGGAAAGGTCCCTTGGGAGGAGAATCCTGGGGTTGGGATGGTCACAGGGGGAAAGGGACAAATCCAGCACAGCCAGAACACCAGAAAGGGTCTCGAGGAGGAGCATCCTGGGATTGAGGTGGTCATAGGGAGAGTGGGACAAATCCAGCATGGCCAGGGACACCAGGAAAGGGTTTTGGGGAGGAGCATCCTGGGGCTGATGGATCCTGATGGGTCAAATCCATCATGGCCAGGAACACCAAGAAAGGTCCCTGGGGAGGAGCATCCTGGGGTTGAGGTGGTCATAGGGAGAGTGGGACAAACCCAGCATGGCCAGGGACACCAGGAGAGGACCTTGGGGAGGAGCATCCTGGGCTGGGATGATCACAGGGAGAACGTGGCTCTGTCTGCACCTCTCTGCTGGACAGACAGACACAGGCCACCAACAGAACCTTCTGGAAACTGCCTGAGCACAACCAATCACTGGTGACAGGCAGGACAACCTGGGGCAAGGCAAGGACTGAAACCTCCACCAGCTGCCGCCACACTCCCATTCCTTATTCCTTCCTCATTCCTTCCCTATTCCCACTCTTCATCTGCTGCATCTTCCAGGGCACTCCCAGGACACAGCACAGGCTGCCCCATCCCTGGGGGTGTCCCAGGCCAGCCTGGAAAGGATTTGGAGCAACCTGGGATAGTGGAAGATGTCCCTGCCCATGGCAGGGGAGGGGATGAGAGGAATTTTAAGTTCCCTCCCAACCCAAACCATTCCAGGATTCTCTGATTCTGTGAAAGGCTGAGAGTTTTGTAGGATCTGTGTCAAGGCTGCCTTATGTCTGAATTAATTACATCATCCTTAATGAGAATTGAACATTATTAACTCTGAACAGCCCTGAGTGCCCCAGAGCTCTTCAGTGGGATCCCAGAGGGAAACCAGTGCTCCCAGGGATATGGGGGAAAAGGCTGGATGGAATCCCAGACACAGTGCTGGGGTGCTGCTGCAGCTCCAGAAAAGCACCAGGATCTCCTCCAGGGCAGGAAAATGTGGGATCAGCTGAGAATTCCAAATTCCTGCAGTGCCTGCAGCACCTTCTCCTGGCTGGGAGCTGCCTGTGGCACCTCAGGGACAAGAGCCAGCAGCAGAGCTGGCCACCAGCTCCTCTGAGCACTGAACAGCCCTCACAGCTCATGGAAATGCTCCTTTTCAGCCATGGAAATGCTCCTTTTCAGCCATGGAAATGCTCCTTTTCAGCCATGGAAATGTTCCTTTTCAGCCAACAGGTCAGATTTCCCTGGATCACAGCAAAATCAGCTCCCACAGAGACCCCACAATGTTTAACCAGCAATGGGGGGAGCACAGGAAGGGTTTAGTTTATTCCAGGAGGGTTTCATTTATTCCAGGAGGGTTTCATTTATCCAGGAATCATCCCCAGACATCCCCCAGGAGCTCTCCCAGTGCCTGCATTCCCCAGAACACACCCCAGCCTCTCCAGGCAGAGATTTTCCCACATCCCAAACCCCTCACTGTCCATTTCCAGCCCTCCCACACAGGTCCTCATGTCCTCATTTCCCCAGGTACCAAATCAGACAAAACCAGCCAGGATTTACAGGTTTGGTTTCATTCCAAGGGTAATTTCTGTGCTTTTTCTAAAATCTACATCACCAAGGATTTCATCTGTACTCCTGAAAGCAGCTGATGATCACACAAAATGTTCATTTTACAGGAGATCCTGCTCTGCCCTTGGAATTCCTTGGAACAAATCCACCCTGATCCAAATCTGGTCTTTCTCCTCCACTCAGTTTTTCTTTAGTTCAAATAAAAATGGTTATTTTATGGAGCCCTGGACAACAGCAGGTGAAAGTACTGCAGAGAGGGCAGCTATAAAAAAACGTTGTTAATATTTGAAGGACAATCAACACCAAAAAAATGGGGAAAAAAACCCCCAATTGTTCCAGTTGTCCATCAAACTGTGAGCAGCATCCTGTACCTGTGGGTACAGATCACCCTTCATTATGACAACTCCATCAAAGAGCACTCGAGTCATTTCATATTTGCTGTGTCACAGTTACATTATCAACAAGTACGAGCAGAAATGGATTTTTACAGCCAGGAGATTAAATTACACACCCTCCCCTGGCTGCCTCTCTCATGAAAATGCCCGTTACAAACAGCAGGTGACTTAGAACACAAATCACACAAATCAAGGCGGTGTTTGGTCTGTTCTGTTGACAAATATTATCCAAATATCAACCCCAAACCTCAGCAGAGGGAGGTCACCTCCCTATCAAAGCAAAGCAGGCAGAAATTCCCCCTGAACACAGCTGCTCTCAGGAAATACTCCCAGGATCAGCCCTCCTGAACCTTTGTTATCTCACCTGCCCACATCTTATCTGGGGACTCAGCACTCCCACATTTCCCTGCTGGGTTTCCAGTCACTCCTCCCAAATCAGCTCCTTATCAGCTCCAGCGTCCCTGCCCTCGCTCACGGGTGGCTCTGCTGTCCTTTGTGCCCCTCCCTGCTCTGGGGGTGCCACCAGAGCCCCCAGCTCTCTGAGGAGAGCTCAGGACAAAGCAGAGGGACGATGGTGACAAGGTCCAGGTGATGGGAGGGCACTTCAGCTCATCAGGAGTTCCACATGCCCAGCCCAGAGAGGGAACAGGGACAGCCACGAGCCATCTGTGGCCTGGCAAGGTGATGGTTTGGTGACACCATCAGAGAATGTGGCAAAATTAATGAATCACAGAGAGGGCTCTGGGACAGCTTCACCTGGGGATCAGCCACATAAACTCATTTTGGGGGATGAATCCCAGAGTGGGGCAGGGTTAGGGGACCACAGAGGCTCAGCTGGTGCCACATCCCAGGGCCCAGGGCCCAGCAGTGTGTGCAGAGGGCTCTGGAATGTCCCCAGGGAGGACATTTGGGGGGGCAGACAGCCAGGGGGACACAGGGACAACCAAGGATGGACAGGAACACCCAGAGACACACAGGGATCCAACAGGGTCACCCAGGGACATAGAGGGACACATGGGGACACTCAGGGACACCCAGAGTCACAAGAGGGTGACCCAGGGACACATGGGGACACTCAGGCACTCCCAGAGACATCCAGGGACACACAGCGACCCAACAGGATCAGATGGGGACACCCAGGGACACTCAGGGTCACACAGGACACCCAGGGACACACAGAGACCCAACAGGGTCAGATGGGGACACCCAGGGACACCCAGGACTGAGGGCCCCTCTCAGCATCTCCTCAGCCCCAGCTCCCTCAGCCTTTCCAGCTCCAGGCCCTCCCTGAGCTCCACAGCTCTCCAGGAGCTCCTGGCCCTGCTGTCCCAAGGACCCCAGAGCTGGAAAAGCTCCCCAGATGTGCCTCTAGGGCTGACAATTTGTATTTTTAATTCTCACTGAAGACAACAACCTAGAGCCCAGCTGATCCCACCCGCCCCACATGAAGCCACGCCTGCCTTCACTGCTTCCACAGAGGACAAAAACCCCAGAAATGCTCTTGGCTTCCTTCTCCCAGAGGCCCTGGGGTGGAAAATAACAATAAAAATACGCCTGCAGAGCTTTCAGCCTCAAAGCCTGACTTTCCAGGCGCTCTCCTGCAGCTCCTCTGTAATGGCATTTTTTATGGCCAGGCCGAAGGAACCTAATCTTGCAATTATTCCATTTAATGCCATGTAATGGCTGGGCAGCTTCCTGGGATATGGGAAAGGAGAAGTGTGCTATAATTGCATTAAAGTGGGAAACAGGAGTAACTACTCCCACTAAAAAGGATGAGGAATAAAAGGCAACATGGTGTGAATTGTAGAGAAAGGAAGGGGTTTATGACAAGCAGCCGAAGGTCTGGCAGCTTTTGAGAGGCACCATTCCCCTCCTGTCCCTTTCACTTCCCACCAGGACAATAAAGGAGGAAAAGGAGAGAGCTGGGAGCATAAAATCCACAGGGTTTGCAAAGGGGATAAATTGGGTTTGAGGACAGAGTGAGCAGGCCAAGGGCAAGGCACCTCCAGGAGATTCTGCTGGTGCACTGCAGCATTCCCAGGAGAACCTGGCAGCACCAGGTCCCAAAGATGGGGAACAGCTGCTGAGCAGCCCCAATTCCCAGGACAGACACCTCCCTGATCCCTGACTTCACAGCATGAAAAAGGAGACTGGGGAAATTAAAAAAAAAAAAAAAAAAAAGAATAAATGTTGTCATTTGAAAAGCCACCAGGGTGACCCTCAGCAGTGCAGGACGGATGGATGGCAGCAAGGGATGAATCCCTGAGGGGAAGGAGTCCTCACTCCAGCTTGCAAAAGCCAAAAATCAAGTGTCCCAGGCTCTGGAATTCAGGCACAATGAGGATTCAAGGAATTCTCAAGGAATGGAGTGAAAAGATTTGACCTTAGCAGAGGAAAACAACAGAAGGGGGAAAGACACACGTGTCCTGTGTGTTCCACCTTTTCCAACCCATTCCATGATTCCATGGGTCTACTCCCCTTTGCTTTGCATGAGGAAAAACCACAAAAACACACCCCAAAACACCACAAACCCCAAAACCAGCTGAGGCACCAAGACTGGGCTGAAGGGAACCACCTGAGCTACACAGGGCCCTGCTGGGATTCAAACAGAGCTTCTGAGCTCAGCTCTACACACCTGAGAGCACCTGTACCTGTAATAAATGCAAAAATTCACCCAAATATCACCGGATTATAAAATACAGTATTTTCTATTCACCTTGGGACTTTTAAGGGCCCATCTCCGTGCTGAGATCTTTTCCTGCCACCCCAAATCAGAAGGAAGAGTCCATGAAGCTTTTAAACTGAAGCTTTTAAACTGAAGCTGGATTCACCCTGTGTAATTATGAGAACCAACCACGAAAATGTTGAACCTTTTCTTCTGCTCCTGCAGGAATGGGAATCTTCCAGACATTTCAGCTTCTCCCTCCATCAGACTCCACACAGATCCTCCACACCTTCACACGTCTGATCCTTTCAGCTCAGCTCTCAAATGTCAACATTCATTTACCTCCTAATTAACATCATTACGAGCTGTGACATTTTTCTCATCTTCCCCCTTAGTTTTTTTGGGTTGGTTTTTTTTTTTGGTTTTTTTTTTTTTTTTTTGGTGCGTGCTGATGGTTTATGTCAAGATGCTGTTTTCACTCCCAGCTTTTTTAAAAGTAACAGTAAAAACTTGTTATTTCCAATGAGGAGCTGCTGTGCATTCCAAGGATTGCTCCTGACAAGGAGGGGCTGGGAGCGCTGCTGGGAGCGCTCTGGCAACAGCTTTACCTCAACTTTAATTGCAATTCATGGAGAGTCTTCTCCTCCTGTTAATTTTCCTGCCTTGCCTTTGACGTTATTCCTCCTGGCATGGAATTTTTCACCCACCTCAGCAAACTGGAGCCAATTCCATCCCTTCATCAATGCTCATTACCTAACAGGGCAGGCAGAGCAGTGGGCCAAGGGGTTTCTGGGCATTTTGTGGTTGGCTTTTTTAGTTTTTTTTTTTTTTTTCATTTTGCCTCTTTGGATATAATATTATCTGCTAAATACAAGCTTTGCAAATTCTGCTTTTCACTGCATATCCAAACAGGTCCACAAGCAAGATTTATATTCTGCCAGGACTGGTGGCAAAATCTCTCCTTCCTGATGAGGTCTGGGTGGTCTCAGGACACACCTGGACCCTCTGCCCTGATGAGATCAGGGCACTGAGAAGGTCCCAGCACAGCCACAGGCCTTGCTCAGCTTCAGGCAGGAAAATGGACACAAATCCTCCTGAATCACCAATTCCAGGATGTCTTTATCAGTATTCCCATGATTAAACAAATACCTGGAGCAGCCAGAGCCACAGGAAAAGCTCTGCAGTGTCTGGACGTGTCCAAAGCCTGGTTTTCCTGGGCTCTGCTCCCCACAAATGTTTTGTCCTTAACAATCACTGTTCCACGTGAAAATCCTCCAATAAAAGAGGAAACTGGAGCAATAAAGGTGCTTTATTCTGCTCTTTTTGGTGCAGAGACCCCATAAAAGTGGTGGAGGGTTAAACCCAACCCCGTGTTGGAGAAAGGATCAATGGATGTGTCCCACCCCAGCAGTGCCCTGTGTTTATTCCAGCACTTCCAGCCCAGATTTCCCTGGACCTAAATGACCTATTTTGATGGAGTATGTAGGTAATCCAGGGACATGAGCAAACATTGCACTGAATTCAGATAAATGGCCTCGATTCAAAGTGAATTTTATAAATGACCCAGCCCAAGTGGGACAGCTCTGCCTTTATGTGCATTTTAACACAAGGCACCCCTTAAGGCAATTGGGCTGAACAGCATCAATTCCACATTTAAATATAATTCCTGGGGAGGATCTGGAAAGAACACAGGAAAAAAAAAAGGCTAAATAAACCAAATCAAGGAAAGAGCAAAAGAGTTTTATTTGTAGCTCCTGAACTGTGGGAATTGGGGAGGCTGGAAAGTCTCTTAGGCTGAATTATTGAGATAATAAAGCACCTGCTGAAGGGACCTGTGACTGCTGGAATGAAATTATTTCACTGCCCCAGAATAATCACCAGGGCAGGTTCTCTTTGGAGAGCAAAGGAAACAAGGGAAGGAAGAGATAAATGGAATGCAAATCACCCTCTCCACTCAAAGGGAAAGCAGGGACATGAAAGGAACAAGGCTGGTGGGACAAACTGAGTTTATCTACCAGGCTGAGGCCACTGGAAAACAACTGCAGTAAACACAGCAGGGGGAGTGGGAAGCCAGTTCTGTCCAGGCTGGATTTTGCCATGAGCCTGACAAGTCCTTGGCCCCTCTCTGCCAGGATTAACCAGCCCAGCAATCACACAAGTCCTAATTGTGCTGGAATTACACAATTCCAGAGTTATCCATGTGTAACTCAGGGATGACTCCCGACTTCCAAGGCTTCTCCTCCCCCATCTTCACCTTTCAGAGAGACAAGTTCCACAGAACAGGGGCTGTTTCATAATTTAGTACTTATGCAATCGGCTACATATGAATATTTAACACTACTGGGAACTTCAATAAATCACCTTGTACTCAGAATGAGTGGTCAAAATTTCAATTTGTTTTATTCATAGTCCTGTCGTCAGTCACAAGAATTCTGACAGGGACAGCCAAGCTCACCTCTTCCTGGGAACAACTGATTTCACCTTTTGGAAACAACCAAACAAACCACTGGGAATTTCTTTTCTTCCCAGACAAACCTGCAGAACGTTATTGCATTCCCATCTGCTAAAGCGTAATTAATGAAGGCTTTTAAACCCACAGAACCTTTCAAATTAATGAAAAGTCCACCCAAATAAATTAGCCATGGAGTCCAAGGGCTGTGGATTTAAATAACAGTGGTTCTCCTGACAGGAACCAAGGAACAGCTGTCACAGACAATTATTTTTAGGGCTGCTACTAAACCATTTTCCCATTATCAGCTGCCACCTCGCAGCGGCGAACGGCGGCTCCGCATTTTATCATGACAAAAAAATCCGAGGGCTCCACTTCCCTCCTTGGGTGTTACAAGTTTGTAAAACACTGGGTGAGAAAGGGAGCCAAAATCCTGGTGCTGGAGCAGGGGAGCCCCTGGGTGAAGGGATGTGATGTCACCACTATGGCCATGACATCACCACCATCACTGTGACATCATCACAGCTATGACATCACCACATCCCTCCAGCCAGCAGGGGAACAGGAAGAGGATGTGGCTCCTTCTGGTGGGCTTGGGAGACCTCGTGTCAGCACAGCAGTGATGTCACCATGGCACATCCCAAAATTCCGTCCATGGAGCATTCCCAATTCCACCAGACTGCTCCATCACCATGGCTGTGACATCACCATGATTATGACATCGCCACATCCCTCCAGCCCAAAGGGTTACAGGGATCAGGCCCGGCTCCCTCTGATTTGCTCTGGGGACCACATGTCACCATAGCACATCCCAAAATTCCATCCATGGAACATTCCCAACTCATCCAAGATCTGCTCTGCCCTCATGGCGATGACCTCAGCACCTCCCTCCAGCCCACACAGCCACAGGGACCAGGCCTGGCCCGTCCTGCTCAGCTTTGTGACCCTCATGTCCCCACTGCAGAGTGATGTCACCCAAAATGCCATCCATGGAACATTCCCAACTCATCTAAGATCTGCTCTGCCATCATGGCAATGACATCAGCACCCCCCTCCAATCCTTACAGTTACAGGGACCAGGCCTGGCCTGTCCTGCTCGGCTTTGGAACCCTCGTGTCCCAAAGGCCCAGTGATGTCACCATGGCACATCCCAAAATTCCATCCACGGAACATTCTCAACTCATCCAAGATCTGCTCTGCCACCGTGACGATGACATCAGCATCCCTCTCCTGCCCACACAGTCACAGGGACCAGGCCTGGCCTGTCCTGCTCAGCTTTGTGACCCTCGTGTCCCCAGGGCCCAGCTCCATCACCACCCACCCCAACATTCCACCCACAGAAGCTTTCCCACATCAACCCAAACCCATTCCAGCACACCAACTATGACATCAGCACGCCCTCCAGCCAATAGCATTGCAAGGAGCCGGCCCAGCCCATCCTGATTGGCCGCTGGCTGTTGATGTCACAGCGCCGCGGTGACGCTGTGGCCTGTTGTGGGCCTGCTGTGTGTCAGTGTGCTCTGGCAGCCGTGCTGAGGGGCAGCACAGCCTGGCGCTCCTCACAGCGTCCCCACAGAGGAGCTCCAGGCAGCAGCAGCAGCAGGAGCAGGAGCGGCCCAGCCTGGCCGGCCCCGCGCGGCCATGGCCAGGCCGGTGCGCCCGGGCCGGCGGCCCAGCACCACCATGCTCTTCCGCATCACCATCCAAAGGCCCGGCCGCATGCTCCGGAGGAGATCCTTGAGGGCACGCTCCAGGTTCCGGGCCAGGAGGGGACGGCGCTACGCCAAGAGCGTCCGCTTCACGTCGTCCGGGCGCGCGCTGCCGCCCTTCTTCCTCTTCATGGAGAGGCACCGCCGGCGGCTCCAGAGGCTCTACCCCAACATGACCGTGGTGCAGACGGCCAAGAGGCTGGGCAGGATGTGGCGCAGGCTGCCCGAAGAGGACAAGGAGATGTACAAGGAGGCGGCCGAGCGCCTCAAGGGCAGGAGGATCCGCAGGAGGATCCGCCACAGCCCCAGGAGCCGGAGCAGGCCGAGGATGTCCCGCCGGAGGAGGGCCATGAAGAACCTCATGGTCTCCTTCACCACCAAGGCGGCCAACCTGCGGAATTTCCTCCTGTCCTACCTGTGACTGCAGCTCCTGACTGTGACTGCGGTTCCTACCTGCGATGGCAGTTCCTACCTGAGATGGCTCTTCCTGCTTGAGATTGCAGTTCCTTGGAAAGTCCCAATAAAATTCCGAGTTGTTATTGCAGCAAACCCTGGCCCGCTGTGGTGTCTTTGGGCAGGACAGGAACTTGAGTTTAGTGGAGCTGGTGCTGTTGTGGCTGGCAGGGAATGGATGTTCCTGCACACCCACAAGGAGAACAGAGATGTCTTCTCCAAACCAGGAGTTAAAATAGGCTCCTTCTGCAAAGGAGGGATTTTGGTCCTCCAACAGCAGGTCCTGGAGCTGGGGAGGAGGCACAGTGAATGCAGATGAGGAAGCAGGAGGGCGCAGGAACACAAACACAGCTTTTCCCAGGAAAAAGCCTTGGGAAGGTGCACAAACTCAGAACCCAAACCTACACAGCTACCTGACCCTGCTGGAGGAGCCTCAGAGAGGTTTCTCCTCTTGACCACAGCCTTTGTCCAGGTTCCTTTAGGGATGATCACAGCCCATTCCCACGCAAGGTCACATCCCAGAGTCCCAGGTCAGTGCCACATTTTCCCCAAGCTCCAAAAATCTCCAGAAAACAACTCCAGAGGAGCTCCTGTCCCTCATTCCACACAACTCCCGAGGAATTCCTGTCCCTTACTCCACCAAACTCCCAAGGAGTTCCTGTCTCTTATTCCACACAATCCAGAGGAGTTCCTGTCCCTCATTCCACACAATTCCTGAAAAGTTCCTGTCCTTTATTCCACACAACTCCTGAGCTGCTCCTGTCCCTTATCCCACACACAGGATTCTGTCAGATCTTTGCACACCTGTACCACCAGGACACAAAGCCCATGGCCAACAGCTCTCCCTGCTGGGAAACCTAAAACCCAGGGATATGGCCCTAGGACACAGGTACAAAATCTGGAGATATTAAGGGAAAACTGCAAGGCTGCCATGAGCTGGTAGCAGAGTGTTGAAGTGAGCAGGGACAAGAAATTTCACTTTAATGGTTCTCCTGCCTGCACGGCCGCTGAGAGCCTGACAGGATCCATCAATTAAAATCTATTCCCAGCTGCAGCAGCCGTGGCTCCAGCAGAAGGAGCAGCTATTTTTGGCACGTTACAAATATGAAGTGGTCAGAAAGGCCCCAGATATCACCCAGCCAATTACGCTTTCCACGGAATCTTTGCGTTCCTCCATCCCTCAGCCTGCAAGCTCCATAAACAAGTGGCACTCAGGCAAAATCAGGCCCAGGGAAGTTGGAACATGGGTTCCACTCAATTGAACCCATTACACAGGACTGGTCGTGAGAAATGGCTCCAAATTCTGCAGCTCAGCCTGAAAATATCCCTTTTTTTAAAAGGACACCCCAATAAACTCCAAGTCTGGCCATTGCCACAAATTTCTTCAGCTGAAACGCCACCTAAGAGGCTGAGGGATAACTCTGCCAGCTCTGAACACACAGTAAAATTCCAGTTATCTGCAGCAGGAAATCTTGTAGCGACAGGAAAACAGGAAGGGATGGGAAACAGTGCGCTGGAAATTGGTCGTTATCCACCTGGATGTGTTTCCCACTAATGGTGTGGAGACTGGAGATGGAAATAACTGTGAGAGCAAAGCATTAACAAGGAGAAATAACAATTTGGGAGATGCCTTCCAGCAGCAGAGAGGAAACAATGATCTTGGAAGAGCTGCAGGCAGCTGATGGAGGAGGGGGGTAAGTGATAAATATGGATATTATGGGGGGAACGTATCTCAGGGGCCTGGGGAGGGTTCCTTGCTCTGCTTTCACACTGTAGTTAAAACCTGCAATAAACCAACTGCAGAAAATGGTTTCTCTCAGTATTGGCACAATTTTGGCTCGTTGGGAGCCTCGGCACCTTTTTCATGTGCTCAGAACCAATGTTAATGGCATTGTTACAGACCCAGGAATGTCACTTTTATCATAATGCTGCCTGCGTTGTCACTGCTCGGGGAAAAATGAATTTAAAACACCTTGGAAATTGCCTGGACAACCTTCTCTTCAGGCCAGCTACATGGAACCACCTCAGAGCTGTCCAGGATGGCATTTGCTGTCCCTGTCCTTGGGATTTGCTGTCCCTGCCCTCTCCATGTGGGGATTTCAAAGGGGATGAGTTTCAGAGCAGAAGGGAAAAGCCAGGAGTGAAAAGCCAGATCTTTATCCAAAGCCATCAAAAATCCACTTCCCTGTGCCTGACCAGGGGCACAAACACACATCTGCCACCACAGGTGTCGGATCACAGGTGCAAGACACACATTTGGGACTTCAAAATTTGCGTAAACAACACGGAATTTTCTGTACTCTCTGACACCCAAACGAAAAAATCCAATTACTGAGCACAAAACCACCAAGACGTGGCTGCTGCACTCGTGGTCCCATTGAAACACGAGAGCTGTGCCTCTGCAGAGATCTCCTCTTGTTCTGAGGGAACAATGGCACTTCAGCCCCCCTCCCTCAGCCAGCTCCACTCTCCTCATCCCAGCAATTTTCCTTCTTGTGTGCACGAGATGCTCTTGGTGTGGCAGCAATAGCGCTGGAGGACTCGTGAACACAAGATTTATTTAAGAAATTTCTCTGCACTGATGCTCCCACACGTGGCCTTGTCTGTGTTCATGGAGACACCAGGAGTATCCCAGAGCTTGGCACCAAAACAAAAACCCCAAACCAAGCCCTGCAATTCTTTCTGGAGGCTGCAGTGAGGATCTGAGCCTTTGAAGGAGCAGCTTTGGGGTCAAGTTTGTGTCAGAGTCCCCAGAGGGTGATGAGAGTCACCCCAGTGATTCCCAACAGCAATCTTAGGAAAATTCATCCACAAACACCAGAGGTTTGTGGCCAAAAAGGAGACAGAGGAGTCCTGGAACTTTATTCCAATCAAGGGACAGCCCATGGGACATCTCACATTTTTGGAGGACGCAGCCTCCTTTTTATCCCAATTTCCCAGCTGCATTTCCCTTCTCTCTTTCCCCATTTCTGAGGTACTTGAGAGGTTCAGACTTCCCAGAACACCTGATCCCAAAGATTCCCCTCTAATCTATAACCCTCCCTTTCAATTTTTAATTCTTATGGAATTTAAGGGCTTTCCCCCATTTCTGAGGTACTTGAGAGGTTCAGACTTCCCAGAACGCCTGATACCAAAGATTCCCCTCTAACGTACAACCCTCCCTTTTAATTTTTAATTCTTACAGAATTTAGGGGTTTTTCTTCCCTATTGTTTCTTTCATCTTTCAATGTCCATTTTAATTTCTCAGCAAACCTAAAGTTTATTTGTAAAATCAAATCTCTTTTTCCATTCACCAATCAGTGGAATCCTTCCCATTGTTTCATCTTCTATCTCCCAGCAGACCCACAGCTTGTTTGGAAAGACAAATCCACCATTCCTCTCAGCAAGAAGGGATTGGAGGGGACCCTCTTCTCTCTCCTCTCCCAAAAAATAAAGGGTTTTGGGACCAATCCACAGCAGCCAAACCTGGCAGAAGCCTTCCCTAAACCCCCACATAGGAACAGATTAATTCTGGATGACTGCGAGGCCTTGCAGGCTCCTCGTCACGCGTTAACTGAGATGTTACAACTTCAACACCCTTTGAAAAATCAGAGCCTGGAAGAGTTCTCTGCTCATTAACTGCCTGCCAAAGGATCCTCCTGCTCTCAAGAATCAATAACCTGCTTCTGTTCACAGCTTGATTTTAATGGGACCAAAAAGCCACGAGAGCTCAGAGCTACCAGGACCGCGGCGAGGGGAACAACAGCTCTGCTCTTTGAAGCCCATCTTGCAGGCAGGAGAGCACAGATTGAACATCCCCGAGCTCATCCCCATCTGCACAGTGTGCTGCAGAGGCAGCACACCCTGCCCCCCTTGTTAGCTTTGATTTACATCACAGATCACCACAGGAACGAGCTCCTTCCACACCCGGCAAGGCCCAGCCCACGCCAGGGATGCTCCCAACGTGATTTTCCGCCTCTCCCACTCCCAGGGGCAGCACAGATGATGCTCCCAACGTGATTTTCCACCTCTCCCACTCCCAGGGGCAGCACAGATGATGCTCCCTGCCCTGCAGTCCTTGGGGACAGGGAATCCCCAGCCCCAGTTTGAGATGAGATCATGGAGCAGGTTTTCCAAAGTGTGCCACCCCCACTGAATTCCAAACCCATCTGTTTCTTTTCGTTTCCCCCCAAAAAAAAGCAGCAGCTGAGTTCTCAGAAGTGCAATTGGAGCAGCAGCTTGACAGACCCAGTTTTGGCTCTCCCAGAATTCATCATTTACACTGATAAAATATGGGTTGGCTCGTGAACTTCCTCATTCCACTTAAAACCACAACATTTCAGTTCCATCAGGCAGGGGTGGGAACTGCAGCTCTCATGGGGAGGGTGGCAAACACCCCAGAATGTGGCAAACACCCCAGAATGTGGCAAATACCACAGAATGTGGCAAATACCCCAGGTTAAGAATATCCACATATGACTGTGTGTGAAATTAAATTATCTTTAAGACCACTTCCAACCCAAACCATTCTAGAGTTAAAAAAGATTCATTTATTTTCTATGTGAAAAATAAATCTGTCATCAGATAACCCCAAAAGAGACCCCAACCACAAGGTAAAATGGGATGAATTATGTTTAAGAAATTGCTTGATTTGACAAAGTTCATTTTCTATCCCTTTCCCACCAGCTGCACAGTCCCAGTTGGGTGTGACTGAGATGGGGATGGCAAAGCTGGCATCTCAAAACTGGAGATGAATGGATTTGGATGATCCACCATGGGGGTGAAGATGTGATTCCTCTCCTGGGCACTATGGAATCATGGAATATTCTGGAAGGGACACACAGGGACCATCAAAGTCCAACTCCTGGCCATGCACACACACCCCAGTGAAAGGAATGAGGATTTGTCTTTACAAATAAACTGTGGGCCTGCTGATAAATAAAGTTGGATACAGAGAGATGGAAAAAACAATGGGAAGAACCATTAATTCCATAGGAATTCCATTGATTGACACAAGGAGAAGAAGAAAACGGGGGTTACACTTTAGAAGGGGGGCTATATTAGGTGATTTGGGAAGTTTGTGCCTGTCAAATACCTCAGCCAGTGAGGAAAGAGAAG
Source organism: Myioborus melanocephalus (assembly GCA_035040975.1). Classification (NCBI taxonomy): domain Eukaryota; kingdom Metazoa; phylum Chordata; class Aves; order Passeriformes; family Parulidae; genus Myioborus; species Myioborus melanocephalus. The sequence goes on along the minus strand of JAWWLS010000098.1, from coordinate 4,310,133 downwards.
TGAGGGAAATGCAGCTGGGAAATCGAGAAGAAAAACCCCTAAATTCTGTAAGAATTAAAAATTCAAAGGGAGGGTTGTACA
>JAWWLS010000098.1:4279978-4309952 GCA_035040975.1 Myioborus melanocephalus | reverse complement strand
GTAAGAATTAAAAATTCAAAGGGAGGGTTGTACATTAGAGGGGAATCTTTGGGATCAGGTGTTCTGGGAAGTCTGAAACTCTCAAGTACCTCAGAAATGGGGAAAGAGAGAAGGGAAATGCAGCTGGGAAATTGGGATAAAAACGAGGTTGCAACCTCCAAAAATGTGAGAAATCCCAGGGAATGCCCCATGGCCTCTCCCTTGATTGGAATAAAGTTCCAGGACTCCTCTGTCTCCTCTTTGGCCACAAACCTCTGGTGTTTGTGGATGGATTTTCCTGGCACCAACAACCCCAGCCTGTGCCTGGCAATGTGTGAAGAGAAGAACTCTCTCCCCACTCAGTCCCTGCAAGGATTTTATGGCCAGGGGTGACCAAACCTGTCACAGAACATCTTTTCATGAAAATCCTTCCCTTGGGATTTCTTTCCTCCTGAGAAGCTGTGAGGCCTTAGGGACAAAATGTAAACAATGATTATCTGCTGCTGTGGAATGCAACAGGTAGATTTTTAATTGGCCCATCTTGGATGTTTCTAATTAATGGCCAATCACAGCAGCTGGCTCAGACAGAGAGTCTGGGACAGCTGCCCTTGTTATTCATTCTTTTCTACTCTAAGCTTAGCCAGCCTTCTGAGATGAAACCTTTTCTTCTATTCTTTTAGTGCAGTTTTAATGTAATATATATAATAAAACAATAAATCAAGCCTTCTGAACCATGGAGTCAGATCCTTGTCTCTTCCCTCATCCTCAGACCCCTGTGAACACGGTCACACAAACCTGCCAGGCTGACCCCAATCCCTGCCTGCCTCAGTCCCAGCCACACCAAACCCATCCCTCTTGGCACCAAAATAAACACCCCAAACCAAGCCCTGCAAGCCCTCCAGAGCAGCTCCAGCAAAGCCCTGGCAGGGCTGAGCATCACAGCCTGAGCTGAGCAGCCTCTGGGGCTGCTCCATGAAGAGCTCTCAACACCCCAGGGCACAGATCCCAGCTGCCAAGGCAGCAGAACAAGAACTGCACAAGGGCAAAATGTCCTTTTCAAGGAGCCTCTGTGGGTGACCTTAACACAACGTGAATTCTTTCCAACTGCAGGAACTCTTGAGTGCTGCCAGTGGGTTCTGCTTTATTATTTCCTGCTTTTTAAAGCTGCTTTCTGTCTGCCCTTTGCTGCTCTGAGCTTCTCTTGCTCTCCCAGCTCCTCAGAGATCAATCTGCACCTTCTCCACTCGGCTGATGTGAGTTGTGTCACTGCTCACTTGCCTATCATTCCCTATTTCCAAGGGTCTGATCAGATAAAAAATCCTGAAATGTTCTCCAGTCAGAAATGAAGCAGAAATGTGGGAAAGGAGCAGATACTGAGGGTTTTTCTGCTGGGGGGGAAAAAGGAAAATCCACTTCCACAACGTGGGGCCAGTGATGTTCTGTTCATTAATGGTGTGAGAGATGGGGCACAGCACAAACCTCTGGGAGCAGCTGAGGGACCCCATGGGCACATTCCCACCCTGGAAAAAGGGAAAAAGGGACAATCCTGAGCAGTTCAGAGGAAATTTCACACCCTGCCCCAGGGGAGGGGAGATTCCATGGAGCTGGCAGAGCCCTGAGCTCCTGAACCAGGCAGGACGTGCCACCAGTGCCACCAGCAGCACCCTGGGCTGCAGCCAGCCTGGAATTCTGTGCAATTCCTGTGTTCTAGGAGGATCTGAGCATCTTTTTTTGCATTTTCCCTGCTCAACTCAAACCAAGACAACTGAACAAGAACCTACAGGATGAGAGCAGCCCTGTGCAGTGACAATTTTATTTGTGCTGCTGCCTTTAAATCAAACCTGGTGCAGCCTCAGAGCAGCCATCAGTGTCACCAGCAGCATCCTGGGCTGCAGCCAGCCTGGAATTCTGTGGAATTCCTGTGTTCTAGGAGGATCTGAGCATCTTTTTTTGGAGGATCTGAGCATCTTTTATTGGAGGAGCTCAGCATCTTTTTCTTGGAGGATCTGAGCATTTTTCTTGGAGGATCTGAGCATCTTTCTTGCCTTTTCCCTGCTCAACTCAAACCAAGACACCTGACCAGAACCCACAGGATGAGAGCAGCCCCAAGCAGTGACAATTTTATTTGTGCTGCTGCCTTTAAATCAAACCTGGTGCAACCTCAGAGCAGCCATCAGTGTCACCAGCAGCAACCTGGAATTCTGTGGAATTCCCATGTTCTTGGAGGACCTGAGCATCTTTTTTTTGAGGATCTGAGCATCTTTTTATTGGAGGATCTGAGCATCTTTTTTTGGAAGATCTGAGCATTTTTCTTGGGAGGATCTGAGCATCTTTTTTTGCCTTTTCCCTGCTCAACTCAAACCAAGACACCTGACAAGAACCTACAGGATGAGAGCAGCCCCAAGCAGTGACAATTTTATTTGTGCTGCTGCCTTTAAATCAAACCTGGTGCAGCCTCAGAGCAGCCAAATCCATCTCCTAATTCTGGAAATTCCCAGAATTATCCACAGTTTAGATGAACTCTCTCTCCTTTCAATCAATAAAGAGCCATTAAGAGCCTGCTCTGAGCTGGAGGTTGCTGATGTTTGAGGAGTGCAGCCCTGGCAGAGCCTGCTCCAGATTTTTTCCATGGTTTGGATTAAATTTGGGTTCAATTTGGATTCAAATTTGGGTTTTGCTGGGAAGAGTCTTCAAAACACCAACTCTGCAAATTCTGACCCCTCCTCACCTGCAAGCCCAGGGGAATTTTAAAGCTCTGCCAGGTCATCTTCTGGTCTGGGATTCCACATTCTGAAATATTTCCCACTGCTTTTCTTGCTCCCTGTAAAGTGTTTTGGTGGAAAATATTCAAGTGGAGTTAAAAACATGAAAATTCCCAATTCCAAAACGTTTCAGGCTGATTTCTGTTCCAGTCAAGGAAACCTCCAAGTTTCAGGGAACAACCAGGAGCCCAGCCAAGGCTTTTACATGCCCAGAGCAGCTTGTTCTGAGCAACATTTTTAGAAGGAAAACCTAAAAAATCCAATTTGGAATCTCCTGAACTTCCCACCAGGAAACACCTCGGAGTCAGTGGAGCCTTGCTTGTCTTTCCCAGAGATTTGCTGCAGCCTTTCTGAGGTTTAGGAAGATGGATTCTTGGCAGTTGGGCAGGAAAAAGCAAAATAAGTTACTTTCCTGGCAAATTGCTAAAATCAGAAGTTGCATCAAGGAAGGGGAAAAATGCCAAAAGCAAAGCAAGGCCTGGCATCCACAGCAAATGCAGAATCCGTGAGTTTGTCCCTTTGGACTCAATTAGTCCAAATTTACAAAGAATGACACCCATAAAGATGTTAAACATTAACAAAACTTCTGCTAACTCACTTCAAAATGAATTTTAATTGCAAGCTGTTTGATAGATTGCAAAATTTAATGAGGGTTTTATTCTGCCCACAAAAATTCCGATATATTAATTTCAGCCTAAAAATCTATAGTTCCTTAAAAGCCTTGAGAGAAAAAATAATCAATGACAGAATGTTCTAAATGCCAGTCACTGAGACTGTTCTGCTTTTGACTTTCTGGGGGGGCAGATATTGAGCACAGCCCCTCCTGCTTCAACATTTCTGCTTTTAAATGGGTTTTTGAGGCAACGTGGCAATACAGATCAGGGAATTGTTAAGGCTGGAAAAGACTTTTAAGATGATCAAGTGCAGCCATCAGACTCAGGAGCTTTTTCTCTCTTTAACTGAGGACGAGGGTGAAATCAGAGGGTGAAAAATCAGAGTTCAGAAGAGCAGCAGGTTTTTCCTGAGCTTGTGCACATCAAACAAATTGGGAGAGAGGGGGGACCGGGGGGGACTCCCTGCATCAGGAGCCCCTTCCCAGGCCCAGCTCTCCCCGGGAGCCAGGGCACACTGCCAGGGGCTGGGCTGGGCTGGACGGGCATCCAGGCACGGCTGACCTGCAGGGCAGTGCAAACCCGGGGAGGATTCACTGGGAATGCTGCAGTGTGCACTGGGACAGCAGAACTGGCAGCAGGGGTGGGCACCCACCTGGGCACAGGGCACACCTGGGCACAGGGCACAGAATCTACCTGGGCACAGCACCCAGCACCCACTGGGCACAGGGCACAGGATCAGCCTGGGCACAGAACACACCTGGGCACATGACACAGATTCTACCTGGGCACAGTTCCCATCTAGATACAGGATCCACCTGGCATAGCACCCACCTGGGCACAGCACCCACCTAAAAGCAGCACCCACCCAGGCACAGCATCCCCTGCCCAGCACCCACCTGGGCACAGCACACACCTGGGCACAGCATCCACCTACATGCAGGATCCACCTGGGCACAGAAAACTTCTGCCACAGCTCCCACCTGGGCACAGAACACATCTGGATATGTGATCTACCTGCCCTAGAACCCACCTGGGCACAGGACAGAGATCTCACCTGGGCACAGTACACAGCCTTTACCTGGGCACATAACACACTTGGGTACAGGATCCACTTGGCACAGCACTCACCTGCCCAGGACCCACCTGGGCACAGCACCCACCTATATGCGGGATACACCTGGGCACAGAAAACTGGGCAGAGAACACAGAATGTACCTGGGCACAGAAAACTCCTGGCACAGCACCCAGCTGGGCACAACACCTGGGCAGAGAACACAGAATGTACCTGGGCACAGAACACACCTGGGTACAGGATTCACCTGGGCACAGAACACACTTGGCTTCAGGATTCACCTGGCACAGCACCCACCTAGATACAGGATCCACCTGGGCACAGAAAACCCCTGGCACAGCAGCCCCTGCCCAGCAGCAGCAGGAGGGAATCCAGAGGACCATCAGAGACCCCTGAGCACCCCCAGTGCCCCCCTGTCCCTCCCTGGGGCAGGACCCAGAGCTCCAGGGCTGGGAGCAGCTCCTGACCCTGTCCCTGTCCCCATCCCTGTCCTTTTCCCTGTCCCCATCCCTGTCCCCATCCCTTTCCCTGTCCCTGTCCCCATCCCTGTCCCTGTCCCCATCCCTGTCCCCATCCCTGTCCCTGCTCCCCAACTCAGCTCTGCCATCCCCAGCCTCCCCCTCACCCATCACACAGCAGCTCTGAAACCTCTTTCAAGATTTCCCTTTGCTTCCCCCTTGCCTTTGATTCACTTCCAGGCTCCAGAAATTCCAGCGTGGCTTTGAACAAATATCCTTTGGATTTTAAACTCACACAGAGCTTCTGTGACTGGGCAAAAAAAACCCAAAAACCAAATCCTCTCTGAGCACTCCCCTTCCCACAGGGCTGCTTGGAGCACGGGGCACTGCTCCAGGATCAATGGGGGTAATTTATTCTCTGACATTACAGGGAACAACCTGATTTCCAAATTCCTTCCTGCCAGCTTCCAGCCTGAAGCACTTCTGTTATTTTTTTCCCCCTTTTAAGAACAGCTGACTTATCAAAACCAGGTTTTTCCAAGAGAAAAGCACAAGCTAAGCCACATTACAATAATTGAAGCTATTAATTACCTTTATGCTTTTCTTTTTTTTAAGGGAGATCTTTAATGCAGGTAATTCTGGCTAAAAGAGCTAATTTGAGCTGCTCCATCATTTAAAGGATGATTATAAAATTAATTTAGAAAGAGTGGCAGAAAGACAAAGGGATAAAGGAGAGCAGGAAGTGATGGGCATTCCCCCTGTGCTCCAACTGGGAATTATCAAAGGAATGGGATTGTTTTCAAAGAACAGAGAGGGCTGATGGAGTTTTGGGGTTTTTTATTGGATTTTCCAGAGAAGCTGTGGATGTTCCAGCCCTGGGAGTGTCCCAGGACAGGCTGGATGGGGCTTGGAGCAGCCTGGGACAGTGGGAGGGTTGGATGGGATGGGAATGGATGGGCTTGGAGCTCCCTTCCAACCCAAACCCTTCTGGCACTGCAGAGCTTTACACATTCAGGTATTGCTGCTCCTCTTTTACAGATGGAGAAAAGGACTCAGGAGGCGACACTGGGAAGGAATTCCTCCCTGTGAGAGTGGAGAGGGGCTGGCAAAGCTTTTCCAGAGCAGCTGTGGCTGCCCCTGGATCCCTGGAAGTGTCCAAGGCCAGGCTGGATGGGGCTTGGAGCATCTGGGACAGTGGAAGGTGTCCCTGCCATGGCAGGGATGGAATAGGATGGAATTTAAGGGATTTGAGGTCCCTTCCAACCCAAACCCCTCCAGGAATCTGTGGGAATTCCAGCCAGTAAAGCAATCCTTGGACACGATCTGCCAATAGCATTTTGTTTATTCCTAATCCTCCAATATTCACTGGGCATCTTCCCTGATCCCCACTCCAAACCCAGGCACCAGAAAGGTCCCTGGGAGGCAAAACCCAACCCCTCCCCACTGTGACACAGCCAAAAGTGTCCCAGCCAAGCCCAGCAGGAGCTGACGAGATCCCAACCTGCCAGGACAGAACAGAACGGTGCCAAGCTCTGAAAACACAGCAGGAGTAACAGATACAACAGCCCAGCTCTATAATACACCAGGAGTAAGAGATACAAAATAGTGTGAAAATACAATGGGGTAAGAGATCCAACAACCCAGCTCTGAAAAGACACCAGGAGTAACAGATACAACAGCCCAGCTCTGAAAACACACCAGGAGTAAGAGATACAACAGCCCAGCTCTGAAAATACACCAGGAGTAAGAGATACAACAGCCCAGCTCTGAAAACACACCAGGAGTAAGAGATGCAACAGCCCAGCTCTGAAAAGACACCAGGAGTAACAGATCCAACAGCCCAACTCTATAAATACACCAGGAGTAACAGATCCAACAGCCCAGCTCTATAATTACATCAGGAGTAACAGATCCAACATATCAGCTCTATAAACACACCAGGAGTAAGAAGTACAACAGACCAACTCTATAAATACAGCAGGAGTAAGAGATACAACATAGTGTGAAAATACACCAGGAGTAACAGATCCAACAGCCCAGCTCTGAAAACACACCAGGAGTAACAAATCCCAGCTCTGGGAACACAATTCCAGTTGCTGACTTTGTTTTTTCCAGGCTGTGGCCACACTTTGTTTCCTCTGCCCTCTCAAGAGGAACTGCACCAAGGCACGTTGGTGTTTCCCTACTCTTGGAAACGCTGATATTCTCCTCCCCTGAGGCTCAGACATCCCCTAAAAAATCATTTTAAGGGCAGAGGGACGAATGGATCCAGCAGTGGGGATTCCCAGCTGCGGGGAGTGATGGAAACCGAGCCCAGGGAAGGGAAATGTGCTGGGAGCAGCTGCAGCAAACCCAGCCAGGCAAAACCCAGCAGGCAAAGAGCATTTAAACCACATTTTGTGAGGCAGCTGACGCCTGAAAACAAAGTGATTCCACCCTTGAAACAACTTGTAAATAGCAGCAAAACATCCCCGAGTGGGGCCTGGAGAAAGCCCAGCAGGGAGAGGCCTTTGAAAGCATCCGAGGTGTCTGCGCTGCTCCCTTTGAAGCTGCAGATAAGGGAGGGTGTAGAACACGAGCGTTATCAGCTCCGGCAGACACATCCTGACACCAAAACGCAGCTCCCGGATCCCTGTGCAAGGAGAGACCTCCCTGCACAGGCACAGCTCAGCCCAACGGCGTGAAAATGACAGCAATTGGTGTCTGAACATGAGGAAAAGAGCACAGACAGCTCCTGGAACACCTCCGAGTGAAGGCACTGATCTTTCCCACCAACGTTCGTCCAAATCCTCGCTTTAGCTGGGAGCAATCAGTGTTCTGCTGTGACAGTGTTTTAAAGAGAATCCCAGATATCCGACTTTTTACAACCCGAAACATCATCTGCACTTCCTTAAAGCCTCCTTCCCCTGCCAAATCTGGGTATTATTCACTGCTTTACAGTCTGTATTTTTGGGTCACATCCTGAAGGAGGTTCCAATATTTTTCTCAGCTTCCAGCCAGGCGTGTCAGACTCAGTATCAGAAAAACAACTCTTTTTAGATTACAGCTATTGAGGTTCCTTGCAAAAACCTCTCTTTTTTTTTTTTTACTCTTCAAACGTGTGTTTGCAGGACAAACACAGGAAGAAATTAAGAATTAATGACCTTCAGGGATAGTTTTTTTCCTTCTGCTATCACACGCTTCCCTGCCCCTCATCCCCTGGGTTCAGGATCACACAGCTTTGGCCTTTCCACGGGGATCTTTGCCCCTGAGGTGACCAAACAACAAAGAAGGGACAAATTGGGATAAAAAAGGGCAATTTAACCATTATCAGGGTCGTTTTCAGCCTAAAAGCATCTCCTTCCCAGTCTGAATATTCATTAAAAGCTTTCCACTATGCAGCAAATGGAATTCATCATGTTAATGCATGGAAAAGTAAATCTGGGAGGAAAGTGGGATGGGATGTGATCCTGTTTGATTGGATTGAAGGGGAGAGGTCACGGGGCCTTGTCACGGGGGTTTGTCTGTCCCTGCCATGTCCCAGGGCAGGATTTGGGAAGCAGATGTTTCCCAGGAGAAGGAAAGGCAGCCAGGAGAAGGGAGCAGGGGGTTCTGCTGCTCCACGTTCAGCCACGAGCTGGGGAAGGAGCTGAAACCATCCCTTCCCTCCAGGAAAATCCACCAGCCATGGAACTCCTCCAAATCCCACCTTCCCTTGCCTCCAGGAAAATCCACCAGCCATGGAACTCCTCCAAATCCCACCTTCCCTTCCCTCCAGGAAAATCCACCAGCTATGGAACTCCTCCAAATCCTTCCTTCCAGGAAAATCCACCAGTTATGAAACTCCAAATCCCACTTTCCCTCCAGGAAAATCCACCAGCTATAGAACTCCTCCATATCCCACCTTCCCTTCCTTCCAGGAATATCCACCAGCCATGGAATTCCTCCAAATCCCACCAACCATGGAACTCCTCCATATCCCACCTTCCCTTCCCTCCAAAAATATCCACCACCAGTTATGGAACTCCTCCATATCCCACCTTCCCTCCAGAAATATCCACCAGCCATGGAATACCTCCAAATCCCACCTTCCCTCGAGGAAAATCCACCAGCTATGGAACTCCTCCATATCCCACCTTCCCTTCTTTCCAGGAAAATTCACCAGTTATGGAACTCCAAATCCCATTTTCCTTCCAAGAAAATCCACCAGCTATGGAATTCCTCCAAATCCCACCTTCTCCTTCCTTCCAGGAAAATCCACCAGCTATGGAACTCCTCCAAGTCCCACCAACCATGGAACTCCTCCAAATCCCACCTTCCCTCCAGAAATATCCACCAGCTACAGAACTCCTCCAAATCCCACCTTCCCTTTCCCTCCAGGAATATCCACCAGCCATGGAATTCCTCCAAATCCCACCTTCCCTTCCCTCCCCTCCAGGAATATCCACCAACCATGGAACTCCTCCAAATCCCACCTTCCCTTCCCTCCAGGAAAGATTCAGGTGTCCTGTGGCTGCTATCTGGTCTGAGTACCTCATCCAACTCTTAAAAAAAAATATCCCACATACATAGTTTCTATTTTAACATTTTGTTATAACCTAAAACTACATTTAACACATTCCTTTAAAAATTCATACAACATGACTTTCTAACATAACACATATAATATTGATTTGAATATTTGCAAAAAGCCAATCATAAAATAAGGCATTTTTCACCAGGAACAAATCCCAAAGCACAAAATCCTCTCTCTGGAGCCAGAGCCCTTGCATGGACTTCACAGGCAGCTCCGAGATGAAAACCAGGAGCTGAGAGCTCCGAGGCCACCACGGCGGGATCAGAAGCTGCTTTGATGGAAAGAAAAGGGGTTGGTTCATTAGGAGCTCCCACGGAGGAGCTTTTCAGCGCCCCACCAGCAGCTCCATGTGAAGCTGTGACCTCCAGGACCTGCAGCTCTGCGAGCACAAGGGTGGGCAGAGAGAGGGGCTGGCCAGAGGGACGGGATGAGGGAATCCTGGAGCACCCCGGAGCCTTTAATGGCTTTTGGGAACCACTTAGGGGACAGACTGAGGGGCTGGGGAGGGAAGGGTCAGCTGCACCCAGGGATGGGGAAAGGGAGCTGAGAGGAGCTGCTGAAATGCTGATGGCTCCTGCAAAAATATTCATCCAAACTCTTCCCAAACAGGGATCGGAGAACATGGGAATGAGGGGATTTCAGGAATGCTGCTCCAGAAAGGGCTGATGGATCCAAGGGGTCTCAGGAAACAAGAGAACCTCAAAAATGCTGCTCCAGAAAGGGCTGAAGGCTCCAAGGGGCCTCAGGAAACAAGAGAGAACCTCAAAAATGCTGCTCCAGAAAGGGCTGATGGATCAAAGGGGTCTCAAGAAAAAGGAGAGAACCTCAAAAATGCTCTTCCTGAAAGAACTGTTGGATCCAAGGGGTCTCAGGAAACAAGAGAGAACCCTCAAAATGCTGTTCCAGAAATGCTGATGGCTCCTGCAAAAATCTTCCCCCAAACTCTTCCCAAACAGGGAAATCGGAGAACATGGAAATGAGGGAATTTCAGGAATGCTGCTCCAGAAAGGGCTGAAGGCTCCAAGGAGTCTCAGGAACATGGAAATGAGAGAATTTCATAAATGCTGCTCCAGGAAGGGCTGATGGCCCCAAAGGGTCTCAGGAAACAAGAGAATTTCATAAATGCTGCTGCAGGAAGGGTTGATTGCTCCAAAGGGCCTCAGAAAACAACAGAATCTCAGAAACGCTCTTCCAGGAAGGACTGATGGCCCCAAAAGGTCCCAGGAAACAAGAGAATTTCAGAAATGCTGCTCCAGGAAGAGATGATGGCCTCAAGGGGTCCCCTGAGTTCAGCTCCAGAAAAAAACTCCATAAAATCAACCAGGGGAAGCTGGAATTCCAAGGTTCTTGGTTCTCCCAGGCTCACCTGGAGCACTTTTGTTTTCACCCACTGCCCAACATCTGGAGCACCCTGAGGTGCCCGTGCTGCCTTCACATCTGGCACAGCTGTGCAGGAAGTGAGTGCAATAATTCACATGCACATGTTGGGGCAGGCTTCTTTTCCAGGGAATCACAGCATGAAGCCAAAAGGAATTTTACACAAACAAAGTGACAAAAACAGAGGGGAAGAAAGGATTTTGTGCAAGGGAGGAAAACGCAGCACCAAGGTTGGAGAGGCAAAGGAAGACGAGGCACTGAGGGGGAGGAACTGAACTCAGACAGGAATAAACTCCCAGCCCTGCTGCTCCCACCACATTCCCCCAGCATGGGATTATCAACAGAAAATCAAGGAGCAGAAACTGGATCCCAGGGGGAATGACAGGGAAAGGCTCGAGGAGTGGGAGGCACTGGGGCAATGTGACAGCTGATGCAACTTTCCTAAAATAAACCCCAAAAAGGCTCAGAGCATTTTGTGATCTGAAGCCCACGACACAGCAACAGCAGCACAATTCCCAAAGAAAATCCCAGTCTCTTCTACCCCATCCAAAAAACACCATGGATAGAAAAGATCTGGAAAGCCTCATGACAAAAGCAACCTTCTCCATCCTAAAAGTATAAATTTTCCAATCAGAAACATCTCCTGAAGCTCCAGAACATCCCAGATCAGAGACAATTCCCAATGAAAATCCCAGTCCCTCCCATCCAGAAAACACCATGGATAGAAAAGATCTGGAAAGCCTTGTTATTAAAGCAACCTTCTCCATCCCAAAAGTAAAGTTTCCACCTAAATTTTCCAATCAGAATCATCTCCTGAAGCTCCAGAATATCCCAGGCAGATCAGAGACAATTCCCAATGAAAATCCCAGTCCCATCCAAAAAACACCATGTATAGAAAAGATCTGGAAGCCCTGTTATCAAAGCAACGATCTCCATCCTAAAAGTATAAATTTTCCAATCAGAAACATCTCCTGAAGCTCCAGAATATCCCAGAGAGATCAGAGACAATTCCCAATGGAAATCCCAGTCCCTCCCATCCATCCAAAACACACCATGGATAGAAGAGATCTGGGGAACCTCATTATCAAAGCAACCATCTCCATCCTAAAAGTGAATTTCCCACCTAAATTTTCCAATCAGAATCATCTCCTGGAGCTCCAGAACATCCCAGGCAGATCAGAGACAATTCCCAATGAAAATCCCAGTCCCTCCCATCCATAAGACACCATGGATATCAAAGATCTGGAAAGCCTTGTTATTCAAGCAACCATGCCACAAGCTCATCCCACCCTGCTCCTTCCCCTTTCCTGCTTTTAGGATTTTATTTCTCACCTCTCAAGGCAATCTGGGCCCAAGGTGCCCTGGCTGAAAGAGCTGTAAAAAGTGTGATTTTGTTAATCTGCCTCAAAACAGCTCCCTTGGAATTCTTCCTGCAGGATTCACACCCAACAGGTTGGGGAGCAAAGGAAACCCAGCTCAGGATTCTCCAGCATGTGGGATCAATGAGAAGGCACTTAAAGCAAGCTGGTTCATAAAAAAAAAACCCAAAAAAATCCATTTTTAAAGCTGGGAGGGTGAATGGTAATGCAGGTTTTTCTAAGAGCAGGTCGAGTCAAGGTTACTTGAAGTGCTGAGTTAATGGGCTCATAAATATCATCATTAGGTGCCATTCCCTAGCTTGGAAACACACAGGAATTATGCTCCTGATGAAATTGAATTTTGTTTATTTGTGCCCAGCCCTGGCCATGACTAAAATTACTCAGAATGCTCAGAAAATGAAATATTTGAAATATTCAGCTGTGAGAGGCTTCAAGAGAATTGGCTGCAAGTCTCTCTGCCCTATTACCAATAATTAAAATCTGGTTTTTTTCATAGGCAGAAGAGGGAAAAAGGGGTTTGAGCTCTCTTTTCCTGCTGAATCACATCAGCATGGTTAAAGATGAGACAGGAGCACCAGGTTTTTTCCCCCTACGGGCAAAAATTATTGAGAACTGACTCATCTGAATTTAATTACCGGGCCAGCTCGGAGAGATGAAATTCCAAACAAGACTTCTTTGCAATTCCACTTGTGGGACTGCAAAGTTTCCTTCAGGAATGTGAAATGAGATGGCCTGGAATGGGCTGGGGCTGGCTCGTGTGGATGGGAAATTCGGGGATGGAAAATTCAGGGGATGGGAAATTCAGGGATGAGAAAATTGGGGATGGGAAATTCGGGGATGTGGAAATTCAGAGATGTGGAAATTCGGGGATGTGGAAATTCGGGGATGTGGAAATTCGGGGATGGGAAATTTGAGGATGGGAAATTTGAGGATGGGAATTAAGGGGTGGGAAGTTCAGGGATGTGAAATTCGGGGATGAGAAATTCAGGGATGTGGAAATTCAGGGATGGGAAATTCAGGGATGTGGAAATTAGGGGATGGAAAATTCAGGGGATGTGAAATTTGGGGATGGGAAATTTGGGGATGGGAAATTTGGGGATGGGAAATTCGGGGATGGGAAATTCGGGGATGAGAAATTCAGGGATGTGGAAATTCAGGGATGGGAAATTCAGGGATGGGAAATTCAGGGGATGTGAAATTCAGGGAATGTGAAATTTGGGGATGGGAAATTCAGGGATGGGAAATTCGGGGATGGGAAATTCGGGGAAATTCAGGAATCTAAAATTCGGGGATGTGAAATTCGGGGATGTGGAAATTCGGGGATGTGGAAATTCAGGGATGGAAAATTCAGGGATGGGAAATTCGGGGAAATTCAGGAATCTAAAATTCGGGGATGTGAAATTTGGGGATGGGAAATTCGGGGATGTGGAAATTCGGGGATGGAAATTCAGGTGTGGGAAATTCAGGGATGCAGCACACAAGGCAGGAACAGCTTCTGCCAGGGGGAATTCCTGCTGCTGGGGCCAGGGGATCCCCAAAAGGGCTGAGCTCACCCAGGGGAAGGTGCTGGGAGGAAAGGCAGCCCCAGGGATGCAGCACATGAGGGGGAGCAGGGATGCAAATCCATCATTTCTCCCCCCAATGAACCCCAAAGTGCCACCTGTAAAACTTAAACCAGGCGTTAATCTCAGTTTTAAGGACTGTGTATGCACTACAGGCTCAGCTCAAAGCCAGGCTTACATTCCCCACAATTTAAAGGGTTTTTTTCTCTGCTGTATTTACGAGGAGTTTATTAATTTTATTAATTAATTAATTTTTTTTTTCCCCCAGCAGGTTCCCTCTGCCAGGCTTTGTTTTATTTTTGACATGACAAGACACAGCTCTGCTTTGGCAACACCTCCAGGCTGAATAATGTTTTTTAACCAGCTCCATCCATCTTCCCAGCCAGCACAGCTGAGTGCCTACGAACCACCAGTGCCCTAAAATATTAATGCATTCTAATAAAACCAGCCCAGGCTTTTTTTCATCAAACAGCAACATCTAATTTTCCAAAGGGGCCTGGGAACAGTAAACAATTGGGACGTGGTAAATGGCAACTTCCCTCCCATCAATACACCCTAAACACTCCAATCCTGTTCCCTCAGAATTGCCAGCCAGGATAAATCACTCAAATAAATGGGATTTGCAACAGGATCCTCACAAATAATCACAATTTAACTCGCTGCTGATCATCCCAGGCAACACCTGATTATTACAAAAGCTTCATTCTTCCCTTCCAGAGGGATGCTGGGTTTAAATCCAACTTCCAGGACTTTCCACTTGCTGCCAGTCAGGACTTTTAACCCTTTGCTGAGTGCAGGTGATCACCGTGTCCTTTGGTATAAAACCAACAGGAGGAACACCTCAAATTCCCTCTGCAGTTCCTTATTCCTCCTGCCTTCAGAGCACTGGGGTGGCTCCTGAATATTGGAAATACTGGATTTTATCCCAAATCCAAGCAATATTTCTGAGAGAATTTTCCAGGCAACCCCTGGGCTGAGAGGGGGATTGGAATTCTGTCCCCTGTCCCAGGGACAAGTGGATCTGGTGAAACATTTCCAGAAATTCATCAACACCAAGGGGTTTAGCAACCATCAGAACATTTAGCAAAACCAAGCCTTGAGTGTGGCAGGGTTTGAGGGGTTCTCAGAGCTTGGGTGATTTTGTTTGGATTTTTTAAAAGATCTTTCTTCTTCTACCCAGCCACACCACAACTCTCACTGCAGACATCAGGACTCAGAGCAGCCAATGCCCACTGCAGAGTTTGCCAAGCAAATCCCAAATTCCAGAAGGAAACCACGGGCAATAATTGGCCATTTCCCCTCCTTCAGGCCCAAACTTCTCCCTCTGAGCCCCCTGTGAGGTTTGGCTGTGCCCACACAGACCATGAGGCCCCCACAAGGCACCACCACCCCAGGCACCCTACAAGGAACAAACCCAGCAGGAACCTACCAGAGCGAGGATCCCTCCGTGCCAGCAACTTCCAGAACATCATATCCATCCTCCAGCTGAAAATCCATGAACACCAGGGCAATGGTGTCCCCAGGCTCGGCCAGGATGGTCCAGGTGCAGTCTGCATTGTTGCCATACTCCAGGGGGAAGTGGGGGCTGGAGATGATCCCGCTCTGGCCCCGCAGGGTCCCTCCGCAGGCATCATCAGCTGAAACAAAGGCCAGGGGTGAGCCCTGCGTGCGCAAAGGTCCCAAAGGTGCAGCCCAAGGTCCCAGCCTGTCCTGGATTGCCAAGCAAATTGTATTGTTTGCCATCAGAATTGTGTTCTGTTTACCAGCAAGTTGTGTTCTGTTTGCCATCTGCATGGCAGCTGTCTCCTCTTCAGTGGGCAGTTTTTCTTATCTCTTCCACAACTGGGGGGACACCTGCTGATAACAGCTCTGGAATGTCCCTGCATGGCTGATAAGAACTGCAGCATCCCATGGGGAGATGGGAGCCCAGAGGGAGGAGCCAAGCATTCCTACCTGGATATAATCTGGAGATTTCAAACATTCCCACCTGGATATAATCTGGAGATGTCAAACATTCCCACCTGGTTACAATCTGAGATTTCAAACATTCCTACCCAGATATAATCTGGAGATTCTGGAACACCAGCCAAGCATTCCTACCCAGATAGAATCTGGAGATTTCAAGCATTCCTACCCGGATAGAATCTGGAGATTCTGGAACACCAGCACAGCTCCTGCACTGGATTTCCCAGAGAAGCAGCAGCTGCCTCTTGCCCTGCATCTTCAGAGGCAGAGACTGCACCTTTCTCCAGGATCCCTGCTCCAGCAGAACCAGCCCTGACCCTGCAGGAGGGCTGAGCCACAATTCCAATGGGACTGCTGCCACCAGCCTGACCCACAGGGTGTCAGCTTGGCTTCTGACTCTGGCAGAGTTGGTTTAGTTCACTGCATTGTTTATTTTATCCTTTTATTTTCTTCCCTAATAAAGAACTGTTATTTCCTGCTCTCATATTTTTTTGCCTGAGAGCCCCTTAATTTAAAATTTATAGCAATCAGGAGGGGTGGGGAGGGTTTACATTCTCCATTTCAGGGGAGGCTCCTGCATTCCTTAGCAGCCTCCTGGCTTTTAAAACCAAGACAGAGCCAAACCCCTCTTTGGGCAGGAGGGGTCACTGCCCACTCTTAAGGATGGAGATGGTGCCTCTGATTTTAGCTCTTGTATTTTTCAGGTTCTGTGCTGCTTTACTGGGTGGGTCTGGGCTTCATATGAGGGATGATGAGCTCTGTGCACAGACCAGGGACACAAAACAATTCCTGCTCCAGCTGGGCACCAAGGACAAATGATCCAAATCTCAGCCCAAGAGCACAAACACCGTGGGCTGGAGAGAGAAAAACAACAAGGATGGGACTGCCTGGGCTAAAGTGGAATGGGACAATGAACTCCAATATGCAAATGGAGCAGAAATTATAAAAGTCAGAGACCTCATGGCCAGTTGTCCATTTTTTGTGACCATTTTGGTTCATCTTGGGTGTAGCCCTGTCTGGGCTCTTGTGCTGCCCAAGGTGGATCCATTGAGGCCTTTTAACAAATCCCTGTTTTATTCTTTAACTGTGCCCAGCCTCTGTTCTAGCTCAGCCTGCACAAGGCATCAAAGATGCAGAGGGATGCAAACTCAGCTGCAGGCACAGCTCCACCAGAGCAGCTGAAAAGCAGATTTTGTGCTGCCCTTGGAGCCATTCCCTGGATCCTCCTCCTCCCTGGAGCAGCTCAGGTGCCACCAGCCCCAGTGCTGGGCTCCAGCCTGGAAGGGCAGCGCTGAAATCCAACATGGGTTTGGCACTTCAGGGTGGAAATGCAAAGCTGGGCTCCTCCTCCAGCTGGAGAGGGGATCCCAGCAATGGAAACGGTGCCAACCTTCAGCTCCAGCACCAGCTGGGGTCAGGATTAATCCCTCCCTCCCTGGGGTTTCCTCCACTAATGCTGAATGAAGCTGGGCAAGGAGGAGACTCTGGGAAATGCTGTCAGAGCAGAGGGAACTGCTCCATCCAGGCAGGAATTCCCTTTTCTCCTACCAAGGTGCTGCTTTGCCCGTTCTCAAGGTGGAATTTCAGGGAGTTTCACCTTTTAGAGGGTCCAGAGGAGGGCCAGGAATGGTGAAGGGGCAGGAGGGGGAGCTGAGGGCATTTGGAGAGAGAGGAGGCTGAGGGCAGAGCTCAGAGGGGCTGCAGCTCCTCCTGAGGGAATATCAGGATGGATTTAGGGCACCCAGAGGGTGCTGGGCACTGCCCAGGGAATGGGAACATTCCCAAGGCTGCCAGAGCTCCTGGGGAGTTTGGACACCACTCTCAAGGTGGGATTTTGGGGTGTCTGTGCAGGGCCAGGAGCTGGAATCAATGATCCCTCATCCCTTGATTCTGTATTTTACCTCCAGTGAAACTCATCAAACAAAATTAAATTAAAAAAAAAGCATTATAAAAGCAGCAAAGACCATCCTAATTTGGAGAACAGCATCATAATTAATCATAAAACCCACCAGGGATAAGCAGCCCTCTCTCAAATCACTCTGAGCCCTCCCTAAACACTCCTGACCCCAAACCAGCAGGGAAATACCCAAAAAAAAACCCCAGTGAGAGGCACAACACACCTCTGTGCCTGTAACCCACCCAAGGGAGCATTAAAAACATCCCAAACAACCAATACTTGCTCACTTGAAGGCCCAGCTCCACGGCCCAGGGGCTGATTGATTGCTCAGGCAGAGTCAATAAAGGCAATCAATAGGAGATGCTCAGCTCAAGCACACAAGGAATCGAGGGGAAGAGACTTCAGCAGCAGCAGCAAATGTTTTTGGTAGAAGAACACAGATATTTGTGTATTTACACACTCCCCAGCCCCCCTGGGAGCACAATTAGCAAGGCAATCTCTGAACTGATAAAGGAATTTTGAAGTTTCCCTGCTCTTAAACCAGCAGGAAGTTGGGAATTGGTTTCAGTGTAAATTGTTCATATAAATTCAGTGTAAATTTTTCAGTAGAAATTGTTTTACCTCCCCCAAGGCAGATCCACCTTTCCTGCACCACCAGGGCACCACAACCACCCTGGGATGTGCCACAGGACAGGGAATCTGGCACTGGGGAGCAGAAAATCCAGTGTTTCCAGTGTTTGAGCTGGAGAACCTGCAGGCTTGGGGAGGTGCTTGATTTTCGGGATAATCATGGGATCATGGTTGGTTTGGAGCTGCAGGATCATCTCCATTCACCCCATGGGGACAATTTCCACGATCCCAGGTTGCTCCAACCTGGGCTTGGACATTTCCAGGGATGGGGCAGCCACAGCTTCTCCAGGAAATCAATCCCAGCTCCTCAGAGGGAGCAATTTCCTCCTAATATTCAATCTAAACCCACTGTCTTTCAGTTTAAAGCCATCCCCCTTTGTCCTGCCTCTTGTAAAATTGGAGTTTCCCCCCCAACTTCATTTTATTTTTTGGATTCAATTTAATTTAATTGTCCAGGGACCAAGAAACTGCAGCCAAAGCAGCTGTGCCCTATTGCCAACACCCCAAGCCCTTCACAACCTCCCCAATATCCCCCCAAAGCCCAGCAGCCTTGAGGAACCCATCAAAAACCCACTAACCACAACCCAAAACCCACTAACCACAACCCAAAACCCATTAACCACAACCCAAAACCCACTAACCACAACCCAAAACCCATTAACCACACCACATTTCCTTTCCCATTTAGGGTTGGTTTTTAAGGGTTGATTTTGAAGGGTTGATTTTGAAGGGTTGGTTTTTAAGGGTTGATTTTGAAGGGTTGGTTTTTTAAGAGTAGTTTTTTAAGGGTTGATTTTTAAGGGTTGTTTTTTAAGAGCTGCTCTTCAAGGGTTGATTTTTAAGAGTTGCTTTTTAAGGGTTGGTGGCTTTGGGTTTGTATGGGAGATATTTATGGAAGTGATGCAAAGCTTTTAGTTACTAGAAGGTTTATCTCCACTTGTGAAAAAATATGTGTTAAAGCTGAAAGATACTTGGGAACTTCTTTTTTTTCTCCTGGTTGGTTAAGAGGTAACATAATTTGGGTTTTGGTTTGGTTGGGCTGGGCAGGGCAGCTTTGCTGTGGTGCTGGGCTCTTTTTTTGGGGTTTTTGTAGGTTTTTTATCAGGTCTTGGGTAGGGACTGGGTTATGGTTGTGATTTCTAACATTTCTTCTGGTTTCAACTAAAACCACCACATTTGGTTTTGAAGGGTTGGTTTTTGAGGATTGGTTTTTAAGGATTGTTTTTGTATGGGTTGATTTTGAAGGGTTAGTTTTGAAGAGTTGATTTTTAAGGATTGGGTTTTGAGGATTGGTTTTTATAAGTTGCTTTTTAAGGGTTGCTTTTTAAGGGTTAATTTTTAAGGGTTAGTTTTTAAGGGTTGATTTCTAAGGATTGGTTTTTAAGGATTTCTTTTTAAGAGTTGCTTTTTAAAGGCTGGTTTTTAAGGGTTGGTTTTTAAGGGTTGCTTTTTAAGGGTTAATTTTTAAGGGTTGATTTTTAAGGGTTGATTTTTAAGGATTTCTTTTTAAGAGATGCTTTTTAAAGGGCTGCTTTTTAAGGGTTGCTTTTTAAGGGTTCATTTTTAAGGGTTGATTTTAAGGGTTGATTTTTAAGGGTTGGTTTTTAAGGATTTCTTTTTAAGGGTTGCTTTTTAAAGGGCCCCTTTTTAAGGGTTAATTTTTAAGTGTTGATTTTAAGGGTTGGTTTCTAAGGGTTGGTTTTTAAGGATTTCTTTTTAAGAGATGCTTTTTAAGGGTTGGTTTTTAAGGGTTAATTTTTAAGGGTTGGTTTTTAAGGGTTCATTTTTAAGGGTTCATTTTTAAGAGTTCATTTTTAAGTGTTGATTTTAAGGGCTGGTTTTTAAGAGCTGCTTTTCAACCCTTTCAAACCAAACCCCACCGCCCCGCCCCAACCACCTCAAACCCCATTTTCGGGGGGATCTCCTCACCTCTGCAGACGGGGAGAGGGAAATCCCAGGAGGCTCCTTGTCCCGAGCTGGCCTGGCAGGTGAGCAGGGCGTGGCCCTCCAGGAAGAAGCCGGGGTTGCAGCTGTACCTGACCCTGTCCCCGATGCTGAAGGTGGTTCCCTGCTGCACCCCGTTCCGCAGCCGCCCCGGGTTCCCGCACGTGTGGCTGGGCAGGGCTGCAAGGGAAAGGGACAGGGAACGGTCACAGGGCTGGGCAAACCATCAGGAAAAATGGAATAATTGTCACTGAAAACAGAATGATCCATTTGAGAAAAGCAGGGCTGGGTTAGGGACTGGGAATGGTCACAGGGCTGGGTAAATCATCAGGAAAAATGGAATAATCGAGAATAATGCATTTGAGAGAAGCAGGGTTGTGTTAGGGACTGGGAATTGTCACAGGGCTGAGGTAAACCATCAGGAAAAATGGAATAATTGTCATTGGAAACAGAACGATCAATTTGAGGGAAGCAGGGCTGGGTTAGGGACAGGGGGATGAGGTAAAGCCTCAGGAAAAACTTAATAATTGAGAATAACCCATTTGAAGGAAGCAGGGTTGGGTTAGGAACTGGGAATGGTCACAGGGCTGGGTAAATCATCAAGAAAAATGGAATAATTGTCATTGGAAACAGAATGATCAATTCGAGGGAAGGAGGGTTGGGTTAGGGACTGGGAATTTTCGCACTGTTGAGTAAATCGTCAGGAAAAATGGAATAATCGAGAATAATGCATTTGAGAGAAGCAGGGTTGTGTTAGGGACAGGGAATTGTCACAGGGCTGAGGTAAATCACCAGGAAAAACAGAATAATTGAGAATAATGCATTTGAGGGAAGCAGGGTTGGGTTAGGGACTGGGAATTGTCACAGGTCACACACAGAGTGTCCCCAAGCCCAGTTTTGGGGTTTCTCAGCCATTCCTCTGATCTCTGGTCACACCTGAGTGTCCCCAAGCCCAGTTTTGGGGCTCCAGCCCCCCCATCCCTCCCTGCACAGCAGCAGGGGCACATCCCAGCTCCTGACCCCATTTTTCCCCCCAAATCCATTCTTTTCATCCTCCCCCAAAGCCCCTGGAGCTGGGAAGTTCCACCAGGGAATCTTCCTGCCCAGGCAGGTTCTGGGAGCAGGGGCTGCTGTCAAACCCAAGCAGGTGGAAAAGCAGCCCAGAACTAACATTTCATTTTTTGTAATGATCCTCAAACCCCCAATTTAATTAAATTAACAATGTCACTTTTTTTTTTTTAATGAACCCTTTCCTGCTTTTATGCTTCCATCCCTTAAAATTAATGAGTAGAACTCCTCTATAAATAAAAATCCATCATTTTTAAAAGTCAATCTCTACCACGAGCTGCTCTCTACTTAATGAACTGTGAAGAATCAGACAACCCTGACCTGCATGGGATCTTAAAATCAGACTTGAAAAACAGATCTCAGATTAAAATTCTGCTTCACTGAGCTGCCTGCACATTTCAGATCCTGCTCCAGGAGGGGAGGCACAGCAGCATTAACCCCCCACTGCCCTGGGTCACTGCAGGGAGCTTGGGTCGGGGTTTTTAAATCACCCAAGTGCAGGAGATCTTCAAATTCCTGCTGATGGGGAGACAAAAATGACTCCAGAGGGGCTGGGGGTACATCCAGAGCTGGAGATGAAGGGAAGGTCCTGTTACTGATTTTCTGTCCCTTCCCACGATGAATTCTGAGCAGTTGATCTCATTTGTCTGCACCTGAACAGCTGCCAAAGGCTGATCTGATTTTACGCCGGAGGAAAGGCAATGGGATTGTCCTGGTGCACCTCCAATGTCACTGTCCCAGGGCTGGCTGGGCTCAGGACCCTCCCTGCAAGGTGACCCAGCTCAGGAGCCACTCTGGGGGTGCCAAAGGCCAGCCCAGAGCCAGCAGAACCAGAGCACAGCCACGACTGTGACACGAGGTGACAACGGCCTGGCACCTCCTCAGCAATAAACTGATGCCTCAGGTTTTAAATTTAATATTTTTCAGGTTCTGTGCTGCTTTGGTGGGTGGGGCTGGGGTTCATATCAGGGATGGTGAGCTCTGTGCACAGAGCAGGGAGACAAAACAATTCCTGCTCCAGCTGGGGACCAAGGACAAATGATCCAAATCTCAGCCCAAGAGCACAAACAGTGTGGGCTGGAGAGAGAAAAAGGATGGGACTGCCTGGGCTAAAGCTGGGACGGGACAATGAACTCCAAGATGCAAATGGAGCAGAAATTATAAAAATGAGAGACCTTGTAACCAGTCATCCATTTTGGGACCATTTTGGTTCATCTTGGGTGCAGCCCTGGCTGGGCTCTTGTGCTGCCCCAGGTGGATCCATTGAGGCCTTTTTTCTCCCTGTTTTTCATGTTTTACCCCCATTTCTCCCTGATTCTCAATTTTTACCTCCCTTTCTCCCTGCCTCTTATTCTTTACCTCCATTTCTCAGTTTCTCACTTTTCACACCTCCCTTTCTCCCTGATTATCATTTTTACACCCATTTTTTCCTGATTTTCCTTTTTTATCCCCTTTCTCCTTGTTTCTCATCCATTTCTCCCTGATTCTCCTTTTTTACCTCCATTTCTCCCCGATTCTCATTTTTACCTCCCTTTCTCCCTGCCTCTCATCCATTTCTCCCTGATTCTCATGTTTTACCTCCCTTTCTCCCTTTTTCTCTTTTTTTACCTCTTCTTCTCCCTGATTCTCATTTTTCCCTCCCATTCCCCCTGTTTCTCTTCTATTTCTCCCTGATTCTCATTTTTTCCACACATTCTCTCTGTTTCTCTTCCATTTCTCCCTGTTTCTCATTCTTTCCTCCCTTTCTCCCTGCTCTTCTCATTTTTTCCTCCCATTCTCCCTGTTGCTCATCCATTTCTCCCTGTTTCTCACTTTTTCCTCCTTTTCTCCCTGCTCCTCTCATGTTTTACCTCCCATTCTCCCTGTTTCTCATCCATTTCTCCCTGATTCTCATTTTTTCCTCCCATTCTCCCTGCTTCTCTTCCATTTCTCCCTAATTTTCATTTTTTCCTCCCTTTCTCCCTGCTTCTCATCCATTTTTCCTGATTCTCTTTTTTTACCTCCATTTCTCCCTAATTCTCATTTTTTCCTCCCTTTCTCCCTGTTTCTCTTCCATTTCTCCCTGATTCTCATTTTTCACCTCAATTTCTCCCTGCTCCTCATGTTATACCTCTCCTTCTCCCTGCCTCTCATCCATTTCTCCCTGCTTCTCATGTTTTACCTCCATTTCTACCTTTTTCTCATTTTTTTCCTCCCTTTCTCCCTTTTTCTCTTTTTTTACCTCTTCTTCTCCCTGATTCTCATTTTTCCCTCCCATTCCCCCTGTTTCTCATCCATTTCTCCCTGTTTCTCACTTTTTCCTCCTTTTCTCCCTGCTCCTCTCATGTTTTACCTCCATTTCTCCCTGTTTCTCATCCATTTCTCCCTGATTCTCATTTTTTCCTCCTTTTCTCCCTGTTTCTCATCCATTTCTCCCTGTTTCTCACTCTTTCCTCCCTTTCTCCCTGCTCTTCTGAGCTGTTGAGCTGCCACAGAGCTCCAGCTCTGCTGCTCCTCACCAGAACCTCCCTCCCCAAGCACCTCCAGCTCTCACATCCATTTCTTTCCACTCTTTTTAACCAGGCTGCTCCCAACTTTTCCTCATCCCAGGATGGCTCCTTCAGCATCAGGAGCTTTCACAACCTGGTGCTCGTCAGGCTGAGCCTCCTTGTTCCAGTTCATTCGAAATTAATTAGGAGTTTTTCAGTCATTAGATGTGACTCAACGCATCCTTGGCCACAGTCCCACCATCACAATGAATTCAGCCTCATTACATCAGCCTCTCCCAAAGCTCTCATTGTCAGCAGGGAAAGAAGAGGGGAAAAAGGGAAAGAGGAGGGAAAAAGGGAAAGAAAAGAGGAAAAAGGGGGGAAAAAACCATTAAAAATGAAAGAAAATGGAAAAAAAGGGGAAAAAAAACCTTTAAAAAAGGGGGAAAAACATTAAAAAGGGAAAGAAAGGAGGGGGAAGGAAAAAACCATTACAAAGGGAAAGACAAGGGGAAAAAACATATTTTTTTTTAACCTTTCTTTGCTTTTCTGGGACTTTTGATGGGGTTGGAAATCAAGGTATCAACCCAAGTTGGAAGTCAAGATATCCACAGGAATCAACAAAACCACTGACATCAAACACTTGGCTCAGGCAGTGCTGCACACAAAGATCCAAATTAATCCTCATTCACACTTTAATTTTATTTTTTAAATCTTTCACACAGCTCCAAATTAATCCTCATTCACATTTTAATTTTTTTTTAAATCTTTCTTTGCATTTTCCTGCTTTTCCTGGATTTTTGGAGAGATTGGAAGTCAAGATACCCACAGGAATCAACAGGAGAGCCAGGGCAGGGAGATATTCCCTTAATGAGCCAGCCTGCACTGGATCCAAGAAATTCAAGGGAAAAATCAGATTTTTTAAAGAGAACATCCCTAAGATTTCCATCACAATTCAAAAATTAAGTGGACACCATGGAGGATGTGGAGAGTGGAGGAGAAATCCACATTTTCTCCCACTCTCCATCCATAATTTTTGGGCCAAGTGCTCCAGGGATACTCCAGCAGTGTCTGAGATATTTCAGCAGTGTTTTAGCACAATCTGCTCGAGTTCAGAAGAGTTTTAATCTTCACAAAAACTGTCCAGAGTGTGCTACAGCAAAGGAAATAAATGGGATCGTTTTCATTTCATTTTATCCCTTTTTCTTTTCGTGCCATGATTTGTTTCCAGTACAGCCAGAGATAAAACTAAATGGAAACTACTTTTTTTCCCCCTCTCCAATATTTCTCTGTTCACTAAAAACCAGCCAGAAAGTCACTTTTGGATAACGGTTCATCATCCATCTTGTTTGTGGGAGTAGTTCTGGCCCTTTTTGGGTGGATTTTTATATTATTTTTTCCTTTTTGGAAACTCAGTTCTTCAATTTCCCTTTCTGGAACGTGCCTCAGCAACTTCTGAGCAAATTCAGAGCAACTTCCAAGGATGTCCCAGAGGCTGGGAGAGGAGGAGCCTGGCTTTGATTAAATCCTCATCAGAATCAGATTAACCCACAAACAGCAGAGGTTTGTGGCCAAAAAGGAGACAGAGGAGTGCTGGAACTTTATTCCAATCCAGGCAGAGGCCATGGGGCATCCCCTGGGGTCTCTCCAATTTTTGGAGGATGCAGCCTCCTTTTTATCCCAATTTCCAGCTGCATTTCCCTTCTCTCTTTCCCCATTTCTGAGGTACCTGAGAGGTTCAGACTTCCCAGAACACCTGATCCTAAACATTTCCCTCTAATGTACAACCCTCCCTTTGAATTTTTAATTCTTACAGAATTTAGGGGTTTTTCCCCATTTCTGAGAGGTTCAGACTTCCCAGAACACCTGATCCTAAACATTCCCCTCTAATGTACAACCCTCCCTTTTCATTTTTAATTCTTTTGGAATTTAGGGGTTTTTCTTCCCCATTGTCTCTTTCATCTCTCAATGTCTAATTTTCATTTCTCAGCAAACCTAAAGTTTATTTGTAATATCAAATCTCTTATCAGTGGAATCCCTCCCATTGTTTCTTTTCTCTCCCAGTGCTGGTTTTATCTCCCAGGGATGTTTTATCCCTCCCTGAACAGCTCCAGCCTCCCAGTGCCACAGCACTCGAGCACAGCCTCATTTCAAGGAGGTGCTGAAGAGTTTTGCTGAGCAGCAATGCTTGAAGTGTGTGTTTAAAGGCTCTGCTGAACTGGCATTTAACAGCTGCAGAGTGACTCCAAAACCTTTCCCAGGGAGGAGAGGGTGGGTCTGCATTGCCTCCCTCCCTGCCCGAGCCCAGGGTTAACCATTGCATGGTGCCAGGAAAATTCATCCACAAACATCAGTCCAAAAACGAGACAGAGGAGTCCTGGACTTTAGCAGAATAAAGGGAGAGACCATGGGGATTCTCCATGGGGTGTCTCCAATTTTTAGAGGATGCAGCCTCCTTTAATCCCAATTTCCCAGGGAGAGGCCATGGGGATTTTCCATGGGGTCTCTCACATTTTTAGAGGACACACTGTCCTTTTTATCCCAATTTCCCAGGGAGAGGCCTTGGGGGATTTTCCATGGGGTCTCTCATAATTTTAGAGGACACAGCCTCCTTTTAATCCAAATTTCCCAGCTGCATTTCCTTCTCTCTTTCCTGGGTGAGGTATTTGAGAGGTTCAGAATTCCCAAATCCCCTAACACACACCCCCTTCCAACGTACACCCTTTTTCCTTGTGTCTCTTTTTTTTTTCTCTAAATCCAGGGATTCTGCACAGTTTGAGTGAGTAACAATCAGTGGAATTCCTACAGAATTTATGGTTATTCCCATTGCTTCTTTCACCTCTCTGTATCTGAACTTTTCTACCTTCAGTGTGTTTGTAAAACAAACAAAGACACCTTCTCACTGCTCTGAGTGGGAAAAGTGCAGCACCAGGAGAGCAGAGAAAGCACTAAATTGATGCCTTAAATTTTAACTTTTCTATTTTTCAGATTCTATACTGCATTGTGTATACCCTAATAATAATATAAACGTTAATTCTGAACTTCTTATAAAGTGTTTCAGCAAGTTCTCCTCACAGCTCAGTCCCACAATCAATTCCCAGCCCCAGGACCAAGGACAGCACTGCAGCTCCAGCCCCAGAAAGTGCCAACAGCAGGGAATGGAGGGGAGCAAACTGGGAGGGTGGGACTGCATCACCTGCAGCTGGAATTGCACAATTCACCCCAATATATAAATAAAACTTATACAAGTTTTACAAGTTATAAAACTCAGGGTCTATCGTGGGTGTAGCCTCAGCTGGGCTCTTGGGAGAGAGGGGGAAAAGGCTGCCCAAGGTGCATCCTGTAAAGAACTTTTAATAAATAAATAAATTATAAATAAATAAATAAATAAATAAATAAATTTAATTATTCCCTTAACTCTGCCCAGCCCCTGTTCCAGGCAGCCTCTCCAGGCCCCAGAGTGGAGCAGAGAGGAGCTGAGCCGCCAGGGTGTCTTTTCTAAAGCAGACATCTTTTCTAAAAAATCCTTTCTTTAAGATTTTTCCTCCTGAGAAGCTGAAAGGCTTCAAGAATAAAATGTAAACATTGATTATCTGCTGCTGTGGAATGCAACAGGGGCATCTGTGATTGGTCTAATGTTGGATGTTTCTAATTAATTGTCAATCACAGCCCAGCTGGCTCGGACAGAGAGCCGAGCCACAAACCTTTGTTATCATTCTTTGATATTCTATTCTTAGCCAGCCTTCTGATGAAATCCTTTCTTCTATTCTTTTAGTATAGTTTTAATATAATATATATCATAAAATAACAAATCAAGCCTTCTGAAACATGGAGTCAGATCCTCATCTCTCCCCTCATCCTCACACCCCTGTGCACACGGTCACACCAGGGCAGATCAGAGCTCTCCCTCCATCCTCAAAGCTCAGAGTGGGCCCAGTCTGAACTGATCCCACTCAGACACTGGGTGCCAGTGTTGGTCTGCTCAGCTCCTCCCTGCAGCCAGCCCTGGCCATGGAACACTCTTTGTTCTGGGGGAAAAAAGCCACTTCCAACTTTAGAGGCCACATTGTTCAGCCGCTCATTGATCTCCTCTGGCTGCTGGCTCCTCACCCAGGAGCGGGGGCTGCAGCCAGCTCCATCTGCTAAATAAATAAATAAAGTGGTAAATAAATAAATATGGCACTGCAACACTGCATTCCTGGGCTCACAGCCCCCTCTGCAACGGGCAGGGCTGGGGACACAGCCATCCTCCAGGTGTCACCTGGGTGTCCCCACAGTGTCACACACCGCTCAGCTCTCCCTCACTCCCAGCTGCCACAGAATTCACAGAATTCACAGAATCACTGGGTTGGAAGAGACCTTCAGGATCATCGAGTCCATGGCCCAACAGCTCAATTCAACCCTGGCACTCAGGGCCACATCCAGGCTTTGTTAAACACACCCAGGGATGGGGACTCCACCACCTCCCTGGGCACAGCAAACACCCAAGGACTGCCCAGGGAACAAAAACACCCCAAGAATCCCTTGGGAATATCCAGGGAAGACTCCAGGAATGCCCAGGGAACACAAATTCACAGAATTCACAGAATTCACAGAATCACTGGGTTGGATGAGACCTCAAAGATCATCAGGTCCAACCCAGCCCCAACACCTCAACTAAACCATCCCAGTGCCACATCCAGGCTTTGTTAAACACGGTGGTGACTGCGCCACCTCCCTGGGCAGAACATTCCAGAACTTTCTCACTATTTCCATAAAAAACTTTTCCCTGATATCCACCCTGTATTTCCCTTGGTGCAGCTCGAGGCTGTGTGCTCTGGTTCTGTCAGTGCTCCTGGAGACAGAGCCCAGCCCCAGCTGAGCACAGGCACCTTTCAGGGGGTGTGCAGAGTGATGGGGGCACCCCTGAGTCTCTGTTTGTCCAGGACAAACATCCCCAGCTCCCTCAGGGGTTCCTCACTCACAGGGTTTGTGTTCCCAGCCCCTCTGGATGATCTCAGGAGTCCCAAAATCCTTCCCAAGCTGAGGGTCCAGCAGCACAGGCACCTTTCAGGGGGTGTGCAGAGTGATGGGGGCAGCCCTGAGTCTCCTTTTGTCCAGGACAAACATCCCCAGCTCCCTCAGGGGTTCCTCACTCACAGGGTTTGTGTTCCCAGCCCTTTTGGATGAACTCAGGAGTCCAAAATCTTTCCCAAGCTGAGGGTCCAGCAGCACCTTTCAGGAGCTGTGCAGAGTGATGATGGCACCCCTGAGTCTCCTTTTCTCCAGGCTGAGCACCCCAAGCTCTCTCAGTGGTTCCTCACTCACAGGGTTTGTGTTCCCAGCCCCTCTGGATGGGCTCAAGACTCTCAAAATCCTCCCAAACCGAGGGTCCAGCAGCCTTTTGGAAGGGCAGCTGGGGATTGCCCAGCACATTTTTCCTGCTCTCCCTTCTCCCCAGGTGAGGAGACTGAGCCAGCTCAGCTCCCCTGAGGTTAAACCATGAATAATGCTCAGGCCTGGGGGCAGAAACCCCCAAAATTCACAGCTCCCCCTTCCTTCAGCCCCTCTCAGACTCCTCAAGGGCTGCCTCACACCCACAAATAAATAGGGATAAACTTGTTTGTTTTCATTTCCCAGCTGCCTTGGGAATTTACTCCTTCTTGTTTCAGCCCTCTCACAGTTTATCTTTCTCTGGCTACCTAAAACCACCAAATGCTTAATATTTTGTAAAAAAGACTTCATAGAACAGCAACCTCCCAGAGCACAGAATATATTACATATTATACATTATAATATGGAGAGTGAGAGCACAGAAACTGTGGGAAGTGCACTGGGAAGAGGGGAAAAAAAATGAAATATCACATTCCTGACATCAAAATATGACAGCAAAAGCCCAAGGAGGCTGAGCTGGCAGTGTGGGCACCTCCCATCAACAGCCAGGAACCAAAACCCTCCCAAGGATGGTGCCACAGACAGCCCAGAGAGCTGCCACAGCGATTCTGCTCAGCAGCTGCCTCCAGCTCTGCAGACTCATTATTAATTTGTGGTCATAACTGATGAAAAATAAAAATCCCCAAACCTCCAGATGGTAATTTCATCCCCTTCACTGCAAACACAGCTCAAGTGATCCAATTATGTCATAAAAACACGCCCAGGGCTCAGCACAAGCAAAGTCTGGGGAGGGCTCAGCTCGTGCAGCTGCACTTGGGATCTCCCCAGTGCCTGGATCTGTGCAGGGACAGGAATTTCTCCTGATTTCAGC
>JAWWLS010000098.1:4254304-4267297 GCA_035040975.1 Myioborus melanocephalus | reverse complement strand
CCATCATCCATCCATCCATCATCCATCCATCCATCCATCCATCATCCATCCATCATCCATCCATCCATCATCCATCCCTCCATCCATCCATCATCCATCCATCATCCATCCATCCATCCATCCATCCATCCATCCATCCATCCTCCATCCATCCCTGTCCATTATCCCAAGTTCCATATCCAGTAACACCCTCAGGAAAGTTCCATTGTTATACCAATTGTGAAGCTGGGCTGGAAGTGAGATGAACTGTTCCTGCCTCTGCTTAGGCTTAGTTAATTCTTTAATTAGTCTTTGTTCCAAAGTCATTTCAGGCACTTTTCAAGCTGATTAATTACTGGGCTGTGCATTATAGAATAAAAATTCCTCTGTGTGTCCTAAGAGGGGGTGACAAGGGAGATATTTCCTCTTTGGAAAACTATTTCAGTATTTTTTATCTGTCTACCAGGACAGGGAGGTTTTGCCTTTGAGCTGGCAGGAGGTACCTGAGAGGGACACGCTGCAGACACCTAAATATACTTCAGGGACATGCAGAATGGGAGCAGGGAAAAAATGCTCAGTGCTTTCCACGCCTTAGAACGAGCTGGCACCCAGGGAAAGTGGGCAGAGGCTCTGCAAAAGCTGCAGGATGGATTTTTTCATGCAGCTCGTGACTAAACCCAGCAGCAAGGGACCACAGGGGTCAAAAAACAAGGAGAGGATTTCAGGCAAGATGAATCTGCTGGGAGAAATTGGAGAATGAGCTGGGGGAGGGTGGTGGTGTTCTGAGGGGTCCCAGGATGAGGGAAGAGATGAGAATCTTGACTCCATGTTTCAGAAGGCTGATTCATTATTTTATTATGTATATATATTATATTTAAAGAAAATTATATACTAAAGCTATGCTAAAAGAATAGAAGAAAGGACTTCATCAGAAGGCTTGAAAAGAAAGGAATGATAATACAATCTTGTGACTGACCAGAGAGTCCGAGACAGCTGGACTGTGATTAAAAACAACCACATGAGACCAATCCCAGATGCACCTGTTGCATTCCACAGCAGCAGATAATTATTGTATTATTGTTTACATTTCGTTTCTGAGGCCTCTCAGGAGAAAAGATCCTAAGGAAAGGATTTCATAAGATGGGTCTGTGACAGGGGAGACTGGCTCAGGGGAGCTGGGGGTGATGCTGCCGCTGCTCTCCCCAAAGCCTCATCCAAATGCTTCTCCATGCTCGTGCCTCAGAAAGGTGAATTTCCCTGTTGCCAGACACAGTGAACTCCAAAAAAACCCAACAAATCCCACCCACTTCAGGCACTGTGTGTCACACACTGCAGAGCTGGGCTGAGAGATGAGAACAGAGCTTTCCCTTCAGAGCATGAGTTAATGCTGACCTTTAGTTTAGGCTCAGGCCCCAAACTGAATCATTGCTGAGGCACAGAACGTCAGCAATGGCTTCTGGAAAGAGGTGCTGCCCTCACAGTGCCCTGCTCACACACTGGGGAATCCCTGGGAGGGCGATGCTAATTCTAAAATCAGTTTTTAATTGAATTTGGGTTCTATTTCTAGCATTATAAAATAATCAAAGGGAAAAGTCCAAACCATACAGCACAAGCAGCATTAACCATCTGAAAATGAGCTGCACCTTGCATTGCATCCTGGCCCCTCTCACCCAGGAGAGCAGACACTGTTCAGATCAAACTGAATTTCCCCATTCCCATCCCATGGAATCCTTTCCATTTAAAGTTTCACCACTCCTAGAAGCATTTCTAGAAAAATGGGTTGGTCTTTTTGTGGAAAGGGAAATAATCATCATGCCCTGGGTTGGTGTTTGCACCATCAAATCCCAGGGGAGCTGGGCAGTGTCAGGCCTGACCTGCAGCTCAGGGGGAGGTTTTGGGGTCCCTGCTGGGCACAGGGTTGGGGTTCTTCCCAAATTCCAGCCAGGGGGGTTTGCACAGGTTGGGCAGGAGTGGGGAGGAAATGCAGCATCACCTCTCTGAGTTGTTGGTGAACCTGCTCTGACCCTGGGGTGAGTCACAGCCTCTGGACTGGGTTTAGGCTGGGCTTTGCTGTTTCCTACACAGAGATCATGTGGGGATTGGCTGAGTGTGACCACAGGCAGCAATTCTGCTCCTTATCTCCTGCTGGCCTTATCAGCTGCTCCCTGCCTGCTGGGCCAGCCCTGTTGGACCTGTCCCATTCCTGCTGAGCCTTGACCCCTCATATCTCCCTAATCTTGAAGGAATTTAATAAACGAAGTTGTTAACTAAGTAAACAATTCATACTATTTCTCTTACACTGAACAATTTGTTAACTAATGTTCAAAGTGTAAGACTCTTTATATAATATATAATATTATATATATAATATCATATAATATTATAAATATATTATTAATATAATATAATATAATATAGTATGTAACTCTACAAAACAAAACGATTAATTTTCTTTTGTGAGTACACAGACATAAATATAAATACTTTGATAAAATGTATTGTATTACTCTCCAATGACTCAATATCCATACATAAGAACATACAACCATTAAAAGGAAATATAACCAAACTTAAAGTCAAAAAATATCGAAGTTAAATAATCTATTTGATTAACTAAACCTTACACCAATTTAAACAAAACCTTAAAAAATAAGCATGTATGTACTAATTGTCATCATAATATTTATACCTTTTCTATTTCAGTGTATCCAACAGAAGTTCAACAAAACGGTCAAAAATTATTCATAATTCAAACAAGAGAGAGAGATGTGAGATAGATATATATGTTATATATATATTAAATATATATATAATATATATATTTATATAAATATATTATATTTATTTAAAAATATATATATATATTTAAAATATATTTTTTAAATATATATTTAAAATAGTCACTTTATATCCCTTTAAGAAAGGGGCCTGCTTCCCTCCAGGAATTCCCACTGAACTTGGCTTTTGGGGGAAGAAAACCCAGACCAACAGAAAAAAAAAAAAGAAATCCCACCCTAAAATTAAAATTTGAAATTCCATAGTTGAGTTTTTCTATAAAAACAGCATCTGACATTATTGCATCCCTCTGCTTTTACAGAGCCCTCTTAATTCATATTTTACTTTAATATAGGTGTATTTTATATCAATTTCTATTTAAAGTATTAATTTTTAATATTGGTTTTTAACTCTATCATTTTCAAACATATTTTCCTTATATAATATATAAAAATATATATAAATTATATATATATACATATTATATATAAATATGTATAAATATACGTATATATATATATACCCCATTTTATATCTATATATTTATATCCCTCTTCTACAATTAGACTTATAAATTGTGTAATTAATATAAATTAATAAATTTAATTAATAAATATATATTAAATATAATATGTATTAAATATATAATATATACTAAATAGATATTAAATATATAATAAATATAATTAATAAATATAATTAATAAATATATATAATTAATAAATATAAATTCATTTATATTCTGACAAGAATATAAATGAAAATAACCTCCCATGCTCTGCTTGGGGATTGCCCCAAAGTTGGATTTGGGAAATCTTTTCCAACCCCAACACTTCCACAATTGTGTTTTTCCTTAAATCCCTTTTTATTTGTCACCCTCTGCTCTAACACAGCAGCCAGAGCTGGTGATTTCATAATAATTGAATTTACTTTAATAATTTAATCTTCTTTTATCCTTTCATTAGTGAACAAATAAACCACCTGCTCCGCATCTCCTGCTTTATTTTTTATTTCTGTGGAATTTGTGTCACTTTTCCTCTCACTCAAATTTCCCTGATTTATTTGAAGTCAGCTCTGAGTGAATTCCTCAGGTGTGAGGCACCAAGGAGAGGAATTAATTCCCTTTACACTCCAGCCTCACATCTTCCAGAGCAGCAAAAAAAATAAATAAAAATGGGCATTTTTATATTTTTAGAAAGGATTTTTTTCCCACCAGATGAGGCTGTCAAGATTCACATCCCAATCAAATTTAACTGGGATTATTTATAACTGCCTCCAAAAAAAAACCAAAATTCTGCAGCTGAAAGGAAATGCAGGACTCCACAGCTGGGCTGGGGCTGGGAAAAGAAAAAAATCCTTTAGTGAGAAAAGAAGGAAAAATCCCCCAGCCTGAGGGTGAACAGGGCTAATTAGGAAATCATGCTGAATTCAAGGGACAGTAAACAGGGAAGAGAAAACAAATTTAGGGATGCTAAAAGCGTGAAAGCATTTAATTTCAATATTTTCTAAATGAGACGTGCTGAAACGGAGCTCCCTGAGCTGCTGCTGCTTCCTGGAACCTCCCAAGTTAAAAAAACAAAACAAAATTACCTTGAGATCAAAGTATTTTATTGAAATGGAAATGCAATCTGTTCTCCAGATTTTCCAAGAAACGCTGACAGATTTTCAGCTCCTGCCATGGGTGCCCTCAGTCCTTTTTCCACACCAGCCCTAAATCCATTTTTGTGCTGGTCCAAGGCTCCCTCCTCTCCCCAGATGGGGTTTGGGGGCTCCATTCCCACATTTTCAAGCTGCTGCACTTCTCCCTTTTCCCAGCTGGGGTTTGGCTCTGTTGAGGGATCAGTTTTGGGTTCTTGTTGGCTTTGGGGGGTCAGTAATGGAGATTTTTGTCTAAAATTGCCCAAATGAGCTTCTGGGTTTGGTAGGGTGAGAGTGTCCTTGGTGGGGGAAAAACCAAAACAAACAAAGGGAAACCAAACTAAAAACAACAAACCCAAATAAACTAAAATCACCCAAATGAACTAAAATCCCACAAACCTAAATGAACTAAAATCCCAGAAACCCCTATGAACTAAAACCCCACAAACCCAAAAGAGTAAAATCCCATAAACCCAAATGAAGTAAAATCCCACAACCCAAAGGAACTGAAGTCCCACAAACACAAATGAACTAAAATCCCACAAATCGAAATGAACTAAAGCCCAAAAATCCAAATAAACTAAAATCCCACAAATCTACTATACCAAAATCCCAGAAACCCCTATAAACTAAACTCCCATAAAGCCAAATAAAGTAAAATCCCACAAAGCCAAATGAACTAAAACCCCAAAATTCAACTAAACTAAAATCCCACAAACCCAAATGAACTCAAATCCCTCAAACCCAAATAAAACAAAATCCCACAGACCAAACCAAGATTCCCAAGTATGGGGATTTTGGAAGGGATTTTGAATGAGTTACAGACAGGATTTCTGAGTTTTTGGATGATGTGATTTAATTTTCTTATCTTCTCCACAGGCAGGAAGGGTGAGTTTGGCTCACATTGTTGCAGGAGGTCACAGGACTCTTAGTTAAAAGATGTTTTAAGGATTTATTGACCAATAAAAGACTGCCAACAAGGGTATTTATATTTTTGACCCAATCCTTAAATATTTCATTTTATGGACCCATGTTAAAGTGTTAGCCAGTCATGCTATGGCACACAAACCTATAGCACTGCATCCTAAATTCCTTTTTAATTATTTTTATTTTTTCTATCTCTTAAACTCCAAAATTCTAAATTTTTCTCTTCTTAACTTAACATATCTCTGTTTAAACTCTAAATCCACATTCTCATTTCCAGCACCTGAGTTTGGGAGCCTTTTCCAAAGTCTCAGATCAAATCCTGGCTTTAATTCTAAGCTTTGGCTTGCAGGCCCAAAGTTCTGAGAATTCCCTGCATTTTGGAATCCAGCACCCTAAGAACTGAATCACAATTACTCCTTCAGCCATAATTAACACCCAAAATGTGAATAATTTCCTTTGGGGGAGGCTCAGGGTGGTATTTCAGCGAGCGAGCCCCTCTCCCACCCTCAAAATAAAACTCTGATTTATGCCAACGCTCTCTCTGTCACTCTGGCTCAGGTTAAGTTTTAAATACATTTATTTTCTCCTTCAGTTAGAGCCTTGAAAGCCTCCTAATCACCAGTCAAATAAAGCCCAGATCATTTCAGATGGGTGTGACTAAAGGGCAGCCCTGGCCCCAGCCTTTGTACAACATTTCCTGCAGCATCAAGGTAATAAAAGAACATCACAAAGTGTACAAGGAGCTGTGTGTAAATGCCAAAAAATGAACTGGAAATGTCACAAAAGTGCAAAAGCAGCAGCGTGTCCCCTGTCCCAGGATTTGGGAGGGTCTCACACAGAGACTGGCAGGTGTTCTGCAGCACAGGGGCTGCAGATGGGCAAAGCTGAAACAAATTGGGGAAGTTTGAGGGGGAAAAAGCAGCTTTGTAAATGGATTTGCCTTTCCTCCCAATGGGTGCTGAGATCACCTGTGCCAACAGCCTCACCTGTCCCAAAATCCTCTCACCCATTCCAAAACCCTCACCTGTGGCAACAGCCTCACCTGTCCCAAAATCCTCACCCATTCCAAAACCCTCACCTGTGGCAACAGCCTCACCTGTCCCAAAATCCTCTCACCCATTCCAAAACCCTCACCTGTGGCAACAGCCTCACCTGTCCCCAAAATCCTCACCCATTCCAAACCCTTCACCTGTCCTGACATCCTCAGCTGCTCCAAAAGCTTCACCTGTCCCAAAATCCTCACCTGTCCCAAAATCCTCACCCATTCCAAAACCTTCACCTGTGCCAACAGCCTCACCTGTCCCAAAAGCTTCACCTGTCCCAAAATCCTCACCTGTCCCAAAAGCTTCACCTGTCCCAAAATCCTCACCCATTGCAAAACCTTCACCTGTCCCAACAGCCTTGTCTGTCCCAAAAGCTTCACCTGCTCTGACATCCTCACCTGTCCCAACATCTTTAGTTGTCCTGACATCCTCACCTGTCCCAAATGCTTCATCTGCCCAAACCCTTCACCCGTCCTGACATCCTGAGCTGCTCCAAAAGCTTCACCTGTCCCAAAATCCTCATCTGTCCCAAAAGCTTCACCTGCTCTGACATCCTCACCTGTCCCAAAACCTTCACCTATCCCTAAATCCTCACCCATTCCAAAACCTTCACCTGTTCCAACAGCCTAGCCTGTCCCAAAAGCTTCACCTGCTCTGACATCCTCACCTGTCCCAACATCTTTATTTGTCCTGAAATCTTCACCTGTCCCAACAGCCTCACCTGTCCTGACATCCTCAGCTGCTCCAAAACCTTCACTTGTTCCAAAATCTTCACCTGTCCCAAAACCTTCACTTGACCTGACATCCTCACCTGTCCCAAAATCCTCACCTCTCACAAAACCTTCACCTACCCTGACATCCTCACCTATCCCACAACCTTCATCTATCCCCAAATCCTCACCTGTCCAAACACCTTCACCTGCCCTGACATCCTCAACTGTGCCAACATCCTCACCTCCCCCAAAACCTTCACCTGTCCCAGAACCTTCACCTGTCCCAACAGAATTCCAGGGAATTCAGCCAGAGCGCACTTTTAACACAAAAAAAACCCCACTCCGCTGGAAGGAACCATCAATTTAAACGCTGAAAAAACAGATTAAATGACACAACAAGGAGGCAGAGACGTGCAGCTGCAGGTGCAGACCCTGCAGGCAGTTTCCCAGCTCAGGTGCAAGCCCAGCCCCTCCTGGACTCACCCTCGTAGCTGGCCTGGAAGCCTTGGGCACTGACGGCGTAGTCACTGACGAGCCACAGGGACAGCACCAGGCCCGTGCTGACGATGGGAGCAGGCAGCTGGAACCCTGTCAGCCTGCAAAAACACACAGCAAGGTCAGCCCCAGCAGGGAAAACACACACAAGGTCACACTCACAGGGAAAAACCCACACAAGGTCAACCCCAGCAAGAAAAATCCACACAAGGTCAGTCCCAGCAGGGAAAACCACAGCCAGGTCACACTCACAGGGAAAAACCCACACAAGGTCAGTCCCACCAGGAAAACCCAAAGCTAGGTCATACTCACCAAGAAAACACACACAAGGTCAATCCCACCAGGAAAAAACCACAGCCAGGTCACACTCAGAGGGGAAAATCCATACAAGGTCACACTCATAGGGAAAAATCCACACAAAGTCAGCCCCAGCAGGAAAAACCCATAGCAAGGCCACACTCACCATTTCTGCCCTAAAAACCCACACAGGGTCAGCCCCAGCAGGGAAAACCACAGCCAGGTCACACTCACAGGGAAAAACCCACACAAGGTCAACCCCACAGGAAAAACCCATAGCAAGGCCACACTCACCATTTCTGCCCTAAAAACCCACACAAGGTCAGTCCCAGCAGGGAAAACCTATAGCAAGGTCATACTCACCAAAAAAACACACACAAGGTCAACCCCA
This sequence comes from Myioborus melanocephalus, assembly GCA_035040975.1. Taxonomy (NCBI): domain Eukaryota; kingdom Metazoa; phylum Chordata; class Aves; order Passeriformes; family Parulidae; genus Myioborus; species Myioborus melanocephalus. Next base: position 4,259,039 of record JAWWLS010000098.1, on the reverse strand, counting down.
CAGGAAAAACCCACAGCAAGGTCACACTCACCATTTCTGCCCTAAAAACCCACAGAGGGTCAGCCCCACCAGGGAAAACCTACAATCAGGTCAGCCTCTCCAGGAAAAACCCACCACAAGGTCACAATCACCATTTCTGCCCTACAAAAACCCACAACAAAGTCACACTCACCAAGAAAACCCCCACAAGGTCACACTCAGCACTGCCCTACAAAACCCAGCAGTGGGGTTGATCCCATCACTGTCCTGGAGGATCTCAGAGCTCCAGAACACCTGGGACAGCCTGAGAGCAACAAATCCTGGGCTTTTCCCACCCCCTGGCTGCCCACAGGAACTGCTCCTGTAATTTTTCACAGTTTTCCACAGTTTTCCACATTTTTCCACAGTTTTTCACAGTTTTCCACAGGTTTCCACAGTTTTCCACAGTTTTCTGCAGGTTTTCTCCACTCCTGTGGTTCCTCACGGGTCCTGTCCCAAAGCCCTCCCTGCTTCACACCCTGGTCACCATCATCTGCCCTGGGACACTCCACAAGCCCAGCCCTGGGATGCTGGAGCAGAATCCACCCCATGGGACAGAGATTTTGGGGTGCTGAGTGAGCCCAGGGCTTTGTTCAATAATGCTTAAAGTATTTTGAGAACCTTGGAGTGAAAATCTGACTAAAGTGTTCTACAAACTGCACTAAACTGAACCCAAAAAAACAGCAAAAAATGGATGTTAACAACTGATTAAAGCCTTCAGTGTGGTGCCTCCAGAGTGTTTGACATGGAAAAGGCTGGAAGGTTCTGGGAATCCTCCCCAGTCCAGCACCAGGACAAGGATGGGGGTTTTGGGTATTCAAAATGCACCAAACCATGGTTCCCACCTCCTCCCCAAGGTAAAAATCTGAGTTCACAGCCAGGAAATTGCTGCACCAGAGGGTCTGCAAGAATTCCCAGGACATGGGCACAAATCAGGGTGAAGAGCAGAAAATAAAATTGGACAAATCCAGGAACTCCCACCTGCTCCCCTTATGGGCTCACAGCTCAGTGAGAACTGATTTCATTATAAAAACCTGTTTATTACTGATTTTCATTAATCCCAAACACAAACCCCAGGTGCTGAGCCATCCCCAGAGCAGCTTGTTGACCAAAATGACAATTTTACAACTTCCAAACCTCCTTGCATGTGGCCAAGGGGATTCCTGGCCAGATTTCCAGTTTGAAGCCATCCCAGGGTGGGTTCCTGCCTGCCATTACTGGGACCAGGAATTCAGGATCCATCCCTGAGCTGCCCCAAACCTTCACAAACCACAGGAGCAGCAGGAACTGAAGGAATTTGGTATCATTTGGGATCAAGAGTGCTCAAGGGATCACAAGGGCAGGAGCAGCACGAGATAAACAAGAAAAAAGAGAATTTAAAGCTTCTTACAACACACTCTGAGGCTTATCCAGCCAGACTTTGTGCCAGGGGGGCAAAGATCACCTGTGATACAAGGCTCTCTGCCCCTTTAGGAAATACCTAAAAATGTTATTTCATTCAGGGAATTTCCTCTCTTCACAGGGAATGAAAAAGCACCCACAGAACAAAACCAGATTTGGGGGGGTTTACATTTAAATAATTTAAATTTCTCTGAGCACCCAGCCCAAGCAATTCCTGCTCAAAGTCATCAGCAGCCCCTGAGACAGGGAGGGAACTTCCCTCCTCTTCTCTGCCTCTCATTGAGCAAACCTAAATATTATTTCACACACATTTGAGCTCTGAGTGATGAGAGCTGACAGGCCCTGCCTGAGAACTTTATTGAGGCAAAATTTCCAGTTATTGGCAGAGCTCACAGAGTTGCCAGCCCATGATTTAAGTTTTAATGTCAGCACAGCAGCACTGACCAGCCCTCAGCATAAAATCCACGCTCTGGACAAGCTGGAAGGACAATTGCTCCTGTTTATTAACAATCAGAGCTTCCAGGAGCCAGAAGAATTCAGTTTTTACTGTGCTGAGTGGAAGTGTCACTGTTTTTTATTAATTAATTTGGCAGTTTAATTAGACTGGCCTGCTGAAACATAAAAAAAAAAAAATAATAATCCAGGAAATGCCTGGCCCAGCTTTAATAAAAGCAGAACCTGCTGATTTATCTTCCCCTGATCAGCCCATACCATCACCCAGGAATTTTTTAATGCCTTTTCATTACCCAGAGTGGATGTGCTCCCTCTGAGCTGAGCTGTTTGCATCGTGGATTCTGCTCACAGCCCCTGTGCTAAGAGGGGAGAACACTTTGCAGATGTTGCTTTTAATTCAGGGCAACAGGAACATGTCCTTTACCTGTAAGGAAGAGCTGCTGTCCCCCAGGAGCCACAGGAATTAAGTGTTACCTGAAACAACACTGCCCTGCAGCATTTATTCCAACACAACTGCTGGTTTCCACTAACAGGGCTTTGAAAGAGAAATTCCTGTGCACGAGGGCATGAAATTGTCACTGAGCTTGTTCTCACAGCCCACACTGGCTGCAGAGAGAATTTCCATGAGAAGCTCTAGAAATTGATAAACTGAGCTTGTTCTCAGAGCTTACCCTGGCTGGAGAGACATTTTCCTTGAGAATCTCTAGAATTTGATAAACTGAGCTTGTTCTCAGAGCCCACAATGACTAGAGACACAATTGCCATGAGAACCTCTAGAAATTGATAAACTGAGCTTGTTCTCACAACCCACACTGGCTGGAGAGAGAATTTCCATGAGAAGCTCTAGAAATTGATAACTGAGCTTGTTCTCAGAGCCCACACTGATTGGAGAGACATTTTCCAGGAGAACCTCTAAAAACTGATAAACTGAGCTCATTCTTAGTGCTTACCCTGGCTGGAGAGACAATTTCCAGGGGAATCTCTAGAAATTGATAAACTGAGCTTGTTCTCACAACCCACATTTGCTAGAGAGACAATTTCCATGAGAACTTCTAGAAATTGATAACTGAGCTTGTTCTCAGAGCCCACACTGATTGGAGAGAGAATTTCCAGGTGAATCTCTAGAATTTGATAAACTGAGCTTGTTCTCACAACCCTCACTAGCTGGAGAGAAAATTTCCATGAGAACTTCTAGAAATTGATAAACTGAGCTTGTTCTCAGAGCTTACCCTGGCTGGAAAGACATTTTCCATGAGAACCTCTAGAATTTGATAAACTGAGCTTGTTCTCAGAGCCCACAATGACTAGAGACACAATTTCCACGAGAACCTGTAGAATTTGATAAACTGAGCTTATTCTCAGAGCTGACACTGAGTGGAGAGAGAATTTCCAGGGGAACCTCTATAAATTGATAATCCAAGCAGCTCTGACCCTCAGAGGTTCCCTCGTGTGTCCCCAAGCAGCAGAGCAGCACCAAAGGCATCCAAACCTGCTCCAAACCTGCTCCCCACCCACCAGAAATCCCCTCAGCCCGCAGAACATCACAGGTGGCTCCACTGCAAGCCAACTCAGCCAGGAGGAAGCAGGAGATGCTGCTGCAGACAGGGAAATAAATCCCTGTGCAGCACCTCCAGCCCTCCCAGCTGCTCCTGCCCTGGGAATGAGCTGGAGCTGCTCCTGCTCCTCACTGAAATCACAATAAAAGCCACTTCTCTCCTCTCAAGCCTCCAGCCAACACACACAACTGAGGTTTTTTCTTCTTCTCTGATGTCCTTGTCTTGTCCAAGGCAGCACCCCCTTGAAGAACAATCACCATTTACCATGGCCGTGTTCAAAAGCTCAGCTCTGCTGCTGCAAAGCCCCAGGACAGGCAGCATTGGCAGGAATCCCTGCTTGGTGACTGCTCTCCTGCCTTCCTCCCTAAATCTGAGGGACTGAAACCAGACACAACATGGAACCACTCCCCAGCAAACAGCAATTCTGACATTGCTGATCTTTAGGGTAACAAGCACAAAAAACCACAAACTAACAAGGCAAGGAGGCAGCAAACTCCACTCCTTGTGTTTATGGAGGTGAGGGCAGCAATAACAGCAGGAATAATCATATTCCATTCCTTCTGTAGCTCCAGCCAAATGGATTATTGAGTGATTATCCCCTTAACGTGCTCGGAGCCAGTGCTGATTGTGTGAGATCTGCAATGTGGTTTTCATTGGCTTAATTTTGCTCCTGCAGCGTGGAACCAAACGAAGCCAACGCCAGAAATGCCGCTTGATAAGCTTGCCCTTGCAAAAAAAAATCAATATATCCAAACAAATCAACCCAGAAATCCTCGGCTCTCTTTGCATCCCTCGTGCTCTGCTTCAGGTGTGCCACGGACACTGCAAATCTTCCTGGTTTGGCTCTCAATTTTCAGCAGGAAAATTGTAAGTTTTGGGAGTTTTGGGAGAGGTGATGGCAGGGAAAAGCACCTTCCACAGGTGAGGAACCCCACCTGCCACGAGGCTCAGCCTGGATGGGACAGAATCCCAGAATCCCAGAATCAGGGAGGTTGGAAAAGCCCTCCAGGAGCATCCAAGCTGTGCCAAATCCCCACTTTGTCCCCAAATGCCACATCCAGCCCTTCCCTGGACACCTCCAAACCTCCCTGGGCAATGCCTGACCACCCTTTCCATGCAGAAACTCTCCCTAAAATCCAATTTAAACCTTTCCTGGTTCATCCTAAAGTCGTTCCCTCTCCTCCTGCCCCTGTTCCCAGGGAGCAGAGCCCAACCTTTTTAAATGTAGAGTCTGAAGAAGGAATAGAGATGGAAGCAAGTTTTGATACAGAAGAAAAGAATTGCTGAGCCAGTCTCACTGGATAACC
>JAWWLS010000098.1:4226468-4246711 GCA_035040975.1 Myioborus melanocephalus | reverse complement strand
TAGTTATGATAGGCTATAGATAAAAGTTCAGGTATAGATTGGTTCTGCTGTATTAAGATGCTCAGCAAAGAAAAGTAAAGAATGCATTGTGACCAAAAGAAAATATATAATGCATTGTAACCAAAATAAAACATATAATGCATTGTAACCTAAACTAAGGGACCTGCCTGCAGCTGGAGCTGCCAGCTGTGGGCACAGCTCTGTCACCCACCACCCTGGACTGCTGTGACACCTTGGATACAATAAACTGCATTTTGTATACAATAAACTGCATTTTGGATACAATAAACTGCATTTTGAAGAGCAGCCTGGAGTCCCACATCTCTCATTACAGCTCTTACTGAACCCCACTGCAGTAATGACTGCAAACGTCCCCCCAGACCCTGCACACCCTGCAGGAACAGGAATTTCTGCAGAACCCTCCTCAGAAGGGGCAGGTTCCTCCCAGATGTGTCAATAAATTGGAATTTGTTGTTGCTCCCAGCAATGCCTGTGGAAATGCGGGCTCTGCAAGGCTCTGGGAGTTTTTTCCTCTGCATGCACAGCCTCAAACAAACATTTTCTCAAGCAAATAAACTCAGCATCACTGAAATGTTTTGTTTGAACAGGGAGGAGACCAGAGGATGACACAATTCCCTGCCCACAACAGGTGGAAGAGCCTGAGAAACCCCAGCATTGCTCAGCACATTCACAAGTGAGGAATCTCTGCTGGTAAAAACATCCCATGTTCTGTCCCCTGGGCTTTTCTGAACATCTCTGGAAGGAAAAAAAAAAATAAAATGTGATTTTCTAAGCTGACCACTTCCATTTGGAGTGTAAATTCAGCAGGTCTCACTGGGAAAACAGAATTAGGGAGCTCCAACGACCGACTCACAGGGAGACTGTAAATGTGTTTTCCTTGGATCTGAGTACAAGCCCGAAGCTTCAAATCAGGGAATTTGCAAGTGATTTAAGATTCTCACATTAAAGGGGTCCTGCAAATCACTGGCAGATGAAAAAGCTGGGGGAAGCCACGTGGCCCTGTGGTTGCCCACTCTGGGGATGCCGTGGAGCACAAAGAGGTGCAGAGCCTGTCCCAAAGCCCACAGCAATCTCAGAGCCATAAATAACCCCAAGAATTCAAATTGTAGTCAGGTCTGTGCTGAGTTTCTGAGCCCAGCACAGTGGGAAGGCAATCAGGAAGGGAACCTGATTGGAGCGACCTGGGAACAATGCCACAATCACGGGGCACAAAGGGAACGGGGCAAAGAACGTTCTGGAAGAACTGCACGGCTCCACAGGATCCCACAGCAGCTGGGAACTGGAGGAAGAGGATTTGGGAAGGGTCTGGTGTGGTGTAATGAGCTCAGGAGAAGGGGAAATCCTGGACAGGAAGCAAAATCTTGATGTCCCTCATTATGGAAGAGAAAACTGTGCAACCACTAAATATAATTATTATTATTATAATATATACTATGTTATTAATATTGCATTATATTAATTATATATTATTAATAATATAATTATATTATTATATTATATATTATTGTATGTTGCATTATTAAATATTATATATTATAATTAATTATAATTACATTATTAATATCATAATTACAATGACATAACTACAATATCCAGCTCTCAGGTTTCACAGAAAATTTCCCCCACAGTGGTTCCTGCTGAAAGCCAGGAGCTGGGAAAATTCCAATGGACAAGGAGGAAGGATCCAACTGAAAAAAGGGTAAAGGGGAAAAAAGGGGAAGTTCAGGTTATATATAAGGAAAAAATCCTGTCCTGTGAGGGTGGGCAGGCCTGGCACAGGGTGCCCACAGGAGCTGGGGCTGCCCCTGGATCCCTGAAGATGGTGGAAACGGGGAAAACCCCTCAATTCCATAAGAATTAACAATTTAAAAGGGAGGGTTGTACATTAGAGGGGAATGTTTGGGATCAGGTGTTCTGGGAAGTCTGAACCTCCCAAGTACCTCAGAAATGGGGAAAGAGAGAAGGGATCCCCTGGGATGGTGGGGGGTCCCTGCCCATGGCAGAGGATGGAATGAGATGGAATTGAGTTTCCTTCCAACCCAACCCACTGCAGGATTCCAAAAACCCAATGGTTCCAGAGAAGCTGAAATAGCAAAGACTTGGAAAGCAGCTCTGATTTTAGCAAACAAAGCTAAGTCATGGCACTGAGAGATGACAACAGCCCTGGATGTCTAAATTAAGGCACTGAGAGCCATTTAATATTCATGTCCTCATCACAAACACGCAAGGCAAATTCCCTAATATCCAGTAAAGCTGTTTATTAGCAAATGCCTCATTGGATTAGGGCTGCTCTTATTCTATTAGGGAACCTTCACACCACATTAAATTGCAAGACAGGAGGGTGTTTGCCAGCACATGATGAACACAACATTAACCCCTTCCCAGGAAATCCTGGAGTGGTCTGGGATGGGAAGGACCTCAAATGAATGGGGGATGCTCAAAAATAGAAGTTTGGGAGGGCAAAGAAGCAAAGAAATCGAGTTGTCCCTTCTTTTCCCCTTGCTCACAGCTCATTTTGGGTGAGCTCTGATGAGTGACACGTGGCCATCCATCTTCAGGGCTGCACCTCGGTGATGGATGGAGAACATTTGGAGAGCAGGCAGGAAAAAAAAAGCAGAATTGATGGCCATGAGAAAGAGAAAAAAGGGAGAAAGAGGGAGAAAAAAGTAACCCAGTGTTAGGCAACAGTTAAGAGTTTAATGAGGTGAGATTGGTGTAATTATAAAAGTAATACCTGGGGTCTCCTGAGGTGGAAAGGACCCACAAGGATCAAGGGACACCCCAACAATCCCACCCTGTGCAAGAGCCTTGCCTGAACAGTGAAATTGGTGAACAAGAAGATGAGACATGAAACAGCCCAAAGGAGCCAGCTCCAGGTTTAAAATCACTAATCCAGAAATGTCCAAGGGAAGAAATCAAACATCCACCATGCAGGAGTTCATCTTTCACTTTGCTGAACTCTAAGTTCAGCAAAGTTCTAACACCCTCTCTAAGTGCTGTCAGACCTTTAGAAATCCGCTTTATTTGCCCCCTTTATTCCCCTTTCCTGCCCTGAATACACTCCATCTCCTGAGCTCAGAGGTGGAACATTCCCAGGTGGATTTTGCTGGAACATTCCCAGGTGGATTTTGCTGCTGGTTCCACCCCCAGCTCCCATTCACCTGCCCAAGCTGCACCTCAATTTCACCAGGGAGGCAGAGGGGGAACCTTTTCTGCCTCCTCACCTCCCACAGATCCCCAGCTCACACTTGGGAGGTTCCTTTCTGCTACTTTTATTTACAACCAGAATATTCTAGTGAGGATCTCAGAGCAGCATTAACTTCTCACCACACAAAGTCCCCTGAGCTGGATTTTACCCCCAAATTTTCCACCTTTCCATTATCCCCAAAGCAAAGCACTGAACCTCCTGATTAAAACACCCAGGTCCCATAATTAAAGTGATTCTCAAGCACGGTTGCCAAATGAGGAGATGATTTATTTGCATAGCTGAAATAATCTACATAAAGAGCTGATTTCCACCAGGGTGCAGCTCAGATGTTCCACTCGGGTCACACAAGACACTGAGGTCAATGGATTTGTCCTGAACTCGAGGGCTTTGAAGGAAAATCCATTTCCAGGCCTGCAGAATTCTGGATTCAGAATTCCAGGGATTCAGAGCCTGGATGCTGCCACAGCAACACAGCAAAATCAGCCTCCCACAAAACTTTTAAAAAAAACTTTTTTTAAAAAAAACTCCCACTGGAAGCCTCAATGGAGAAGCCATGGGGAGTTTTCCTGTTGAGAGGAACAGTGGATTTGTCTTTCCAAACAAACTCTGGCTCTGCTGGTAGGTAAAACCAGCACTGGGAGATAAAAGAAACAATGGGGAGGATTCCACTGATTGATGAATGGAGAAAGAGATTTGATTTTACAAATAAACTGCAGGTTTGCTGAGAAATGAAATTAGACATTGAAAGATGAAAGAAACAATGGGGAAGAAAAACTCCTAAATTCTGTAAGAATTAAAAATTAATGGGAGGGTTGTACATTAATGGGGAATCTCTGGGATCAGGTGTTCTGGGAAGTCTGAACCTCTCAAGTACCTCAGAAATGGGGAAAGAGAGAAGGGAAATGCAGCTGGAAATTGGGATAAAAAGGAGGCTGCATCCTCCAAAAATTGGGGAGACCCCAGGGGATGCCCCATGGCCTCTGCCTTTACTGGAATAAAGTTCCAGGACTCCTCTGTCTCCTTTTTGGCCACAAACCTCTGCTGTTTGTGGATGAATTCTCCTAACTCTACTAAAGTGGATTATTGAACACTTCTCAGCCCTGGAGATGCAGCAATGGGAGGGAATGCAGCCCTGTCCTGCTGCTGGATGGACAGGGGGTTAAGGAACAGCCCAGATTTTTTGGGAAAACCCACAAAGGCTCTGGCAGAGCTGTCACTGCACCCCACAGTCCATCCTCCTGCTCCAGGAGCCTCCTTTGGACTGAGGGAAGCTCTCTGCACATTAACTCTGCTTCCTCCTGCTCCATTTCCTAATGAACTCCTCTGGAGCTCTGGGATGAGCCTTGCTAAACCATTAGTGTCAGAAACATTTCAAGCTTTATCAAGAGCTAAGAAATCCAAACAACTGTAAGAACTGCTCATGGAGAAACACTCCCAGCTTATTGCAGCATCAACAATCCAAGGGCAGATTTAATCCCAGCAGCAGCAAGAGGGAAGATGTTTATAAACATCACTGTAATAATGAACAACTGTACCTCGTTCTCAGAGTCCCCTGCTCAGGCAGCCCATCGTAGATGGATAATACATCAAAATCTTCTTCTAATGCAAAGGACTGGAAAACGAGCTGTATCCTGTTCTGCTCCTCAGCAGTGATTGTCCACGTGCAGTTTGCATAATTGGGGTATCCATAGGGAAAGCCTGGGCTCTGTATTGTCCCGTTTGGGCCCTGCAATGTGTGACTGCAGTTCTGGGCTGCCAAGAGAAAAAAATAAATAAAAACACAAAAAGGCACAAAGTCAGAGGTGAGCATTGAATGTTCTCAGCATCCCAACACAGCACACAGGGCTCTTCCCACCAGGAGAAACAGAGAGGAAAATCTGAGGATGGAGTTGTGGCCTCCTCCCTGCAGGGACAGGTCCGGGGCTCTGCTCCCCACAGAGCACAGCTGTGAGCACAGCTGGATTCACAGCTGCTGCCTGGCCCTGGGGACAGCTCCTTCCTCAGCCACCCCTCCCCAGCCCAGCACAGCACCCACAGCTCTCCCATCACACCCTGTGCATTTGGGACTGCACCCTGCCAGCTGCCAGGCCCTGCTGGGGCACAGCACAGGGACAATGCCAGAGCTGAGTGTCCCCTTCTCTCATAATTCCAGAGAGAATGCCAGAGCTGAGTGTCCCCTTCTCCCCCAGTTCCAGGGACAATGGCAGAGCTGAGTGTCCCCTTCTCCCCCAGTTCCAGAGAGAATGCCAGAGCTGAGTGTCCCCTTCTCCCCCAATTCCAGAGAGAATGCCAGAGCTGAGTGTCCCCTTCTCCCCCAATTCCAGGGACACTGCCAGGGTCAATGCCAGGCTGAGTGCCCCTTCTCCCCCAGTTCCAGGGAGAATGCCAGAGCTGAATGTCCCTTCTCTCCCAGTTCCAGGGACAATGACAGAGATCACTATCCCATTCTCCCTCAATTCCAGGGACAATGCCAGAGCTGAGTGTCCCTTTCTCCCCCAATTCCAGGGACAATTCCAAGGACAATGCCAGAGCTGATTCTCTCCTTCTCCCCCAGTTCCAGGGACAATTCCATGAACAATGCCAGAGCTGACTGTCCCCTTCTCCTCCAGTTCCAGGGACACTGCCAGAGCTGTCCCCTTCTCCCCCATTTCCACCTGGAGGCAGAAGAAGGGCTGAGTGTGCAGGCAGTGCCACATCCCCCCCTCACCCTGAGAAAGCAGAAGGGACCCCAAGGAGTGCCAGGCTGAGCCTGCCTGGCCAAGGCTGCCTGAAAGCTGTGAAATCACCTGCATGGCCAAAGGTCAGCCACAAACCTGTCCTGACTCCAGAACGAGCAGGACACAGGGCAAGGCTTGGCCAAACAAACCATCCTGTAAGGTGCCCTCCAGCCCCGATCATTTCATGATTCTGAGAATGGCTCACTGGAACAAAAAACAGCAGCACTCACACCCCTGTTAGCACTGATGGGGCACACAGGGGAGAAATCACTGGCCAGACCCTGCCTTGGGGAGCTGCTGGTTCCTCTCACTGACAGGTCTGTGCTCCTCATTCTGCCTCCACACACAGAACATCCTCAGTCTGTACCTCTGAGGAGCTGCTGCAAAGCTGCAGAGAACAAAACCCCCTCCTGTAACAGCAGTAAAACACCTTAAACCTCCCTCCAATCCATTCTCCTTCACACCTCAAAGCTCCCTCCAATCCATTCCCCTTCCTTTAACACCAGAGAAACACCTCAAACCTCCCTCCAATCCATTCCCCTCCTGTAACACCAGAGAAACACCTCAAAGCTCCCTCCAATCCATTCCCTTTCACACCTCAGAGCTCCCTCCAATCCATTCCCCTGCCCAAGGCAGTACCTGAACACTGCATCCCAAAGATAAAGAGCCACCATGTACATTTACAGGACAGATGAGATTTGTTTTCCCTCTGGGCACACAGGTACATGAATGTGTTTTGGGAACAGCCTAAATGACAAATTCCCTTCAGCCTTTTCCCCTCCCTTCACTGCTGCTGTGCCTGGATATCTCTGGAGCACAAAGAACTCGCTCCAAGATGCTCCAACCCTCCCTGCTTTAGTGGAAGAATTCCCCCACACAAAGCCAAATTCCAGACAGAGCTGGAAGGGTCAATCTCATGGCCCAAAAGCTGAATTTCACCTTTACCCCCTGAGCTGCTGCTGCTGCAGCTTTTCCCACCCATGCTGGATTGTTTACCCAGCTGATGGGGACAACAGAGGCTTTCAAGTCGAAATGCATTAGAGTAGAAATGACTTCTTTGATTTCTCCTTGCTCTTTTTTTTTCTTCTTCCTTTTTTTTTTCTCAAAGGCATTTGCACTTCTGAGTGCCAAGCAGCTACAGGTACAGAGCTGCAGAGTGGTGCTCATTAAAGGCAATTATAATTAGATTGACCTACTTTGGGTGCAAAAAAACGCCCCGTGGAACTTCTCCCTGCAAGACAGAGTTTTATGAATCTGAGACTTCCCATCCTATTTACTACCCAGGGAATCTTTTTTGTAGCACGTTTATTGGATCAATGAGAGGCAGGAACAGCCCCACAATCCAGCAGGGATTAAAGTGAGGGAGGCACAGGATTCCTTGCCTGGAGTATTTTGCATTTCTGTAGCACCTGGCTTTTTGTCACTACATAAGAGACAAATCCGCCTCCCTCCTCCACTTGGGCTCCATTTCTTTTGGGGAGTTCACTGGAAAACTCAGTGCCAGGAAGCTGCACAGGAGTGGGAATATTCCTGTGATCACAGAGGAGTAAAATGAAGCCCAGTTTGGTTTAAGAACCAAAGATCCACGAGCTCTGCTCTCCGATTCAGTCGAATCCTTTCTCCAAGCTCAGCCACGCTCAATAAGCAGCAGGGGGATATTGAACTGTCCCTCCTGCTCATTTTTATTTTAATCATAAGTTCGTCAGAACAATTTAAGGCAAATGGGAAATTAAAGAGGCTGTATCTCTCAATTTCCTGTTGGTGTAAAAGTCACCATGGCTGCACAAAGCTCAGGAAATAAATTCAAGGTCACAGACACCGTGTTCCAAACACTTCCAAGGTCATATGGAAGTTCCAAAATCCACAAACTCAGCCCATCCTTCTACAGCCAGTGGCTGTACCACAAATGGCATAAATCTAGCTGAAAGAACAAATAAATAATAGAAAAAATAAGACAGAGTTTTATGATGTATCCAATCAATCTACTGAAATATTTGCATGTTCACGACGTTGACCCAGAGGTGCTCTGGGCACAGATAAAAGAAAATTGCTTATTGCAAACAAAGCACAGCTTTGCAAAAGCTGCCAAACTGGGCAGTAATATATTCTGTAATAGCTGTAATAGCAGAGGACTTCATTTATATTGGACATTGCTGGAAAAAGTCATCAGGCAGGGAAAGAAATCCGGGAAGCTGAGGGAATTTATGTGTTCTATCATTTGCTTCCAGGTCTGAGTTAGTTCAGCTCATCCTTGACTGACAAAACCTTATCTGAAATTCAAAATTTCTCCTGTGGAGATTGCAGAAACAATTCCCTTTATCCCTTTGGCCCAGGAGCACAAACAAGCAGAAAGATATGAAAGGGCAGCGCCGGTGCCTGTGCTGTGCAAGTTCCAGGTGCATTTGGGGTAGACAGAGGACAAAATTCTCCCCAAATTTCTGGCACTTTCTTCCCATCCCAAAGTCTGACAGGAGGCAGCTTCAATTCCTCCCCCAGAGATGAGAATTCTGCATTATCCCCCCCAAGCTGAGGTGTGTTCCTGGGGGTGTTCCAGCTCCTCAGCTCTTCCCCATGGGCTGGGACCCCCTGGGCTCATCACAGGGATGGCTTTGTGGGCATTTGTCCCATTTGGGATGGAGGAAAACCAGAGCTGAGGCCAGGCCGGGCTCTGCCAGCTCCTCCTCTCAATTCTGGAGAGTGCTTTGTTGGGAGTGGGTCCCTGCAATGAATCCCTCAGCTCTGCTTTAATGCAGGAACTGCAGACAAGGACAAGGGATCAGTGAGGGCATCAGCATTTAGGGGATCAGCATTTAGGGCATCAATATTTAGGGAATCATCATTTAGGTGATCACCATTTAGGCATCATCATTTAGGGGATCAATATTTAGGGTATCATTATTTAGGAGATCATCATTTAGGGCATCATCATTTAGAGAATCATCGTTTAGGGGATCATCACTCAGGGCATCATCATTTAGGGGATCACCATTTAGAGAGTCATCATTTAAGATATCATCATTTAGGGAATCATCATTTAGAGAATTGTCATTTAGGGCATCATCAGTGAGGACATCATCATTTAGGGCATCATTGTTCAGGAGATCACCATTTAGGGCATTATCATTTAGAGAATCATGATTTAGAAGATCACCATTTAGGGGATCACCATTTAGAGCATCATCATTCAGGAGATCACCATTCAGGAGATCACCATTCAGGATCTTCACAGGATCATTCAGGCTGGAAAACACCTCCAAACCCATTGAATCCTTTAAGGAAACCCACAGCACTTTGGGAAAACATCCTTATCTGGGACACCACCAATGTAATTCACTGACGGTGCCTCAATTTCTCCATTTTTTCACACGTTGGTTTAACCAAATCTCCACCTCCAAGAATTATTTTGTGCAACAGGCACTCTCTGAACCATCCCCAGACTAACTGGCTTCACCCTGGGCTCCTGACCAGGGAAATGATGGAATATTTACTCTGCACTACCCTCACAGGAGAACTGCAGTTTGTAACACACACTTTAATCCACACGGTACAAAACCTAACGTGACCAGACACTGCAGAGAAAAATAAATATCAGCTGAGCAGAGGAGAGCTCCAAACCCCCCGGGCTCCAGCGTGGGGCTGCCATGCAGAGAAAGGAAGGGTGGCAGCAGCAGGAACCACGTCCTTGTGCTCCAGAGCAGAGCTCTTCTGACAGGACAAGCTCCAGCAGTGGAGGCAGAGGCTCGGGGGAGGTTTCATTTCCACTGTAAATCCAAAGCCATCTCGACACATGAGCCAGCACCATTCTGGTGCCAGTCACTGCAGATTTAGAGGGGCCCTGAAGCAGCTCCAGAGCTCAGCCCAGTGTCCCAGAGGTGGCAGTGTGACAGTCACTGCACCCTGACCAAACCCACCAGCAGAAACAGGAGATTCAGCCATGGAAGAACACTCACAGCAACAGGATTTCTGTAATTCCTTTCAAATAAGCAACAGCAATGAGCTGCCCTGGCTGCTGCTCCCTCCCAGCCCTGCCTGACAGGGAATTTCAGCAGCTCCAGACTGAGATAAACCTGAACATCCAAAGTGTGTCACTACAAACCTCCCCCTCTGCCAGGAGGTAAACAACAACAAAAACAAACAAAGGCGTTCTCTGACTCGACAAGTGCAAAGGAAACCAGTGGGAAAAAATCATCTTCCACCTACTTGCAATTCCTTAAACTTCAATCCCAGGCCTGATCCAGGGAGGGTGTAGAGCAAGGAAGAATTGTAGCTGTTGGTTTACACCATGTTATTACCCAGGCAGTGCTTGAGAGAGAGGGAGACTGAATTTATCTCTGAAGTGCTTCCTGAAATACAAGTCGCTGCACTTTGTTCCTCAGCAGAAACAAAATCTAATTTAGCAAACGCTGATGCATGGTCACTGCACAATTCAGTGGGAACAAATATCAAATCATGCACAGTGCCTTGCTCTCAGCACCATCATTTATGGAGGATCCACGGCTGCCTCCTCCCTAATGCAGCAGTTTGGGGTTTTGCCATTTGCTGTAGTTCCTGTTACTCACACAGAAATGCTGTTATTCCCTGTTGTTCTACAGCCCATTCCACAACCACAGGCACACAAAAAAAACCTTTCCCCAGCAAAACTGAAACACCAGGGGCAAACCCTGCTTGTCCAGCAGCACCTCCAAGGTTTGCTCACCTCAGCCCTGTCGCAGACATCTTTTATGGAAAATCCTTTCCTTAGGATTTTTTCTCCTGAGAAGCTGAGAGGCCTCAGGAACACAAATGTAAACAATGGTTATCTGCTGCTGTGGAATGCAACAGGTGATTGGCCTCATGTGGTTGTTTCTAATTAATGGCCAATCACAGTCAGATTGGCCATTAACTAGAAATGGCTCAGACTCTCTGTCCCAGCCACAAACCTCTGTTATCATTCCTTCCTATTCTATTCTTAGCCAGCCTTCTGATGGAATCCTTTCTTCTATTCTCTTAGTATAGTTTTAATATAATATATAAAATAATAAACCAAACCTTCTGAGACATGGAGTCAGATCCTCATCTCTCCCCTCATCCTCAGAGCCCTGTGAGCACCAGCACACACCCCAACACTCAAAACCCTCCACAGCCACCCACACCAGCTCCTCATTGCCTTCTAAATAGGAAAAATGACCTTGGCAAGGAGTCACAAACACCTGTGCCTTTGATTTTAGCCCATGGAAACAATGGCCAACTTTGTGTGAGGATTTACAAGCCACAACAGTTTGAGCAGAATGATAGATAAAGAGAATTTACTGCTCCATTATCAGAAGAAACCAACTTCTTCCTGCCTCCTCAGCCCTGAAGACCACGTCAGGATTCAGAGGAAGAAGCTGACACTGCCCAGACAGAATCCTGTGTTTGAATGGAATTTATGCATCATGTATGAGGTGTATGAATATGCAACAGGCTGTTGCTTTTAAGGGTTAATCCTCTGTTAATGTGGGTCCTTTTTTGGGCTTATTTTGCCCAGAAAATGTACCCAGACTGTCCATAACTCTTTGTTTTTTATTGTCTCATATTGTCCTCAATCCTAACTGTCCAAATTTTATTCCTCTAATTATATTACGATTTTTATAACCATTTTATTACTTTTAAAAATTTAAAAACAAGTGATTGTTGTTTTTCACACCTGCAAATTCGATTCCTCCTCACTTGATCAATGGGAGCCTTGCTGCCCTCAGGATTCACCTTCTCCAAGCTGGAGCTTAACCTGCAGCCTCCTATCAAAGCCTGCTGGGTAATAAATAATGCAGAGTCATTCCATTAACTGTAACTTCATCAAAAGCCCGTGGATCCAAGAGCATCATCAAGGGGATGATTTCCATCTCAGATAGCCTGAGCCTGCTTCCCCCTGAGCACGGGGAGGGATGAGCTGGGCAATGCAAGGGCACAAAAAAAGTGCATTTCAGCTGAATTCAGCTCGTGCCAGCACTGCCAAGCCCAGAAGGATCACCCTGATTTTTTTAAGATTTTCTAATGTTGGGAAGGATGAAGGTTTGACAAGAAAGTCTCACAGATATGTGTGCTTAAAGAAAGATTTTGAAATGTAGAGTCTGATGAAGGAATAGAGATGGAAGCAAGTTTTGATATAGAAGAAAAGAATTGCTGAGCCAGTCTCACTGGATAACCAAGGAGGCAATGGGTGTGTTAGTTAGAGGGGTTTTTATGGATAAACCCACCCCAAACAAGAAGATGTTTTTACCAAGCAGCAAGATACCACAGGCAAACAAGTCAGCAAATGTGGCAAGTAGAAAAAAGTCTCAGAATTTTCTACTGCAAGAAAACTGAAAAACAACTTCTAGCTTAAACTGTAATGTACTGACTTTGAGTGACTGGAGAACAGTAACATGAATATGGTAATTATAGCAGTTATGATAAGCTACAGATAAAAGTTAAGGTATAGACTGGTTCTGCTGTGTTAAGATGCTCAGCAAAGAAAAGTATAGAATGTATTGTGACCAAAAGAAAAGTATAGAATGCAGTGTAACCAAAATAAAAGTGTATAATGCACTGTAACCAATACCAAAGGGTCTCCAGGCCTGCCTGCAGCTGGAGCTGCCAGCTGTGGGCACAGCTCTGTCACCCACCACCCTGGACTGCTGTGACACCTTGGGTACAATAAACTGCATTTTGGATACAATAAACTGCATTTTGGATACAATAAACTGCATTTTGGAGAGCTCCTGAAGTCCCACATCTCTCATTTAGGCTCTTACATCTAAGCCTTCTGATGTTTACATTTTTGTAATGAACTTTCTCACACACTTTGTGTAAATAAATTATTGTTCTGCATTATTTTATGGAGGAGAGAAATTTGCTGGACTGTTGGTTTGTCCAGTGTCATTGGAGAGGTGGCACTGTCACCCTCCAAAACACTGTCACTTTTAGAATCTATAAATGTTTGAGTCAGAAATTAAAATTTCTCTTTTTACCTTGAAAACAGCAGTGTGTCCGTGTCGTGTTAGTGACACAGAAGAATCCAAACCCTCAGCTCAGCTCAGGTGAGGACACCCAGATTTACACAACCCCAAAAATCCCCAAACACCACAGTTCTCTGGAGACACACAACTCTTCTCTCCCAGTCCAGGAGTCCCTCACTGTCCCTCACTATTTCCCTTCTGGTGCTGCCCAGGCTGTTATTGCATGTGAAAAATGCCTGGTTTATGATTGGCTTTTCACAAATATTCAAAATTAATATTTATATGTGTTATGTTACAAAGTAATGCTGTATTAATTACCTTAAGTAGTGTGTTAAATATCATTTTAGGTTATAACATAAGGTCAAAATAGAAACTATGCTATGTAGGATACTGTTTTTCTTTGCAGAGCTCCCACACCCCAGCAATTCAATTTTCAGGCCTTCCCAAGCAGGAAGAAGAGGAACAAAAGATGCAAAACCCATCCCCAGTGTGCTCTCCCTTCCTTTCCCAATCAAAAACGTTGTCCTGGACAGTTATGAGAATTTCCTACACATTTGGGATTCCACAGAAGCCCCAACTGAGCCACCACACACACACAGGGAAAGGGAGTTTTCCTCCCTGCCAGGAGGAGGGGAGGCTGGATATTAGGAAAATATCCAAATTTTCCTGATTAGGAGGAGGTTCAGGTTGGATATTAGGAAAAATTTCTTTTAAATGTCCAGGAAAAATTGAGGAAAGCATTGCACAGAGCCCAACAGCCACCTTGTGAGATTTCTGCAGGCACACCAGCAAATTCCCCTGTGCTGGACCCCATCTAAGCACAGGTGTGTCTGTGCTGTGACAAAAGTGAATTTATTTGGTGCCTCTGGCATGAGAACAAGGGACATTGGTTCTGCCAGGCCCACTGATTTCCACAGGGCAGCTTGGCTGAAGGAGCTCAGACATTCCAAAAACCCCCAGCAAACAAAAAACCTGAACGCCCCAGGAAGAGCAACACGTGAAAAATCAAATTAAGCAGCCCCAGTTGATAAGACTTCAAACACAATGCCAGGTTTCTGCCCTCTGCACTTCTCAGCAAATCCATTTCTTGGTGCACACGTTCCACATTTCCAGCCTGGCCCCTGTGGCACTGCAGCAGCTTCAGACTGAGGTGAAATCCTGGAGCTGGGTCACAGGAGCTGCACAGAATTCACCCCACATCCCGAGCACAAAAAACCAAAAATCCATCCACAAACACCAGAGGTTTATGGCCAAAAAGGAGACAGAGGACTCCTGGAATTTTATTCCAATCCAGGCAGAGGCCATGGGGCATCCCCTGGGGTCTCCTCAATTTTTGGAGGGTGCAGCCTCCTTTTTATCCCAATTTCCAGCTGCATTTCCCTTCTCTCCTTCCCCATTTCTGAGGTACTTGAGAGGTTCAGACTCCCCAGAACACCTGATCCCAAAGATTCCCCTCTAATGTACAACCCTCCCTTTGAATTTTGAATTTCTATTGAATTTAGGGGTTTTTCCCCATTTCTGAGGTACTTGAGAGTTTCACACTTCTCACAACACCTGATCCCACAGATTCCCCTCCAATGTACAACCCTCCTTTTGAATTGTTAATTCTTATGGAATTGAGGGGTTTTTCCCTATTTCTGAGGTACTTGAGAGGTTCACACTTCTCACAACACCTGATCCCAAAGATTTCCCTCTAATGTACAACCCTCCCTTTGAATTTTTAATTCTTACAGAATTTAGAGGTTTTTCTTCCCCATTGTTTCTTTCATCTTTCAATGTCCAGTTTCATTTCTCAGCAAACCTAAAGTTTATTTGTAAAATCAAATATGAGACAATAAAAACAAAGAGTTATGGACAGTCTGGGTACCTTTTTCAGGGCAGCACGAGCCCAGAAAAGGACCCACGTTAACAGAGGATTAACCCTTAAAAACAATAACCTGTTGCATATTCATACACCTCATACATGATGCATAAATTCCATTCAAACACAGGATTCTGTTCGCTTTCTCTGAAAGATTCAGGTGTCCTGTGGCTGCTATCTCAGAGTCCTTTCTTTAGGAAAAAGAAGGTATTTTACATAGTATTGTTTCTATTTTAACATTTTCTTATAACCTAAAACTATATTTACCACACTACTTAAGAGAATTAATACAGCATCACTTTCCAGCACAACACATTTAATATTTGCAAAAAACCAATAAAATATCTTCATCAAATTTTTCATAAATTTTTCAAATTTTTCATAAAATTTCCCATTTTTCACAATGCAGATTCTGGGGTGAGGAACAGCCCCACTGGGAATTCCCTCTGTGGCCTCTCAGCTCCTGCAGTGCTTTTGAGGATTCAAACTCAGAATTGCTGAATGCTTTGCCTGGGCAGGGACCTCAAAGCTCCTCTGCTCTTCTCCTGTCAAACCAAGAGTTATCCTCAAAAACAAATATGGTTTAAGATGTGGTAAAGGCACAGAGATGGGAGCTGGGAGGCTCTGACTGATCCCTTTGGGACAAACGCCACAAAACCAAACCCAAGTTCACAAATCCTTTCCAAAGGGACTTCAGAGCCCCAGGATTTGAAATATTTTATAATTTTCTGGAGCTTTCCTAACCCCACCTGAGCCGTGCAGCCACATTTCCCTTATAAACCCTTCCCTGGGCAAGTCTCCATTTATTTTGGCATCTAAACATCCTTGAAAATCTTGTCCTGGAAGTCAGAGCCTCAATTAAAACGCTCAGCCTGATTCAAAACCTTCTGAAAATTTTACTGTTGTTTTCTCTCTGAGATGAACACAGCAAAGATTTCATTTTTTTTCTCACCTCCACTGCAGATATCTGTAAAAATGACACAGATCATCTCAACCCCCAGTTGAAATGAAACTCAGAAAACAGAAGGTAATTTGATGAAAAACTTTTTTTCCCAGTGTCTGCAAATGGACTCCCACTCATGTGCAGCATTTTTTACTCAGTCTCATTTACAAGGTGCTAATTATTATCACCAAAACAATTTTTTCAATTTGTGTTTCAATTATTTTGCAGTAAAATAATATTTGCATGTAAATGGTTTATCCAGGGGGCTCAAAGGCATTTTCATCTCAGGTGTCAGGATTATCTCAAAAAAAAAAAAAAAGAAATATAAAAATTGAAGAAGGTGAAGGAAGGTTCAAGGTGAAATCCATCCTAAGTCACAGTGGAGCCAAAATTAAAGAATTCCTCATGAAAATCTTCTGTTATTGGTCTCTTCTTGTCACCATTAAACAATTAAAACCAGCTCAAATTCCCTTTGCCCCTGGAGCTCTGTGTCCAGCTGTAAAATTCAATGTTCCCTCAAGGCCCAAGGGAGATGCTGGGCTCCAAATCCAAACTCCCCAAGAATTTCCAAGCCCTCAGCCCTTGGAATTCTCCCAATATCAACAATTCCATCCTCTCCCTGCTGGTTTAAAGGGAGCCCAGTGGGCAGAGCTCCTTTAGAACTAAATCTGCATTGCAAAGTTTTCCATCTGAGGGAGTTCCATGGGGTTTCTTCCCCATTCCCATCACATTCTGGATTCTAATTTAGATTTTACACATCAGCTCATGAACCAGCTTGTATTTTCATGCATTCTTTACACAAATCCCCTTTTGGTGCTGGCAGAGAGGCCACAGACCCTTTTTAGCCCAAGGAGACCCCAGAGAAGCTCTGCAGCAGCCAAAACAGAAGAAACCACTTCATCCACTGCCATCCCCAGCATCTCACACCTCCAGAGCTGAACTAAATTAAAAATATCACACAGAACAAGCAGAGACTGCACTTATTGAAAGCTCTTCACTCTTGCACCACCGTCCTGATCTCCCCACGCTCTGCAGAAGTGAAATGTTCTGTGTGTTTACAAGAGCTCTGAGATCTTCCAACAAAACCCCTCTGCCAGGCAATTGTATTACAGCAGCTCACACTTGTGTGATTGGATTTGAATTACAAAAAGAGTCCAACAGAAAGCAATTTCTCCTGGGAATTTTTTGTTAGGGGGTATAAATCCAATTTTTACTTGATTCCGTTAACAGCACTTTCATATTCACTTCCTTTAAGTATTGCAGCACTTGATATTTATTACCTAATGCCTCCTTGTCACCTTGAGCAATCAATGAAAGTCACCTGGAGTTGACAGTACAGAGGAAAGTTAATAAATAAAAGTTAATAATTCACTTCACTCAATGAGCCAAAAAAACAAGCCAGTCACATGCCCCAAAGAATAATAGCTACAGAAGGCTCCTACCAGATTATGTGGAGAAAGAGTGAAACATTTCAATTAGACTGAATTTTTCAGTCCATTTAGACCTGAGTTGCACGTTTACAATGGTAAAACCTCGATTAGCATTTCAGGGAATGGTGGAATGGCTGGGAGGGGATGTTGAAGATCAGCTGTGGGTACTGAACTCTGCTCAACAAGGGATGTCCCTCTGTCCAAACAGGGTTTGGGAACTGATGGATGCTCTGACAGCCCAAAACCAGATTTTTTTGTGCTGTTTTGACCCAATATAGAAAAACTCTTGTGCCAGGCACTGATTTTCCAAGACTTGCACAACTTCTGCATCCTGTGCCCTCTCCACCTCTGCAGAACCATCAGAGAAACCCCAAACTCCCTCCTATTAACATCACATTGTGTTTTATTTTTCTCTCGCCTCCTCCATCCATTTAAAACCTCATTTTCACCCACAGACATATTCCACTTCATCTTAGTTTTCAATCCCCAAAGCAGATCAATACCTTTCTTCTTCAATCTACATAGCTCTCAATCAAGGAGCTAACAGGGGGTGAATTGAATCGACTTCTACGTTCAAATTGGGGATTTTTTGTCAAAAGTCTCATTTGTTAACTGCATTTCATGGAAGAAAAAAAGGCAAAAAACTCCCTGTAACAGCCCTCAGTGTTGGACTCCTGGGTAAAAAAAGGTCATCATTTGTCCTCTAATTTAAGATTGGGAAGTGCTCCCAGGAGGAACAAATGACAGAGCCTCCCCTAAGCCGGCGCTTTAAATCCAGCAAAATGAACTTGCTCTTGCTAAATGAATTTAGTTAATTCAGTAGGAAGAAGTGCAGGTGTTTACCAAGAGGTGACAACAGCAGGGCCCTTCAGGGTTGGTTGTTCTGCCTTGAATCTTGTCCAGGGTGAGAACCAGCCCTGCCTGTGCCACTGGAGAAGGGCCCTGGGTCAGTGAGACACCAGGGCACAGTTAAAGACAGGATCCTGGAATTGTCTGGGTTGAAGAGAGACCTTAAATATCATCCAGTGACATCTAAAAGAGACCTTAAATCCCATCCCATCCAAAAGAGACCTGAAACCTCATCCATCCCGCCCAAAAGAGATCTTAAACCTCATCCAATCTCATCCAAAAGAGACCTTAAATATCATATCATCCAAAAGAGACCTTTAACCTCATCCATCCCACCCAAAAGAGATTTTAAATCCCATCCCATCCAAAAGAGACCTTAAATATCATCCAGTCCCATCCAAAAGAGACCTTAAATCTCATCTCATCTCATCCAAAAGAGACCTTAAATATCATCCAGTCCCATCTAAGAGATCCTAAAGCTCATCCCATCTCATCCAAAAGAGACCCTAAAGCTCATTCCATCCCATCCAAAAGAGACCTTTAACCTCATCCATCCCATCCAAAAGAGGCCTTAAATCCCATCCAATCCTACCCAAAAGAGACCTTAAACCTCAATCCCACTCAAGAGACCTTAAATCTCATCTCATCCCATTCAAAAGAGACCTTAAACCTCATCCAGTCCCATCCAAAAGAGACCTTAAATCCCATCCCATCCAAAAGAGACCTTTAACCTCATCCAATCTCATCCAAAAGAGACCTTAAATATCATCCAGTCCTATCTAAGAGACCCTAAACCTCATTCCATCCCATCCCATCCAAAAGAGGCCTTAAATCCCATCCAATCCCACCCAAAAGAGAGCTTAAACCCCAATCCCACTCAAAAGAGATCTTAAATCTCATCCCATCCTAAAAGAGACCTTAAACCTCATCCAATCCCACCCAGAAGAGACCTTTAGCCTCATCCCATCCAATCCAAAAGAGACCTTAAATCTCATCCCATCCAAAAGAGAACTTAAATCTCATCCCATCCAAGAGACCTTAAATCCCATCCAATCCCACCCAAAAGAGGCCTTAAACCTCATCCAAGAGACCTTAAACCTTATCCAATCCCATCCAAAAGTGACATTAAATCTCATCCCATCCAAAAGAGGGATATATAGGGGGGTTAATTAATTCCAATTACTTCAGCTAATGAAGTCATTGACCCCAAGTTTGCTCCCCCCAATTCACTTTTGTTCCCATCTCTCAAGGCCTGAGGTGTCCTTGGTTGCCAGGCCTGCAGAGGAATTGTTGGGTTTAGTGGTTTTGAGGTTTAATTTTGAGGTTTTGAGGTTTGCATCACTTCCCTAAATATCTGTCATGCCAAACCATGACATTGTGTCTGCCCAAAATGGGAAAGCAGCAGCTCACACTGTGTGTGGAGTTTAGGGTTACAAACTAAAGACCTGCAGGATTACAAATATATGGAAAATTAAAAAAACAAAACCCTAAGGCATCTCAGGGAAAAAAAAAGTCCCCACTCAATGAGGGACAAACTCCCCATCCTTCAAACCCTTCATTATTCCAGCAGGTGAACCTTATTTTAATATTAACAGCCCAAGTGGTGCTTGACTTTAATGAGAGCCCCTTGGGGATGCTGCTGACAGCTGCCCAGTGTCCAGGACTGTGCCTAACCTTTCCCTAATGGAGACAAAACAACCATAGAGGGACATAAACAATATGCTGTGGGATGCAAGGAGCATCTTTAAAAATGGCATCACCTCTGGAAAAGCACCAGCTCCATTATCCTCCTGCAGGATGGGATGTTTTCCTCTCCTCTCCAGGAGGAAATGGATTTTTTCTGGGTGTTATTATTTGGTGGATAAAGGGGAAAGGAACATCGAATTGTGCCTTTTGTCAGAGGAGAAATGAGCTGCAATTTTCTGTAGCCCTGAGTTTAGCAGCTCTCCACAGCCCCTGCAAGGTGCAGAGCTTCCTCTGCCCACAGCAGTGAGAGGAGGGGAGAAACCTGATGGAATTTATGGAATTAAATATGTGGAATAGGATCGGGGACAGGATGTGACCCGCTATGAGCCACCACACCCCACCACAAAGCTCCTCAGCAAACTTCCTAAAATCCCATTCCTCCTGTGCCCAAAATCCCATTCCTCCTGTTCCCAAAATCCCATTCCTCCTGTGCCTAAAATCCCATTCCTCCTGTGCCCAAAATCCCATTCCTCCTGTGCCCAAAATCCCATTCCTCCTGTGCCCAAAATCCC